>OY101444.1:10073293-10518293 GCA_956483585.1 Gymnocheta viridis
GTGAAAAACCATCCGCAAGTATGGTTCCAACAAGATGGAGCCACAGCGCACACTGCAAGGGACACAATGGCTATTTTACGAGACATCTTTGGTGAACGAATTATTTCGCTCACCGGATTTAACCGCTCCAGACTGTTTTCTTTGGGGTTATTTGAAAGGAAAAGTCTACATTAATAAGCCCAGAACCATCCAGCAATTAAAAAGCAATATACGCGACGAAATAAACAACATAACACCGGAAGTTTTGCGAAAGGTGATGGAAAATGTGTTGGAAAGAGCACGAATATGCGAAGCAGCAAATGGCCACCACTTGCGAGATATTATTTTTCATAACTAAACTTAAAATATTCCCCATTTATATTCTGTATATAAAAAATATTTTATAATTATGTCTTAAATAAAAAAAGTTATAAGCAATTCAAACCCCTTCGTTCATTTTGGGCCACCCTGTACATGGTTAAGTTAAAAAAGCAGTCAAATATTAAATCAATAGCTCAAGTCTAGTTTTATTTAATATTAAACTTTTAGTGCCTTATTTATAGTAAATTATCAAATGTTCATTAAAAATTTATGAAACAGAGTTAAATACTAAATTTGTTTCAATAACCAATTATATAATTTCGATAATTATTATAAATAAGGCGGTTAATATTTTCTTTGATTAAAAGCATCAATAAGAAACTTTTTAACATTATAAAAATAATAAAAAAAAAATACTTTCATTTACACCGTCTGGCCCATCTTTTGGCCACAAAACCGATTGATTGTATATAATACTTCGAAATGTTATAGGATTTATTTAAATTTATTAACCACTAAAAACGCGCCAATTCAGCGCGTTTTCTATTAAACCGCGCTAAGACGAAAAACAGCGCATTTGGCACTGTTAAAACAAGCTAAATCTAGCGCATAACGCGCTAAATTGCCAACGCTGTGTATGTCTACCAAAAATTCTTCTTCATCGTCATCTTATTCCAGAATGTGCCTTCAATATTTCAATGCATTAAAATTTGGGTTCGTTCTTGCAAAGCAACAACTTCTCCAATGATTAATGCTTTTTCTAAATCCATTTTTTAATATTTTTAATTTTTAACAAAAATTATCAGGCATGTTCTACAAAAGTAGTGAAATTGAAATATGAAAAGTAAACTTTTAATTTTTTATATTCTGGAAAAGTAGAGTATATTTGTATTGAATATTGAAAATCAAATGTAAAAGAGAAATGCAGAACATAAAAAAATTTAACTGAAGTGATTTCAATTGAATTTTACTTTAAAGTGGAATGTAGAAAATACCGTTATGTGTCTT
Organism: Gymnocheta viridis; assembly: GCA_956483585.1. NCBI lineage: Eukaryota > Metazoa > Arthropoda > Insecta > Diptera > Tachinidae > Gymnocheta > Gymnocheta viridis. Next base: position 10,074,602 of record OY101444.1, read on the forward strand.
TTTCTTTTATTTTTTGACAGCTGAATAAATGAAAGATGGAAGATGAAAGATTTTGCCAATGTAAATTCATGTTTCACGTTTTCAACATCTTCCATGCGCTGCACAAAGATGTTGTTCAGTGTAAAAAGTCTATAATGTTCATTTTGCGGCACTCTGTATTTCGCTGATTTGCTCAAACAATATCACAACTAGAAACAAAAAAAGTAATTTTTGCGTTAAGAATGCATAATTATTCTTCGCATCTCTCTTCATGTTGCGTAAAAAGTCCATACAAATATCTTGAATTCATAAAAATATTTTGATAGAAGAATAGTTTTTCTTTTTTAATTTTTCCTTCGAATTGTGTTTCAATTAAAAACTTTAAATTCGTTGTGTGAAGAACGAGCTTTTCTAAGTTATGACGCTGTTTGAATAAACGAGCAATATGGATGTTGTCAAGCTGAGTTTTGAGCAACTGTTGCAGATGCAACAGCTTGTCAAAACATAGAACATCATAAAAGGATTATAACACATTTCTTAAGCACCTGTAGTAAAACTTTGAAACAGTAAACAATTTGAAAAAATATTTTCTAGACTGAGCAGCATTAAAAACGTTCTGGTCTGTTTTGGCGATTTATTTTTATTTTAATATATATTTTTTTTTTGATAATTTTAAACATTTTTCTGTTGAAAAAGGAAGGATGTATCAAACATGTAATAAACTTATCAACTCCATTAAATTTATCGCTGTCACACAGAAGAAGAAATGACTGCCTGTTATTGCCCCATTTGAAAAATAAAAAAATCAAATAATAGTAACAGGCCGACTTAAAATGGAAAATAGGCACCCATTATAAACGTGTATTTATTATACTACAAACGAGTACATATCCACATGTACATATGTACAACATATACATATAGCCCGCGTTTTGACTAAAATAAAATAACTTGTTTTGTTTAAATTCCAATAGATTTTGCGCATAAAAATGTCCAACCAAAAAATAGATCAGTAAAAAAATACTCCACATACTTGAACACAAACAATAGAAGAATTAAAGTGAATACAGAAAGTCATGTACAATTTACCACAATTGAAAATTTAAGCCTTTTCCATTCAAAAAGAGGGATGTTTACTGCTCCAAAACAAACTCACACGCGCGCACAAACACACACGCTTACACACACACACACAAACTTCAACTTCCCTTCAAACATAAAACCAACAATTTGTAAAAGAATTCAATGGGACTTTGGCCTTTATTTACCACTACTCGTACAACAACAAGTAACAACGACAACAACTACAACAATACAATTGTATTGTTAAAGTATGAGTGTTTTAACTTCAACATAAAATGTTGTTTGTGGTAATAAAACCAACAACAAATGGGCGGAGCCGTTACAAATTATAAACCTACACACACACACACACCCAAAAACAAACATGTTATAACGTTTTATAGCCGGCAAAACGCCCACTTTTACATTTAACGTTTTGAACTGCTCTGACAATTATAACAACAAAAACAACTGGAAAGTATGTGTTACATTGTATGCTCTCGTTTATGCCGTTAAACTACCACTACACAAAAATTTTATAATATTCTCTATGCTCTTCATAGATTCTTATGATACCAGGAAAAACATACATTACATGCACATGCATACGTACGAGACACATACATAAACACATGCATACGAGTACATACACACATGCATAATACGTACAAACATCAATGTTAGATTTGCAAGTGAGCTTGCGAAGAAGAGACTTTTGAAGGAAATCTGAGTAAAAAAGCTTCTTTACTTAAGGAAGCGACAGTGACAGTGAAACCGTTTGAAATCGGGAACACTATCGTTCAGAGATCTCGCATTGATCCTACTCGAAAAAAAAACAAATCAGAGATTAATATAGATTTAGCTGTACGAACCCTTACACGTACCGAAGCAGGCCACCAATTTTTCTCTGGGTGACTGGAATAGTCAACCGTGATTTCAGTCTACATTTCCTACGATCACTGAGTACCATATCGAGCGTTTGCTCGGAATTTCAGTAATTTCTGGCTGTCGGCCGATAGCTATTGACTTCTAATCTCATCACTGAGTGAGATGGGATCATGAGCAACTTTTCACACACACTCACGATAAAAAAATTTTATTCATGCACGCCCTTATATTTTTGGCTCACGAGAGTGGAAAAAAGTTAGTAACAATCACGTAAACTCACGCTCACAAAATACTTACGAAAAATAATATATAAAATATATAATAAAAAAACTCTTCTTTTGTTTTTTTATTATTTTTTTATTATTATTTTTATTATTTATTATTATTATTTTTTTTTATATATTGAAACGATTAATTTTGGCTCAAGTTCAAACCCGAGTTTACCCATTTATTTATTCTAATTTTTTTATTTAATTTTAATTATTTTTAAATAAAATATCTTTAATAAATACTAAACTAATAAATAAAATAAATTACAATAAAACGAAAAATCTCGCAACAATCTCATTCTCGTTCAGGCACGCTCACGTGATTGAAACAAAAAACTAATCACAATCATGTGCGATCACGTGAGTGGTGCCCATCTCTAGTATATAATTATACTCACAACTATTAAGAAAAAAACTTCCTTTCCTACCACTGTGCAATTCAATTAAAAAGCTTTTGCTTTATGCCCGAGTACATACTCTCTATTTAAGCTGCAAAAAGTGAGCGTTTAATTCACCCTTTACGCAAAGCTTAGTACATAAAACACACACGCTACTCGCGAATTGAGAGAGAGACAGAAAGAGTGGGAGAGAAAACAAAACGCCGGTTTTGTACTCAGAAGGGTGGTGACTGACCCACTGTTGCTTCTAAGAAATTTACAAAGCGGATATTGGGACATGCTCAAATAAACAGACACTTGTAGTGGTAAATTGTGTACAAAATTCTTTAAGAGTATTTTGTTGGGTTCAGCGAAAAAACCAACAACAGCAGCCAGACTACTAGACTGCAAAAGAATTCAATTCCAATAAGAACTGGCAACGACGCGTGTCAAAAAAACGGTTGTGAAACAATACGAACGAAATAAGAAAAAAATAGTTTAAAAACGAAAAAACACGATAACGACGAGTACAAGAAGAAAAAATTACCGTGTAAAAAAAGTACGAGAAAACGCGAAGCTCAGCTGTGTGACCAATATATACCTGGAAAAAGTGCTTGACTCGGCCATTCTCAAGCAGACAGACGGACACCCATTTTAAATTGAAAAAACACCGTTAGTCGTTACCGCCAACTCTTTAAAGACGGTTGCGATAAACAAATCACTGTATTGAACCTTTAAAACTATAATTTTCGGCAATAAAATACAAAAATATTCAACGGGGTAACAAATGAAAATTGCTTAAAAAAAAATAAAAGAAAAACAACGCTGAGTGCAAAAGAAAATTTTTAGAAAACAAATTATAGAAATAAAGTTTGAAATTATTTCAATTAAAACCAAAAAAAAAAAAACAAATACAATTCAAATAAATCAAACCATTTAAAATACATATTTTTTTCCTAAATCAAAATAAATAAATTTAATTTGTAAAAAAAATCATAGAACAAGTGTTAATTTTAATGTGAAGTGAAACTACTTGTTAAGCAAAAAAAAAATAATAATATTTAATTTACAACAAAAAACGTGTTACAATTTCAAACCGCTGGCTACCAACACCCACCTTTATTATCCTTCAATGAAAATGGAGGATCCGAACCTCGCTGATCAGTATGTGCAGGAGTTCGTACTAGAGCATTTGGAGGACGGCACCTCTGCAGTTGGTGTTAAACGGGAAGATCACAGTCCTATAGCGGCGGCAAAAATAACCTGGACCACCGAACCGTCGGCTGTTCCCGCCGAAGAAGACGAAAACGAACCGCTGATCAAAATGAGAGCCTTCCCCACCAATTGGTCACACATGGACGAAAGAAGACTGCAACCTTTATCACCTCCACCAGAAATGTACACTCATGGGCCCATGGCAGGCCAGGCAATATTGGTCAATACTTCAGTACCCGCCGGTGTGCCATCTACGCCGCCCGAAACTCCCCCTGTTATAGGCTCACCCACCGGCAGCACTTGTGCTCAAGTGTATGCTGGAGTTCCTGGCCCTCACTATGCCACACATCATCGCCCACCACCGCCTAGTGGCGGCTTGACCCAGGAAATGATGTGGCTGCCGAACTCTATGCGATCAGATCCTCAACCTTTAGACTTAAGACCTTTGGCTGGTACCTCGCAAGACGAGGAATGGGAAAGACATAGAGAATACATGCAATCGGTAGCGGCGGCCAATCATCATAACCATCTTATACAAACCCACCACCATCATCATTTCCAGACACTGGAACACCTGGCCCCCATCAATATGCACACCTCTACTTATCACAACGGCATCATAACTAATGGCCAGATCAATAATACCTCCTCGATAATACACACCAATCCGAATCACGTGAGTAATCACAGTAACCGGCCCCACTCTGTGAGCTCAACCCGTTCGTCCACCAATTCTCCGCGCACTTGTTCTGGTCAATATTCGACCTCCAGTAATTTGGGTTTGGACGATTGCATAGACGACGATCTGTTGACTACACTAACGGTCAGGGAGTTGAATAAGCGGCTGCATGGTTGTCCACGCGAAGAGGTTGTGAGACTGAAACAAAAGAGACGAACGCTTAAGAATCGCGGTTATGCCCAGAATTGTCGCTCGAAAAGATTACTGCAGCGCCATGAACTGGAGAAAACTAATCGTCAGCTAAATCAAGATCTGCATCGCTTAAAGCTGGAGTATACGCGCGTCTGTCAAGAACGCGATCAATTAAAACAACGTTTACGCGGTGGTGGCGGCTCCACTACACAAAATGGCGCTGTCACGGGCACTCCCTCTAGTGTTATAACCTTAAATGGTGGGGCAACAGGCGGTGGCGGAGTGAACAATGGCGGTGCCACACATCAGTTGAATACAGAAAGTCAAAGTTCACCGGAATTTTATCTTTGACGTCAATTAGCAGCAGCCGCCAGTCATCATCATCAGCACCATTCTTCGCACACGCACCCCCATCATCATCATCATCATGCAGCACATAGTGCTGCCCATCAATGGTCATCTGCTTCAGCCTCGGCAGCCTCGCGTTATCATCAGCATTTGACGCAACATCATGCTCACGCACCGCATCATTCTGCACTGCAGCAACAACAGCAACAACAACAGATGCAGTCCTCTCAGCCGGCGGCAGCTGTGGCAGCGGCGGCAAACTGAGTTAAGTTTAATAAGTATAATGAGAGCTTTAAGTTTAGAAAATTAGAGATTTAATATATTGACATCTAGTAGTTTCTTGTGTTTTGTTTTCCATATAATTTTCTTTTATTTTTAAGTTCAAATCCTTTTTGTTTGTTTAATTATTATTAATTTTATTTAAAATAAAATTTTATTATGATGAATCAAAAACAATTAATTGTTGTTCAGTAACTGAAAGTTCTTGTTTTTTCTGAGCAACTTTGAAAAGTTGTTAATGAGGAGACATTTTACAGGACATTTTAAGGAATACAAGATTAAAAACCGAGGCACAGTGAATCTCGTCGTATGTTATACGTTGCTTTTTCCAACTGACAACTAAGTTGAAATACAGGTTTTCTTATGTGCTTTGTCACATTCGGTACGTCCTGGTCAACGCAAAGTATTGTCAGGGAAGATCAATTTGTGTGCACAGTTTCATTAGAATCCATATACGAGTAGTAGAAGTTGTAATAAAATGTTGTTAAATAATATTTAATCCTGCACGTCGTACAAAACACATTATACGTCTATTTATCCGTTTTGGAATTTATATAAATTTTCGCAACGATATTTTTGCATATTTTGCCTTTAACAGCATATTTTTGCATATTATGGTTCTGAAGATGATATTTTCTCTTAAATGCATTTTTAAAATCAATTATCTGGTTAAATGAGTCAAACAATTTCTAATTGCAGTATTTTAAATTTTTATTCGCACTTTTTCCCAAAATTAATATTTTACTTATTCAGTAAAACATTAACCATTTTGTTAAAAACAAATTGCAATTGATTATTGAGGGGTATAGTTTGTTCCTATGCGCATTTCACTGTTCCTAATGAAGATCATCAGGGAACGTTACCCAAATATTTCTTAGAACAACTGGAGATATTATATTAAACTTTCATTAAAAAATTAAAACCTTGAGAAACCGCTAGAATTTCGGGATAAAAATACTCGGGAGTGATGAATCTAAATTAAGTTTATATCGGTCGTATGGAAAAAATTACGTTTATCGTCCATCAAAGCAAGAACCAAGAAAGAACTCTATTATCGTTATAAGCATGGTGGAGTGAATATTATGGTTTGGGTGTCATTTTCATGGTATTTTGAAGTTCTATTTGTCGCATTAATAAACATGTGGATCAAAATTTGTACAAAGGATTATTATCTACAACAATGAATCCTTGTGCGGATGAAAACTTGTCAGAAACCAACAGGAGTCTTCAGAAAATGTTATTGTTTTAGATTGGCCGGTCATTAATCCCAAAAGAAAATCTTTGTGCAGATGCTTTTAGAAACTATTTTTACCATTTTCTACAAATTATATACAAATTTCGTTTTCGTAAAAGATAAATAAATGAAAAATGTGTGTCAATTCGCAAGAACAACTTGTCCCTAAATATATGGCCACCACTGTTTATACAAGCAAGCGCAATTGCTTATTTTGGTTTCTAACTATTTATTTCTTAATAAAATTTGGAATCTTTAAGAAAATAAATACTACTTTCACAGCTTATTATTAATATTTTAAAAGCATATTTTACGTTTTTTGCGGCATTTTATAAAACGCGGGGTTTTCCCTGCTAATAAATAATAACTTTTGAATCAACTAAACAGCATTTCAAAGAGGTTTCGTTGAGATTTCCGCCGATTCTAACACAAGAATTCGATTAAGTCAGAAGAATGTGACAAATTTAGCAAATTTTGGATGTAATTATCCAGCAAAAGATGTTTTGTAGAACATTTTGTTCATCAAACAATTATAACTAAACGGTTTCTCGATTTAATAGAGAAAAATATCGGTCAATTTACTTATTTGCATGATGGAAATTTATAGTTTTGTTACGGACCTCCAATTTCTATTTTTTTAATCTTTTTTATAACAATAAAAATTACCAAAACCATTTTTATTGACGGAAGTTGCTTTCGCAAAAATAAAGAAAACATACCTTGATCTCATTATTATTTATTTCTCATTGCAATTATTCTTAAGTTTTCTTTGCATTCGTTATTTATTTCAAGAACTTTTCTTTTGTTTTCTTTCATTACTTTTTCATGGCATTAGTTGCATTTTTACTTTAATTAATTCGTTTCGCAATCACAATGAGAAAAGTTGTTGACCCATTAACTCAATATATATATTCCCGACGTAGTTTAGTCAAAAACGAAATGATTCGCTCGTAGCTTGCTCGGTCCACTCTTATCAGTTCGTCTGTCTATCTGTCTGTCTGCCTGTGTGTAATTAAGATACTTTGTAATACAGTTTTAATGATTGTTTTTGCAATAGTTAAATGATTAAACTAAAATTATATTTGTGATGTTCCTTATCGCACGTTGAGCGAAAAGGGGGCCAGAGTGTAAAAAGGTGTAACAGCAACCAAAAAAAAAAATTATAATATTCCACGCGGTGCTTAATCAAATTGAGGATCTAGCTGTGCTGTTTGTTGGACCAGCTGGACTGTTGAGAAATTTTTCTTTGATGTAAATGCTTTAATCCAGCGCTGGGCAGTATTTGAAATACAAGTATTTGAAATACGTACACTCAAAATATTCTGTACGTAAAATGAACTGAAATTGTAATTTAAAACATATGAAAGTTCACTTAAAAACCGGTGTACTCATTTTTCATTTAAATTGAACCGAAAGTTCATTTAATTTTTAATGTTAAAAAATTAATTGACTTAAGTCCGTAAAAATAAAGGATTTTTCCTTTCTTTGTGTAGGAGAGGAAATCTCAAACAAATCAAATAAAGCAAGCAAAGAAAAAAAACAGCACTTGAAAACAACGAACAATATTGAATGTAACCGAAAATCCGTATTAATATGTCCTTAGTTTTTTTGAATGAATGTTAGAATCAGTTAAAAATAAAATTGCTTACAATTTTAAATGTTTATTCTTTTAAAAATGACTGAACGGATTACTTCTTGAATAACGTACAGTCCGTTAATGTAATAATATTGTGAGTGTATGTACATATGTGCTTTACATGTCTTTTATTCATTTGCCAACAAATTGTTTGCTGGGTTAATTAATAATTTTGAAATTTCCTCGCAAATAAACTATAATTAAAATAAACTTTCGTCATAATATAATTTTCAACAATTAATTGTTTATTATTTATTAGCTGTAGATTTTTAATGTTAAGCTCATGGTACAATTATTCTCAGGAAGGTGCAGTAGAAAACGAAACATGTATAAAATTATAGATTTTTCTTTAAATGTAAATGTTATTAAACTTAAAATTATCGTTCTCTTAAATAATCAATAATTTTGTATTTTTATTGGAATTTACTATATTAATTATATTGTTTAAATGTCTGTAAGGATGTTACATCTAGACAAAATAAATAAATAAATAAATACTATTGTTTGCTGAGAGTTTACTTACAGTCTGTCAAAATAACAATTGCTCAATTCACAGGCTCGCATTAACGTCGTATGTTTTGTGTAATCGTCTAATTATACGGTATTGTATTTTTGTTATTGGTAATTTTCATACAAAAGTGTGTTATAATTATACGTTAGAATTTTATGTTTTATAAATGGTTGCATTGAGGCCAGGTATGGAAAAATTCTTTATGTTAGATTAATTTGTAAACAACTTTTATATATGTAATAATTAAACCCAGCAAAATACATTCTTCTTAATGATAAATATATACTTGATTCATTTCAATTTAATTTGCTAACCATTTTAATCAAAATTGTTTGTCGCGAAAAAGTTATTAACTATTTCCCGTAAAATTAGAATTCCCATATCTGTTTTAATTTCATGCTATCAATTGCATTGAATGTCGACTATTGTGGAAAAAAAAGATTTTAATGACAAAAAATTTAAGAATCAATCATTATAACATATCGAAATTATATTAGTGACATAAGGCATTAATTAATTGATTTTTTTCAGTTTCACTTTTCAGTTTTCATGTTCTTTTTTTATTTGATAAAAAACAATTTGTTGCTCGACATAAACTATTTACTCACAATGAATTGACTACATTAAATTGACATTTAAAATGCGACAAAATGACGATACAACAAACAACTATCGTCTTTTTTTTAAACGATAAGCCATACGACGACTGAGCTTGTGAATTGAACAAATAAAAAAGTCCTTTTTTGACAGTCAATAACTAAACTCCCAGCAAACAATATACATACATGTTTTTTCTACTGCACATATGTACCTGCTAATAATTGTAGCATGGTCAAATTTCTTTTTATTTCACTTTCAATCATACTGTTGACAATAAATTTTTTTTAAGTTTAAAAAACTATAAAAAAATATAAAAATGAAAACACTAATTCTGAGTCAATTGCTGAGTGGTAAATGTGGGGTTAAGTTGAACGTGGTCTGGACAATTAAAACACACTGTTATCGTATTTAAAAATTATTTTTAGATCGATCAATTCATTATAATCGGATCATTTGTAGCGGATACTGAAATTGAATTTTCTTTTATTCGACATGACAAATCAATGCAAAAATTGATTTCATTTTCGTCTTGTTGCACGTCAAATAGAAGGAAGAGAAAGAATACAAAATTTATTTTTCTTCTTCTTTTAAATAATTTTTCCTAACAGATTGATAACATAAAAAGAATCTAGCAAATGTTCAAGAAAATTAAAGCAATTATAGACTATTGTAAAGAAATACAATCGATAGAACGATACAATTATGGTTAAGAATTGAAAATTATCATGCTCATGGGCCTCATTACGGTTGTCGTACTTTCGCCTTCGACTTCGATAAGTTGTACTAGATTAAAGAAGCATACAAAATTATACTCTATTCTAGTACAAGCTGTCGAAGTCGACAGCGTAAATACGAGAACCCTTATAAGGCCCCATATGTACACGAAAAGAAATAAAAACATGTTTGAGGCAAACATAATCTAAGACCAACATGCAATGAATGATTGAATTACATGGTTGTAGTCAAATCATAATATTATTTCGTAACGTTTTTGTAGAAAGAAATGGACACGAGATAATATTCCAAAGGTACAAAGGATAAATAAACATCAATTAGTTTCAATTTTATCTAATTCTTTCTACAAAAAACATTACGAACTTCAGCCAAAATAATAATCGGGCTAATAATTGGATTAAAAACTACTATTATTTATTCACATTTATAAAAAACAAATGATTGCTGTCTAATCATGTGTCAAGTGCTATGGATGCTTATAATTTAATGGCAGAATCCAAGCAATATTTTGTTTACAAGAATATCGGGGGTTGTCACAGAAACCAATTTAGTCGGAATTGGATTTGAAAAGATGACAAAAAATACTTTTGTATGATGAATTTCAATGTTATAGGTTTTATGTTCAAAACAGATTGTAATTTTAGGTTGAACATAAAACCAATAACATTAAAATTCATTATACAAAAGTATATTTTGTCCTCTTTTTAAATCCATTTACGACTATATTGGTTTCTGTGACAACACTAAATTGTTTGCACCAACCACACGTTGTTTACTAGACCCATAATATTGTTTCCGCAACCATATCTCAGCATGTTAGTATGTATACATACGAGTATGTTTGCTTTGAGCAGTAATCATTTGAAGTTTACATATATTTTTAATATGTAGTTAACAAATTAAATAATAATAAAATTATTTAGTAAATTGAAATAAGGAAGGGGATAACATCCAGGAACTGGCTCTAAAAAATATATTTCTTAATTAAATTTTTCGTTTTTGAAGCGAGAGATATAAAGAAAACTTAAGTATACTAATAGTTTTAAGACTTTATGACACTTAAGGTACGGTCACAGCTGACAAACATTTGCCGAAAAAAACGTGACCAACAGACAGCTAAATTTGCATTTTCTTTAATTCTAAAATGTTTTAAATATGGTTGTTCGCATTTATCAAAAGTAATATAAAAATAAAAAATTTTGCGGCATAATTGACTTCGCTTTGTGATATAAAAACCAAGTTAAATCACACTAACCATAAGCAAAAGTAGTGGTTACGTTATTTTGGGCAATGTTTGCCAAGTGTGACCGTACCTTTACACACTTTTATTTCCATTTTATTGCTACAGGATTGATGAATAAAAAATAAATTTAAATCATAAAGAAAGAATAAAAAAAGGCAAAGAAAAATGAAGAGGTACCAAATCGTTGAATTCGAACATAAAATGAGGAGTTAGTTTTCGGTTCGGCATATGAATCGTAAGCTTTTTTCTTTAACTTTACGGAACGTGAATTAGCTCGCCAACGACAGCAGGATACACGGCTACATGACGACAAATGCAGTTGACTACAAATGTCGCCCTGTATCCAGTTACTTAATAATTTTGAAAACCACAGCTACATATTGCGCAGCTGATTCATTTATATTTCAGAAGTCCCATTTGAGATTTTTTACTTTTTTTTAAGTGACATTTTTTCAAAAAGTACAATTCAATGAAGCAATAAAATTACAAAGAATCACTCATATCGTGCTGTTGGCTGAAGTAGTTAGCGCGTTGACTACAAAGCAAATAATGTCTAAGAACGTGGGTTCGAGCCCAGCTTCAGGCAAGTCATAACATCCAGCATTTTTTCAGATGTGCATTAGTATACCATTGTATTTGTTGTTGTTGGACTCTTTAAGTGATGAAGGCATAGCACTGGTCACTGAACTGTACTGGCAGCAATTGATACTGGTGTATGCTAGCGGACATCACAGCGCCCTCCTTCGTCGGTATTATAGCAAATCGCCGGCGAAGTAAAATAATTAATAAAATAGCTACAACAGCTTAAAACACATTTAATGCGCCTACTTGTCATCAGAGGCGCTGCAACACTGATCTAAAAACTAACACAACGCGCAATATCAGAATTGTAAAAATTAAGCTTTCTCTCTTTCACCATCTGTCCTCTCTCACTATCCCTTTCCCAAAGAAGGTAACACACCTACGGGTTGGTAGACATACTAATTGCCTGAGTGTTACTTAGATAAATAGATAAAAACCGCGAAAAAGAACTGCAATTTTTGCATTTTAATTTATTTTCCACTAACAAAATATTTCTTAACACTAAAATTCTTCTTACATATTTTATTATATTGTCAACTCTTTTTTTTTTGTTTCGTAGCCAACAAAAATCGAAATTAGTTTAGCTTGACTACACGACAAAAGTAGCATGGACAACCATGAATCAAGAAAACAAGATTGCGCACTCAGCCGTACAAAAAAAAAATTTACTGCGCATCTACGTCATCATAGAATACAATTGAGTGTTTGTTGTAAAAAGTGTAAGCGATTTTTGGCACAAAACTGCAAATAACTAAATAACTTCTAAACGGGTGCATCCATGGTAGAATAATACAGGTGGTGTCGAAGCGTTAACGGACTTTTTTTTTTGGGTTCGAGTCTGCCAAAATTTAATTATGTATTACTAACACACAGCACACACTACTAAAAAAGCACACTTTAACATTTGTTTCAAATGCAAATAAGAAAAGGAAAAGATACAAAATTCTTTATGGAACATAAAATGCAACCATTTTGCCATTTTTCGTTAGCGCTTTTTGACAGCTTCGAACCTAAAAACACTGTTGTTGTAGCTTCGACACTGCACAGAAAAAAATTTAGCTCTGAAATTGCCAACAATTTTTTTTATCCAAAATAAAAAGTGTTGACAGAAAATATTGTTCAATTGACAAAAAAATTAGTCAAAAATCAAGCTTTGCAAAAATAAAACCAACAATTTAATTTGACAAATAATTAATCAGTCACATCTGGCAACCGTGTGTTTTGTAATTTTTGAAATTCTCATTGATTTTTTACTGATGATTTGGCATTAGCACCAATGAAATGCATGTATATATCGTAGACTAGCTAAAAACCCTCAACAAACAAAAGTTTTTTAATTTCGAAATATTTTGTCTTTTTTTATTGATGGTTTAAAAAAATATTTAATCAAATATTTTTTATTATTCAACCAAATAAATCGTTGGTTTGATAAAATTTTTAGTCAACATTTTTTTTTGCCTTTGACTAAAATTTTAGTCAAGCTGACAAAAAGTATTGTTGGAAAACTATTCATAACTCAACAAATTTTTTTGCCAAATAATATTATTTTAGTCAAATAAAAATTCACAAATTACTTATAATTTTATTTATCAATATGACAAAAATATTTATAGGCTGGTCATTGACAAAATTTTTAATCAGATCTGCGTTCTTTTTAGTCAAATATGATTTTTATTTTTTTTCTGTGTACCTGTATTATTGTATAATGAGTGATTTCGATTTCAAAAAAAATTTAAATGGACAGAAAAGAGATGCAGTCAAGTAAAACTTTTGAGTTTGGGCTTGAAGCTATTTGAAGAAGACCTTCCTCGGGCAACCAAGTTTTATATTACGGCCTGCTTTTTCTTAAAGATTCTTCTGTGCCGACAATGCCACCCAGTTTTGTATACGATTTGACAGTTAGTCAGGTATTTTTGCAACAAATTTTGTATTGTTGTAGAATCGCTATTACCTTGTAGACCTGCCTTGATAATACTGCTAGTGTCGAAGCTACAACAACACTGCTTTTAGGTTCGAAGCTGTCAAAAAGCTCAAAAGAAAAATGGCATTTTCTGTTCTATAAAGAATTTTGTTTCTTTTCCTTTTCTTATTTGCATTTGAAACAAATGTTTCTTTAGTAGTGTGTGTTGTGTGTTAGTAAAACATAATCAAATTTTGACAGACCCGAACCCAAAAAAAAGTCCGTTAACGCTTCGACATTATTTGTATTATTCTACCATGTTCACATGTATTCTATTTTTGACAGGCTGTAGTCGGTAGCCTGCTGTCATGAGTGTGTTTATAGCTCAAGTTCTACAACTTGTAAATACAATTCTTTTGGCGATTTTTTTTTTCTAAAAAAAAGTGCAACATTTTTTACCCTTTTTATTGAAAATTTGCAATACAATGATTTTATTGAAACAGTGATTTTATTAGAAAGTTTTGTATCATCCTTTACAATGCAACATTTTTGTCTTAAGAAAACTTTGAATAGCATTTTGTTTTGATAAAAAGTAAAAGAAATCTTAAATATTTTTAGAAAAGAAAACGGCATTAAATACAAAATATCAATGGGATTGTGAGTAAATTTTACAATAATGATATTTATTAACAATTCGCTGAAGATCATAAACATTTATTTTAAAGTGAAATTACTACACTGTATTTCTATTATTATTGATTTTTTTATTTGAACGATAATACGAATTCTATAACGCCCAATTAAAAGAGAAAAAGAAAAAACAAAACACGAATTGATCATTTGCTTGATTTTTCAATCCCAAATAATAAATAATTGACCGGTATACTATACAATGCATTTAAAAAAAAGTTACAATTAAAAATTCCAATATTTAATAAAATGCAATAAAACAAATACACGCTTAATTGTTGATTAGTTTTAGAAACACATACAAAATAATATAAATTAAATATTTAATCATAATCAAATAGAAAAGACAATGTAAAATTATTGAAAGAAAGTCATAAAAAATTAAATTTAAAAAAAAATATCTAAGATTAAAAGCGATTGATCACAGGTGACGTATGCGTATGTATACGAGTATTAAATGAAAATTCTAATAAATGAAAATAATAATTTCGTTTTCTTTTAAATTTATGTTTCGTTTTTATTATTTTAAGAAAAATGTAGAGCAAGGCAGATCAAACAGGTAATCGCATTCTCACAACAATACAGAAACAACAAAAATTATTTTTATAAAATAATTTCTTTTGTGGTCAAGTTTTTCGCCACTTTTGACAACAGAAAATTAATCAGCTGATGCCAGTTTTAGCTAATGCGATTACCTGATATCAATCTGCCCTGGTTTAGAGTGATGCAAATGCAAAATGAAAAACTATTACCACAAAAATTATTACCAAAAAGCAAATTTCATTGGGCGCATTCATAAGACGTAGCTGATGAGCTCAACTGTTACGTTACGTTTCTAAGGAAACGGCTTGATGAATTTAAAATGAACAGCTGATGAATAATTGGAAAATGAACAGCAATGTAAACAATTGAAAAGAAATAAAAGTGCTGCGAAAGAAATACCGTATTTTTCGTTTAGCTGCACATTCAAGTTTGTAGGAAAATTCGTGCACATAAGCAATATATTCTGTTTTACAGTTTCACATAGCAGCGTAAATAATGCTGCTAAGTGAATTCACTTATCTGTCCAAATATGCTCTTATGTAAAAAATTGTTTTTTATTGCAAAAATTAGAGTTTTGAAAGCTTTTCAATTGTGGTTCATCTATTTAGCATTTGATAGTTCCTCCATTGGAAGACAACAAATGTAGAACCGTTTTTAAACATCTACTGATGAATTGGCATTAGCAGCCAACAAATCAATTTAACTGTTTTTAATTTATTTTTAATGAAAGTATTAAAAAACGAAAAAAAATTCTTTAAAACAATAAAACATTAAAACATACTCGTACATACTAATGGCCAGTTTATGACTTCATATTTAAATACGCATTAAGTTAATTTTCATTTAAATTTAAGTTGCATTTAAATACAGTTTCAGTTTTTCAGTGTTAAATTATTGTTTGTATTTAATTACGATAAAAATGTGGCAGCATTATGAAATTCTCTCAATTTTTTGGGAAAAACAGCTGTTGCACAATATTAAAGAAAAATTTCTAATGTGGATTCTTTTTCAGGCTGAAAATAACAACAATGATAGGTTGCTGCAATGTTTTAAAATTGTAAAACAATTAAGAAAAAAGATATAATAGAAGAAATTAATAAAAGAAGTCCAAATTGCACTCCAAAAGATGTTGATTTTTCAATGGCCGCAAATTTTTTGGATACTTTGTTGCGCGAAACACCAGCACGCAAGCAAAAACATATGTTTGTGTATGTATGTGTGCAAAACTTAAATGGACTTTAAACGCAGAAGAATGGTCATTTAAGTTTCATTTAAATGTCACATAATTTAGTACTGAAAAAATGAAATTGGTACTTAAGTGGCATTTGAAGATAAATGACAATTATTGGGCCTTAAATCATCCAGATTGGTCATTTGAATATTATTTAAGTTTCATTTAAGTTTGTACTGCAAAACTTAATTTCGTATTTAAATTTAACTTAAATATAAATAACATTTAAATACGAAGTCATAAACTGGCCCTAAGTAGAATGAATTCGGATTTTATTAAAACGAAAAACCAATGCCGCCGCCAAATCAGTATCGGTTTCGTTCCCTGGTATGCACATGAAGATGGCCAAGTCATGTTAGAAAAAAATTGCTAAATTGTTTATACAAAATGGCTAATATCCTTATTAGCACTCAAAGTGAGGAACATGTTTATGAGGGGGAAACCCCCCCCCTTTCCAACCAAAAATTTTCAAATTTTTTTTTAAATTCTTTCTACTACCTCTACTTTATTTTTCATGAAACTATACCATTTTAGTTTCAACATGAGAATATTAAACTTCACTATAAGAATAGTAACTTAAAATACAAAAATAGTAAATTTCAAGTTCAGAATTTTTATTTTGATTTATAAATTGCACATATTGTTCCTGTAATTGTCTGCAGACTTTCTTCCACAAGGCTTTCTAAAATGATTGCCTTTCAAGTTGCAATACGATAAAAAAAAATTTTTGATAACTCCAATTCTTGTAAATAAATTTTCGTATGTCTTTTTATAAATACAAGTGTATCCAGCGGTTGACTTAATCGACTGCATTCTAGAAATTAATATTAAAAACCTTTTGAATAAACAAACTAAAAGTCTGTCTCATTTCTATGCAAATTGAAAATCACACATGTATACTTTGTTTATATTTCAAGTTGAAGCTGATGCATGCATGTGTAATAAATGTGCATATGTTAGTAGCAACTTTAAAAGCTTGTAGCTCCCTAAATATCGAACTGATTTAAATAGCATTAAGATTGCGCACATCTATGTAAAAACCCGATTAAAAAACATATAAATCTTTTCAAAATCGGTTCAGTATTACGGCCGTCAAAGGGTTTAAAAAAAATGTTTGCCTATTAATAATATTATTCTGCCGCAATAAAACCATGCATAAAACTTATCAAAGACATAATGTAGTTCTATTCATAGAATATGTCTCTAGTTGTTTCCTGGAAAACTTGATCAATTTGCGTGCAGCAAACCTCACAGCTGTCAATTCGATGAATTTTGACAAGCGGTATGAATAACACTGGTTTACAGCCAAAAAATACCAACAACGCCACATGCCTAGATAAGTTAATTGGGACCTCCTGAACACGAAAAACGCTGTAATTTTTTTTCTAAGTACCGTTTTTCAGATAACGGTACTTTTGTGGTTTTCGGTGTATGGTCCCAATTAAACCCTTGTGGAGCGCAACCGAAAAGTCTGATCGGGATAAATGGCATATCGTTGGAAAGGTAATTTCTATCTGACAAGAAATGGCTGAGTTATGATGGCACCTTCAAAATTTACCTATTTTTTACGTTTGTTTCAAATTAAATTTTTTGAATTTACGCCGAATATAGGGTGTGAGCAATGAAAATGAAAATATTGCAGCGTTTTTCGTGTTCGGGAGGTCCCAATTAACTTATCTAGGCATGTGGCGTTCTTGGTATTTTTCCAAATTAAAAATTTGTAAAGCTGTGTAATCAACTTGAAAGCAAAATCTTGAACGTGTAACTGCAGAGTAAAGCAGCAACATTTTAAATATATATTTTACAAAATTCGGTGGATGGTGTAAAAAAGAATTTAAAATTGTGAATAAATATGCATATGACCACCACTCACTCTAAACTCTACTCAAATAAATATCAATTACATTTTTTTAATTTTTTAACTAAAAATAATTATTAAAATGGTTGTGTTACGTTAAACCTTAAGATCATTAAATATAAAGAGTTCTTTATTTTAATAATTTCATGTAAAAACTATTCATATAAAATTTATAAATTTAGTTCGTTATTCTGTACAATAATAAAATTTTAAAGTGCGCGTAGTTCTTTAAGTCTTAACAAAAACAAAAAGAAATCATATTACAATCGTCAATGTAATCACTCACACTTCTTTCTTGTTTAATAAAAATAATAACACACAAGTTAATTTAAATAACTACAAAATTATTGCAAATCCATAAAAGTTAATTTAAGTGTGTAAATAAAAAAAAAATTAATTTAGTTTACAAAACACACACACACACATGTGTGTGTGAATGTGTGTATTGGCTTAGATTTAAGAATAAATTTAGGAAAATAAAGAATTAAATAAAAATAATATAAATTTAAAAAATATACGTTTTTATTGTATTATTTTTTTTTAAATTACAATAGGTCATTTCGTTAATAAATTCTACAATGTTAATTTGTATTTTAGAAGGAAGCAAAAATATGTTGTTTAGTTTTCTAGAGGCGCACAGAGCAGTATTATTTGTGCCAAAAAGCTGGCCAAAAAGGCAAAAATGAATTTAAAGAAATCTTAAAACTAAGTATGCAGATCGATACGCTACAAAATTTTACACCATATTATAAATTTCTAAGACTTTATGTTGCGATTTGTAGCTCTGAGACACTGCTGAAGTCGGGAAAGTGAAGAAAATTACATTTTTTTGTTTCATTTTATTTACAATCTACCCAAGGATAATAAGTAAATTTAATAAAATAAGAAAATAACATTCATAGTTGAACTCCTATAAGAACAACAATATACAAAAGCAAAAAATTGTTAAAGTTATATCAAAATTTATAATATAGGGAACGCCAGATAACTTTTTTTCGAAAACAAGGCGCAAAACATCGAGTGTAGCTTCGGCTGTGTGGCACGTAGCACCGTCCTGTTGAAACCAAATGTTGCCAATATCCTCCTCTTCAATTTTTGTGAACAAAAATTCGTTCAACATGGCCCGATAACGATCGCCATTGACTGCAATGGCCACTCCTTGCTCATTTTCGAAGGAAAATGGCCCAATTATGCCTCTAGACCAAAATCCGCACCAAACAGTGACTCGTTTTGGGTGCGTCGGCTTTTCAATGTATGCGTGCGGGTTTTCTATGTCCCAAATGCGACAATTTCGCTTGTTTACATACCCGCCAAGATCAAAATGAGCTTCATCTGAAAAGATGATTTTTTTGGAAAAATCGGCATCTTCTGTAAGTCGATCGCAGGCCCACTTAGCGAAGCGAAAACGCATTGGATGGTCAGTTGGCTTCAACTCCTGAACCAATTGGGCTTTGTATGGCGTCATATCAAGGTCTTTATGGAAAATTCGTCTCAATGATGTCTCCGAAATGTTCAATTGTTGAGAACGACGATGAATTGATGTTGATGGCGCTTCACGCACATTTTCTGCAACAGCAGCAATATTATCGGAGGTACGCACTGTTTTTGGCTTTTCACGCTTTGGTTTATCGATGAGGATGCCCAGTTTCTTTCACTTTTTTCACGAGATAACGAACATACGGAGCTGACGGTGCTTCTCTTCTTCCAAAATCCGTACGCAATTTTCGCACACATTCTGCAACATTACCATGATTTTCAAAGTAATGTCGCAATATTTCCCAGCGTTGTTCAAGCGTATACACAATCATATTCGTTCAGCAGAAGGATAAAACTAATTATCTGTCAGATCAGACATGAGCTAAGTGTTACCATTCACGAAATAAGCACTAGTTGAAAAAAAAACGGTAGATGGCGGACATATTTTCAAACAACAAATTTCAGATTGAAAAGAACGAATAGCAAAACGAAAAAGAATTTACAAAACTAGCTGTTAAGCACCCAATCGGGTCCAAGCGCTCTAATTGTACTAGTACCCGACTAGAATTAATTGTACTAGTTAGTACTCATCTAATACCAATGGAACTAGTAATTTTCTTGACACACCCAATGTTAATTTGAGCATTAACATAGTATAGGAAAGTTTACAGTTGAGAACTAGTACAGGTAACTTTCGTACTAGTAAAATACAGTAGAAACTCGATTCTTGCACGTAATGAAAACCGGGCTCGGTGCAAGTTTCGAGGTTGTCGCAAGTACCGAGTATTAATTTCCTATACAAAATAAAAGGCATCTGTTTAGAATCTAAGTTTAATATTTCAATTCAAATCACTTAAGTTCAACGCATTCGTATAACACAGTAAATACATATTTTATGTGGAATTAAAGAAATTTAAAATTTTTGTTTTGTACAAAGTCGCTTGTTCAGTACTACACTGCTTCTTAAACTCTGGAGCATCATAATATCGTCTAATGAAGTATTGTTTTGCTCCGCCCATTCTAAGCAAATATTGAACGCTGATATAGTCTCCTCCGATGTAACTTGCTTGGTTTCTTCACCGTCAGTAAGGTCAACATCGGTACACTGTTCTTCATTTTCTGCGGTGAGCGCCAAATTAGGTTCAACAATCCATTGCTCAATTTCAGCTTGTGATATTTGCTGCAATGGTTCTACTTCTTGAAGCAAAGTTGCAATTGATTGAATATTGAATGCATCGTAACTCTGAAAGAGGAATGACATCTTCATTATCCCAGTCGGATGATTTATTAAACATTTTTTGAAATGATGTCCGAATTGAATGGGTTAATAGAATCACTCTTATTTGACAGTTTTTCCCCACATATTTTGAGTCTTCGGATTCCATGTCTTTTTTTAAAGTTTGCAACCCAACCATTGCTAGCGTGGAAGCCAGCCAACTTTTCCTGAATTTTGGCATGGAATAACTTTGCCTTTTTCATTGAGCATATCAGATGAGATTGTTAAATTCTTTGCTCTTTGATTTGCAAACCATTTAAACAATGCTCTCTCCATTTTTGGAAACTCCAAGGGCGTAAGCGTCTTTCTTCTCTCAGGGCCGGATTCAGAATGCGCCAAAAATTTCTTTATGATGTTTTCATTTCTCTTAACACGAGTTATTGTTGAGCTATGCACATGAAAACTTTCGGCTAAGGAATTGGTGGAAAATCCACCACTTAATTTCTTTAAAATCTCAGCAATGTCTTTAATTGTCAGCAACGTAAATTTTTTCTTTGCCATTATGACACCGCACCTCTCAATAGTCAAGCTTAAAACTGATTCAAATTGCAACATTTCATCAGAAGCATAAAACGACGGGGATTTCCCAAAATGTATTCAGTCTAAGAAAACGTAAACAAAGCAGCACGCAAGAGTAATACAAAAATGTTGCAAGTATCGAGTTAAAAATTTTCGGATGTCGCAAGTACTGAGTGCGTAATGAAAAATATTTCTATGTTGCAAGAAAAGAGGTGTGCAAGTATCAAGTATGTGCAAGAATCGAGTTACTACTGTACTAGTTTGATACTAGTTGCACCTCCTGCAGGGTTGTTCTACGATTATTACTGTAATTTATTTTTTTGTTTTGGGTTTTTTTATATGAAATTGCACCTTAAGCTGGAATCAATATAAATTATTAAATAATCAGACCTGTTCTGAAATTACGGAGATTTCAAATCATGTGATTTCCAAAAACAAATTTCTATTCTTGCTGTTTTTATTACTGATTTTTACGTTTTTGGTGTTCACAATGGAATATTTTATTCGAGTTTCGAATGTCATGAATCGTACGATTTACAAAGCACTAATACAACTGCTTTTAATTTTTTGAAATCACCTGATTTGAGATCTCGAGATTTACACAACCGGCCTGGATATAAAGTTCGAATAAAATTTACTACTCGTATAAAAACTTTATATGTACGGAGTGAAAGGTGTTGAACTTGAATGGTTTAACTCCTACTAGGCCAGCGTTAGGCACATAGATAGAATTGAATAAATGAGAAACTATTTCATGCTTTACACTTAGAGAAATTTACTGATCTACTTACTATATGTTATCAGTTTTATAAATTTAAATTATGTATTGAATGCATGGGTGAATATATAAAATGGGCGAATGAATAAAAGGAAAAAAATTATTTCATACTATAATTATAATCTGTAACGTGGTTGTACCCATAATAAAAAAAATTATAATCATATAATAAATCTAATTATCGAAGATGTACGTATTTATATAGTATACATATACTATGTATAAATATACGAATGCTTAAAAATATGGATGAAAAAGTCATTTTGTAAAGAAAACTTCTCAGTGTACAAAATCGAATACCGTATTCTTAAAAAGACAAAAACATCCGCAACAGTCCTACTCTGTTGAAATTTAGCAAGCTACTAAATGAAATTTATGATTCTCACACATTGGTTATTGTAATTAGGTGTTGCCCTTGTGTTTATTTATAACATAACATAAAGTAAATTGCTGATATTTTCACAATAAAATTTTATGTTATAAAAACCGGGGATATGGGAGGTTTTGGTAGATTTTAAGGAAAATGGTTGTAGGGAAAAACCTTTCTTTATGGCACTCCTGGTTGCAATATTCACGAGTAGTAAATAGCCGAAAAGCTTCGTAACCGTGGTAAACGAGCGCCTACCACTGTACTAGGCTAATAGAAAACAAATTACCACTACATATAAATGGCATAAGATCAAAGTCAATTGAAAATGAGTTCGGTGTTCCACAATGATCCATCCTAGGATCATTATTATTTAGTATATATATATAAATTATATGCCCCAAATTCTAACAAAAAGTGAAATTATTCTATATGCGGACGACACTTTAATATACACGGAAGGAAACACGGAAGAACAATGTCAAAACGACATGATGAACGATATAAATAATATCAACATTTGGTTAAAAATTAATAAATTAATATTAAATGAAAGCAAAACAAAAATAATAGAAATAAATATGACTAAGTGACACAGACTTTAAAATAAATGATAAAATAATAGAAAAAGTAAAAGAAATTAAATACCTAGGTTTCATAATAGACAAAGAACTTAAATTTAAAGAACACATAGAATACGTCTGTAAAAAAATTGGTAAAAAAATAGGATTTTTAAAAAGAATCCGAAATAAAGTCTCTACAATAACAGCAATTAACATATACAACACGACGATAAAACCACATTTTGAGTTTGGGTCTACAATTATTTATACATGTTGTAAATCAACGCAACTTCAGCGACTGCAAAAACTGCAAAACAAGGCAATGCGAGCAACATTAAAATGTAACAGATGCACGCCTATACAAGTCATGCTTAACACACTTAAATGGTTAAATATGTATAAAACAAAGATTGGAATTAAGTACCCTACTATTTATCCGAAAAATTAAACAAGAAATACGCTTGAGTACTTTTACGAACAAATACGATATGTGGGAGATTTTCAACCTTACAGATTGAGAAACGCGGAAGATTTTAGAATGCAACGAGTTACCACAACAGCAATGCAACTATCTCTTTTCTATAAAGGCCTTAAATTATTTAATTCATTATCAAATAATATTAAAAATGAACGAAATGAGTATGTATTTAGAAAAGAATGTATAAATTTAGTAAAAAGGAATGTAATTTTGTGATTTTTTTGATAAATATCGTAAAATTTATAATGTGAAATGTTAAAGTATTAAAAAAAATACTAATAAATATATATAATAATAATAACAATAATAATAATAATAATAATAATAATAATAATATAATAATAATAATAATAATAATAATAATAATAATAATAATAATAATAATAATAATAATAATAATAATAATAATAATAATAATAATAATAATAATAATAATAATAATAATAATAATAATAATAATAATAATAATAATAATAATAATAATAATAATAATAATAATAATAATAATAATAATAATAATAATAATAATAATAATAATAATAATAATAATAATAATAATAATAACAATAATAATAATAATAATAATAATAACAATAATAATAATAATAATAATAATAACAATAATAATAATAATAAATTTCTTTCTTTCCTTCAACTTAATTAGAATCATGTTTAGCAACCAAAATTAAAAGAATAAAGACAATCTCATTCAGTTGTCGTTGCAGTGTTAAGCATTTAAACAAAAATAAATTGCGTTTGGAAAATCACAGGAACTACGAATTATACGGCTACTGGTGTTTTTTTTTTGTTTGTTTTTTTTTTTTTTTTTGGTGGCCGTCAATGAAAACAAAATATGACCAGAAAGAAGTTTGATTTGGCCACCCAACAATTGGAAGAAAAACAATAAACGAGAACATTTAATACGACCACCAAAGTATTGAATGCCTCAACGGATGGATGGATGGATGAATGGATGGATTGAATTATTAAATGTTTATTTATTCATCCAACACATTTGATTGTTTAAATTTGTTTCCCTCACGCTCGCATGTATCGTGTAACAGCCACTTAAATATATAATGATGTCGTGATGTCGCACTTGTAGACATTCTGTTTGTGGCCACTGTTCTTTGCAGTGTAAATAAATATTGCCAGATGTTTGAGACAGTTTTCCCCGCCATGTTAAAATATATAAAGATTTACGGCCTTATTCACAAACGATTAATAAAGTTAATGTGTGCATTAAAACCGGTTTTCTCATATAAAAATCCAACATTAAACCTACTAAAGGGTCCGCCATCTAACGTTTTTTTTCAACTATTGCTTATTTCGTAAATGGTAACACTTAGCTCATGTCTGATTTGACAGATAATTAGTTTTATCCTTCCGCTGAACGAATATGGTTGTCCATCCCATGCGTTTTCGCTTCGCTAAGTGGGCTTGCGATCGACTTACAGATGATGCCGATTTTGCCAAAAAAATCATCTTTTCAGATGAAGCTCATTTTGATCTTGGCGGGTATGTAAACAAGCAAAATTGTCGCATTTGGGGCATAGAAAACCCGCACGCATACATTGAAAAGCCGACGCACCCAAAACGAGTCACTGTTTGGTGCGGATTTTAGTCCAGAGGCATAATTGGGCCATTTTTCTTCGAAAATGAGCAAGGAGTGGCCGTTACAGTCAATGGCGAGCGTTATCGGGCCATGTTGAACGAATTGAATTGAAGAGGAGGATATTGGCAACATTTGGTTTAAACAGGACGGCGCTACGTGCCACACAGCCGAAGCTACACTCGATGTTTTGCGCTCTGTTTTTGAAGATCGCATTATCAGCCGCAGATCTGATGTCGTTTGGCCACCTCGGAGCTGCGATTTGACACCGTTGGACTATTATTTGTGGGGTGCCGTCAAAGATAAGTGTTACGCCGACAAGCCAGAGACAATTGACGCTTTAAAGGACAATATTCGTGAAGCCATTGGTGAAATACAGCTGCACACAATCGATAATGTGCTTAAAAATTGGACTGATCTTGTAGGCTACTGCATGGCCAGCCGAGGCAGCCATTTGAATGAAATTATTTTGCATTATTAACCGGAAGGATTGTACTTTCAAATAAAAAAAGAAATTTGAGAAAATATTCAGTAGTTTTTTTATAGCATTTTTAAAAAAAAAAAGTTATCTGGCGGACCCTTTATAACTTTATTAATCGTTTGTGAATGAGGAAATTATTATATTTAAGATATAATAAAGAGAAGAGAGTACACATAATCTCTTAGTCCCAATTTAGACGAAGACGAAGAATTTTCAATCACAACTTTTTTTATATTTCTTTAAAAATTAATTTAAATAAGATTGGTGTTCTCGTGTCAATTAACCTCTCGAAGGCCTTTGACCAAGTCAAGCACTCATTGATTGGTTCTAAATTTAACAGGAAATATGGTTTTTCCTTATCTGCTTAGTATGGTCCTACCTTTGCGATCGGAGACAATTCGTCACCAATAACGGTTCTACGTCTGAATTGAAACAGGTTATTTCTGGTGTGCCTCAAGGGTCTGTGCTAGGACCTGTCTTGTTTACACTGTTTCTAAATGACCTATTTGCTACATTTTCTTTTTGTAAACCATATGCTTTTGCAGATGATATACAATTGTTTTAGTCAGGAGAGTTCCAATTTGCGGATTCTCTTCAGGCCACCATTAATTATAACTTGGCTATTCTAAATAATTGGATGTCTCTAAACATGCTGCGGGTTAACCCGGATAAAACTAACGCTATTGTTTTTAATTCAAACAGATTTAATAGAATTGTCCTCGATTTAAAAATTTGTGATCTATCTATTGACTTTGTGAACCATTTGAAATGTTTAGGTACCTATTATTATTGATGACAGATTATCATTTGAACCCCATATTAATAACGTTTACTCTAAGATTTGTTTCCTCCTGCGCAGGTTGTATCATGGGAATCTTTTCTTGCCTTTTTATATCAGGAAAACTATTGGGCCTACTAAGAGACCTTTTTTGTAGAGCGTTCGATTCCCTACAAAAATAAGTAAAAGTCTCTTTTTTATAATACATGACAGACTAGCAGTAAAATTCAAAAAGTCCAGAGAATAATTTTTCCATATTATTCTTACGGGAAATAGAAAAACGCGATTAATATTAAGGGCTCAACTTTTAACTGGCATATTTTTAAATTGAATTGAAACTTTTAAGCTTGTTTGCAAGAAAAAAAAATTTTTTTTAATCCCCCTAATGTACATATGTAAAGGAAAAGTTTTTTTATTTTTACGGGCTTAAGTAAATAAATTTTTTAATAGTAAAAATTAAATGAACTTTTGCTTCAATTTAAATGAAAAATGAGTAGACCGGCTTTTAAGTGAACTTTCATTTATTTTAAATTAAAAAATCAGTTAATTTTACGTACAGAATATTTTCAGTGTAGAAAAAGCATACGAGAGTTATTTGTATTGTGGAAGGTATTATTAGTTGTTTTTACAGCAAACACAACTTCACCACTATCAATATTCAAACTTTACCATCTTTTTTGGTTTGATTAATACTTAAGTATGATTGTATTTTGTTTTTTGTCAACTAGTTGAGTTTTTTGATTTATTTGATCAATTTTAACTAGTTTTTGTGACAGCAAACATTGCAAGGCTTATGCCAGTAGCTAATTGTTTATTTAATGTGTTTATTTTTCGAACAATTTTGTTGTTAGTATTACATTGCGAAGATAATCACGACCACGACTACGACTGCGTGTGGGACTTCTGGTGCATGAACGCCTGGTAGTATAATCACGATCATTTCTTCCTCTGTAACTTGTTCCTTTCTATCAGAACGTTCAGTTCTACCTTCGCCTCTCCTGTCATGTCCTCTATCTCATTGTGGTATCGCTAGTTTGCTGTTCATCTTTCGATTTATTTTTCAATTTACACTGTAATTGCTTCAATAATTTTTTTTCTCACTTTCACTAATAACTGGTTGAACAGATTTCCATTTTTGGATAATGGAATCGTCATTATCCTGTGCCTTTTCACCGCTCTTGTTGCGCATACTCTTTCGTACTACCATCCCTAAACTGCAGCCGGTGTCTGTAGTCCCGGAGAAGATTGTTTTAGCTTTAACTGAGGAGATGTCAGCGCCAAATCACCGCCGTTTTTCATATTTTCCAATTTCCAATCAAATCCACAACAGCTAACACAAAGTTTGCTTACAATCCGCTTTGCGGAACGAATATTGCATTTCAAATTTCCAGTTGTCTGCTTATGATGCGCAAACTTTATTAACGATTGGAAGTTTGTTTAGTTGTAGAGTTTTAGTTACAACTGCACAAAATCTGCAGGATTTCAATTGACATCTTTATCAAATCGATATCCTTCGTTTACACCAGCTTATTTTTGCACATTTTTCAAGATTCGTATCCACAACAAAGACAGTTTATTTGCAATTTTACTTTAAACGTCAAACTACAAATAAAAAAAATAATTTTCATACGCGAATCCGCTGGTGTTCAGAGCTTAGAATGAAAAAAAATTGCAGCATGGTATTTTTTTTACTACAATTTGGGAAAAACCACAGAGCACTATGAGATTTCGGTAGATATCGTCAAAATCTAGTAACGAAGTCACTACGGGGAGCCCCCGTCGACTAGTAGTTAGCGTACTAGACTATTAGTCTGGGGGTTGCAGGTTCGATTCTGGGTGTTTCTGCAGACAAGCCAAAATGGCTTTGCGGTTTGTGTTTGTTGTTGCAAAAAAAATTTGTTTTGCATGGGAAATCCGAAGAGAATTAAGTAGATTTGTCTCCAAATCTTGTAACCGCTAGATTTCAGCGCAATGTAAATGTACTATTATTAATGTAACGTTTTCCTCAAGCAATCTACTCTTTTAGAAATCACAAATTTAATTTATTCCTTTATAGTACATAAAGTGCCCGTCACAAGTGGCATAAATTGTACTCGTTACTTTTTATTAAACGGGATAAATGACATTTCCGATCTGGCAGCATTTTGTCCAATTTCTTTCATAAATCTTTCATATTTCAGGGACATTTTGCTTTTTATTGTAATTGATTCATAATGTATACAATGTTTTCAGTTTTCAAATGACCGCGCTATTAATGAAGTTTGTCTTAATGTCTCATAATATTTCAATATGTTTATTTTCTTTTCCACTTTTTTTCTTTAAATTTTTTTTTGTTTGTTTACAAACAAACAATATTCTTTTTAAGACCTCAATAAATAGTGGGATTTTATTTAACAAGAATTTCGCGGTAAATTATTTTTAGGAATAAAGACAACCAAATTGAGTTTTTGGTTTATTTCAATTGCAATTGTTTATATTTCCCTAATTTTGTTTACTGATATCATTAATTTAAATTTATTGTATACGTATGTATGTACACACAGTTACTTAGTTAAGTATACATACGCCTGCCTTTTCAATATTTTTGCAAAAAACGCAAACAAATTTTTTGATTTAACTAACAATTTTTATATTTTAAATTATTAAAACGAAAATGAAATGAAAACAGTAAAAACTTATTTGAATTGTTCAAAAAAACAACATTTTAATTTAATTTTAATCAAGTGACCTAAATACAGGGTGTCCGCCGGAAAGGTATACAACTTTGTTTGTTTATAACTTTTGATTAAATGAAAGAGAATGCATCTTATATTGATAAATGTTTTATTTAATGTCGGCAATTGTGTATGGAATACAATATCAGATAAATGTCCGCCTCTGTTAGCCTCACAAATGCGAACCCTTTTGAGCACATTTTTCATTACATTCTCACACATTTCGAGCGGTATTTCATTAATTTCATCACGAATATTTTGTTTGAGTATCTCAAGCGTTTCTGGTTTGTTTGCATAAATCTTGCTTTTCAGATATCCCCACAAAAAGAAGTCCGGAGCAGTCAAATCACGCGGCCGTGGAGGCCAATCAGCATCACCATTTCTTGAAATAACTTGTTGTGGAAAGAGGTCTCGCAGTAATTCTATTGTAATCCTGGCTGTATGCGATGTGGCACCGTCTTGTTGATACCACAAGTTAATCAGGCCAAAAGCATGCAGTTCTGGCGTTAAAAAGTTTTCAATCATATCACGATATCGCTCCCCATGCACAGTTACCGTTACGCCGTTTTCATTTTCAAAGAAGTAAAGTCCAATGATTCCTCCTGACCAAATTGAACACCAGACTGTCACTTTTAATGGATGCCAAGGTGGCAGATGAATAATTTGAGGGTTTTCCATTGTCCAGAAGCGACCGACTATTCTGTTTATTCACATGTCCATTCAAAAAAAAATGTGCTTCGTCACTCATTATGATTTTTTTTCATGAAAATCAGGGTCTTCAAGGGCGAACGACCTGTAACATCCTATTGGCATTTGTACGACGGCGTAAATGTTCTTGTGGAAGAAGCTCTTGTGTCAAGTGAATCTTAAATGGAAACAAAAGCAAATCCTTGTACAAAATTGTGGCCAAAGTTGTTCTTTGAATTACAAGCTCCTGAGCAGGGCGTCGAATTGAGGTTGATGGATTGTTTTGAACACTTTCTGGAGCAGCAGTAATGTTTTCAGTCGATCTTGCAGTACGTTGTGGTCCATACTTGGGTCTATCACCTACAGACCCTCTTTCTTCGAAATTCACTCACTACACGATAAATAGTGCGTTTTGTTGGCACCTTGTTTCATCCAAAAATTTCATGTAATTTTCTCATCGTCACAGTAATCGATGATTGATTTTGATAAAATGTTTTAACGATTAAAACACGTTGGTTTATCGAATATTTTTTCATAATAAATTTGCCACGTGTCTTCTTCATACATCGTGCGTGCATAAACTAATCATAATTTAGTTTTTTATTATCTTGGTTAATTGAATTGTTTTTGTTTAAAGAATTGAATTAAAATTTTTGTAGGAAATATAAAAACTGTGTTTCGAATTTTGTAGGAAATATAAAAACTGTGTTTCGAAAAAGTGTCCTTATGGAATTTGCAACTTTTGAAACTTTATTCAATACAAAAATTTGTCTATTTTCTTGCTTTTGTGGATGTTTTCAAGGGCATATAAGCCACACACACACACTCGCAGTCGCACTCACAAATTATTAACACTAGAACGACAATTTAACTTCTAATACAGTTTTTTTTTCATTTATTTACTACAAAAGATACAAACAATAAACATAAAGGAAACAACAACAAATTCTTTATGGAACTTTTGCAATAATAAAAAAATGCTGCAATTTGACCAGTGATAAGTAGATTAGACTAAAGCCATTATATGGTTTATAGATTTTGGGCTATTGGGCATTTAGACAAGTGGGGGTTTCGCAAAATATGCTGTTATTTGATACATTGCTGCTGCTGTTGTTTAAAGTATTGAAGTTTAAAAACCTCTCTTTCGTTTATTGTTATATTTTTTTTAGAATTTCGAATTAAAATTTTGAAAAACCCATGGTGTGGACTTTTCCCCACGAGCTCTACAGCAAATTTGGGTACCACTTTTACATTAAAATAAAGATTTTTCTATGTTGACTCTAATGAATCATGTTCGAAAACTCAGCCAGTCGATAACCCGTACACTGTTACATATCCGACAGCATTACCACTTACTCTATAATACACTTTAAGACACTTTTGCTGCATTTTCTAACATGATAAATACTGGTTAAACTAAAAACTTTTCCTTCATGAAACGAAAGTTGTAAAAATTTTCGAATACATATTATCATAATAATACTTCAGAACTTCAAAAACTTAACTTAAAAATTATGAATATTTTTTATTATTGTTTTTAGGCTTTTACATTAATTTTCCAGCCATTTCGAATATACATATGTGCTACAAAAATCAATATGTATATATGTATATACTCATATTTTCTTTTTCATAATTTTTTTAAGTATTCGAATCTTCGAATGCTTAAAATTTTTCAAATTTGGCTTAAAACTTGTTTTTTATTATCTTTAAGCTTTAACATTAATGTTTCACCCAAATTCGAAAATTCGAAATTAAGTTCGAAAATTCGAACATACTTCAAAAGAATTTTTTTGTATTTTCTCATTAATTATCGATTTTTCATGCTCGTTGGACTTTAAAACATGCTATTTTTCTTTATATATGTATATCGAAAACTAGAAGTAAAGTTCAAATATTTAAACCTATTACAGGGCTTGTTCACTTCAAATTAATATGTAATGGTATTGCGGATATAGCGAAATGCACTGCTTCATATTTATTTATGTTTAACTTGATTTTAACTTAGGTACGCAACTTGGATCGTTTAATATTTTCAGCTTAATTTTTTTTGGGGGCCTTTGAACTTGACGATCCATAGAACAATGTGGTGTGACGATAGAGAGAAACCAGAAAGATCAATTATATACATGTATCATATCGTCTGCTAAATTTCGAAATAGACACATCTTTTGTTGGAACTTCAAGAGGATAGTATATCGAGAGAGCACTGTATCATATATATGAGCCCCGATTAGAACGTCTATTGAAGTGACTTTTGTCATAATAAAAAAAAATTAAAAGCTGCACAACCAGCAGCCTTGACATTTCCCGCCTCTTCCCGAAGACAACAATATCTTTTAAATATTATAATTCCTTTTCATTCAGATGCAACATCAACTGAAACACCCTGTATTATTAACCTTAAAGAAAACTCCCAAACATAACGTTATACCTCATGGACTTAGTGCTAGAAAAAATGCTTGAATAAAAGGACGGAGAACAGATTTAAAAAAAAATAGAAAAGCAAAACTTCGTATATAATCATATCTTAAGTTTGTATCTTTTGAATGTGTGTTTTTTATTGATGGACAACAATGAAGAACTAAAGGAATAAATGTCCATCACTGCCACAAATACATCCGCAAAAACACACACACACCCATGTACATGTAAGTAAGTATGTATAGGAAGCTTGATATTTTTTTATATTTTTTAAGATTCTTTTAACTTTTACACTCCCTTGCACAACAATTCAAATCATCCCAAAGGCGATTGCTTCCGTATTTTTTATTTATTTTTTTTTATAAATAAATGTACATCCGTTTGTAATGTATC
Organism: Gymnocheta viridis; assembly: GCA_956483585.1. Taxonomy (NCBI): domain Eukaryota; kingdom Metazoa; phylum Arthropoda; class Insecta; order Diptera; family Tachinidae; genus Gymnocheta; species Gymnocheta viridis. Next base: position 10,107,199 of record OY101444.1, read on the forward strand.
TTATGAACCATTTATTGATGGCTTGATACGTTTCGTCTTTATTTTATTACACATTCGATTTCTTTTCTTTTCTGCATAAGAAAAAAGAGAAGGCAGGAAGAAACATTGACGCTTAACATAATTTCCGTAATGACCAATACACATAATAAAAATTATTTTTTGCGTATGTACATATGTGTATTAAATGTGCGAGAGTGCACATGTGTTGGCATGTGTGTCTTTAGATATGCATATATGTATTTATGTATTAGTAAATTTAGTGTTTTTAAATTTATTGCAAATCGCTACGTTTGACTTTATATTAGAGATGGACATCACTGACGCCACATAAACGTGAATATGGATTGATAAATTCCACGTGCGGACCTGGAATCATTGTAATGTTTTCGTAATTAATTCCACAGGGTTATCCATATCTCGGTTTCAAAAGTAAAGTTAATTAAAACATGCATAAATCTATGACTTCAATGAAACTTTTATATCATTATAATGCCTGGACCTTTTGCGATTATGTATGAAATACAGTGTGATTTAAATTGACCTCCTCTAGATTGGTTGCAGCAGTTCATCTTTTGAGGTCGTTTTCGGCCACTTTTTGCACACGTTTTCAGCGGTATTTTTTTCATTTATTATTGGTGCATATTCTACAAAGTAAATTTTCAGAATATGATTGCACAAAAAATGGCGCCGGTAGCTAGACCATATGGCCATGATGTTATTAAGAGTATTTTAAAAATGTTTTTGTGACCGACTATACCCGACCTATGCCTTCACATAGGAAGTAGCAATGTGGTTGTTAACGAAACTCCACAAAAGAACCGCAAGACTATACGGTTATCCGTGGCAAATCAGTCAATTAGTGCGAGCGAGACGAAAAACTCTCGAAGGCCAAACCACACACACAAGCCTGACCGCACTTAAGAAATAATTACGATGACGCGAGAGCTGTTCTTCAGCCCAGAGCTGCCTAACGACTCTTTCAGCGGTAACTCGACAATAACTCGACGAATGCCGGTTTGCAAAATCTTTAACGTTAGTTTTGATTATCCGCGTAGACACGGCCTTTGACGTAGCCCCACAAAGAATAGTCTAACGTCGTCAAATCGCATGATCTTGGTGGCCAATTATCGTCGCCAAAACAAGAAATTACGCGTTCTAGAAACTTTTCATGCAATAGAGGCGACATCGATCGTGGTGTGTGGCTCGTGGCACCGTCTTGTTGAAACTACATATTGTCCACTTCATAATCTTCATTTACAAAAGAAAATAAGTCGCTAATCATACGGCCATAGCGCTCTGATTTGACGTTAACAGTTCTTCCAGTGTAAAATACGGCTCAATGACACCTACGGACCATAATGCGCACCCCGAACAGTCTCTTTTTTCGGATGCAGTAGCTTTTCCGTAATCACTTCTGGATTCTCCGAACCACTTAAGCGATAATTTAGCTTGTTGATGTAACCACCGAGAGTGAGAAATACGCTTCATCGCTACAGAAAATTTTGTTCAAAAACTCAGCACTGAAAGGCTGTTGCTCCAGAACCCAATCTGCATATCTAAGGCGTTGGGAATGGTCAGCTGGCTTTAGTGCGCTGGACTTTATGTGGATGGAGTTACAAATCAAAATGCAAAATAAGTCATAATGAACCGTAAGATATGACCAATTGCTGAGAACGCCATGGAATCGACAAACGCGGATTATCTGCAACACTTTCACTAACAAAAGCGGCAATATTTTCGCCAGTGGGCACAGGCGCGAAAGTGCACAGGCCTGACGACATCTATAAAGCATCCAGTCGATTCAAATTTCTTTATAATCTTGACAATTCATTGCAGAGTAGGTCGACTATGACGAGCATAATCACCCCGTAATGCTCGTAAAGTGTCGGGCCCCGTTAGAACCATCAGAACTGTAGTAAGTTTTAAATGTTTTAGGTGTTTTTCGGTTGCTAAACGATCATAAATGACAAACCTTTCACTAAAGAAATGACACTTCAGATGACAGATATTTAACAGCTGACAGCCTTGAAATCTTTCATAAAATTTTCGCATAAGTTACTCACAAACTTGTTTGTTTGTTTGCTCGTGCACGTGCAAGAAAACCTACTCACTATTCCATCTCTATCTAATGTTAAACACCACATCAATTTGGTCATTCCTGTTTTATGACTTCGTTGGGACATCTCGTTCCATTCACTCAGTATTTTAACGATTGTCATAATAAATTAAATCACTAGTTTTTCCTTTTTTTTACTTTGTGTTTGTCAATATACAATTTTATTTTTTTTTTTCTTTTTACTTTGTATTTGTGATAATTTAATGGCCATAAAATACAATAAAATGTTTTCCTTTTATTCCGAAAGTTTTTATCTTATTTATATGCGTTATTGGATGCAAATTGTTAAAGAATTTTTGTTAAAATACCAGATTTTATGGAAATTTCTAATTTTTATGGAAGTTTTAGATTTAAGAAACTTTATTATAATTTTATGAAACATCTGTTGAATTCAATGATGGAAAGAAGTAATTAATAGCTGATATCTCACTAATTTGCTGCAAGGACGTCAGAGCTCGAAAAAAAAATAGTTTTAAAGAAAACTATTTGAAAGCTTTCAATTATTCACAATATAATGGAGAAATAAAAGAAACATGCTCCTCTTTAGGGATGAGTATACGGAAATTCAGTAACCATGTTCTGTAACTTTGGCGAGAATTTCTAGCGTCGAAAAAATGTGAAACAAAATATTCCATCGTTTCTCGAAAAGTAAGAAAAAAGTGTGTCTGTCGAAAACTACCAAAAGAGCTTACGTCGTTATGTTAGATATGTCATTAACAGGGACAGGGGTTTCATGCAAATGCATATTTTTTTCATAGGCCTGATAATTGTAAAACCAAAATAGCTTTTCGAAACAGTGAATTTGCTTAAAAATGGCATCGATTTGTTACAGCATATTTTTGCATATTTTGATGAAAATGCATATTTTTCATATTTTTGCTATAAATGCACATTTTTATGTCATATTTTGATAAAAATTCGAATTAAAAAGAAAAAATAGTTTTTTTAAATTATCAATATTTTCTAATTTTTATGAAGTTTGTCTTTATAATATTTTGTCTTGTCTAGACGAAGCCTAAGATAAACACTATACAAGTGCGCAGCTACCCGACTTGAAATAAATTGTGATTTCTACGATTTTAAGACGAAAATTTTTACAGTTGACGATTTTTGCGTAAAAATACGACTTTGAATTTAGTCTGGCATTATTCAATCCATACGCAGGCAGACTTACAAATTTATAAATAAATTTAGTTTTTAATATTTCATCGTCACGTTTGCTTGTGCATGTGTTTTTAACGGCTTTAAATTTCAACTCAAGACAGAGTACAAAGCGAATTCATGTACCAGGTGTTGTCAAGTCTGCAACTACAAAATCTGTCTAGTTAGTACATACCTTATTGCAATGAAATTTGACAAGTCAAACTTCCTAAAAATTGTATTGCAAAGAAATTTGACAAGTCAAACTTCCTAAAAAAATCACCTTGTGATGATGCGATTAAAGAAAAATATTCTGTAAAAGAACTGGAATCGTTTAAATATGCTCCAATAACATCGGCAGATGTTGAAAGGTCTTTTTCAATGTACAAAAATTTTCTGAGACCAAATGGATTGAACTTTACTTTTGAAAACATAAAGCAAATTTTATTTTTGCATGTAAATAAATAAACAAATTTTGTAATATATATATATATATATATGTATATATATATATATAAATTTTTTTGTATTTTTGACTACTTTACATACATATCCAATGAGACTGAATTAAAATGTTTTTTATATAAATAAAAATTTTAAAATAAGTGCATATTTTTTTCTTCTTAATGCATATTTTGCGTTTTTTATGGCATATTTTAGGCGCCTAAAACACCTCTTTTTATTGCACGAAACCCCTGTCCCTGGTCATTATACACAACTCCAAGCTGAAGTGAAATTTTATAAGTTGAGAACACTAGATACAAATATCGTTGACAGCGACCAAAATCTTCTAATAGTACATTTACACCAGCACGAAATCTAGTAGATTTCAATTGAAATCTCTATCAAAATCTAATCCGTTTACACCGGGTTATTCGAGAGATTTTTAAAGATTTCGTATACATAACAAAAACCGATAACTGGCATTTTAATTTTCAAGTGTCAAACTCCATACAAAAAGTTATCAATCAAAAGCAATACAGCTGCCGGGCAGGGCACACCTTTCAAAAAAATTCTTTATGTAGCAACGTAGTATTTTTCAGTATAATTTGTCAAAAACCACAGTTGCATCACAGATTTTGGTTAGATTTCGTCAAAATCTAGTCGCAAGTAGATTTTGTTTTATATGGGAAATCTAGTCAAAATCAACAAGATATGCTCGAAATCTCGTAACTATTAGATTTGGGTCTGGTGTAAATGCCATGTTATACATTAAAAAAATTTAAATGACGGCGGCAAAAACACAATTGGCGGCTGCCAAATACAAGTGTGTATGTGTAAATGACGAACGAAGTAGAAAGCAAAATTGCAAGTGCAGCAACGAGTGTACTCACCCCCTTTCTTCTTTCCCTTATCACTTACAAACACAAGACTTTGCAAAGTAAACTTTGACAGTTTAGTGAGAAAAACAGCTGTTTGTATCATTTATGGCATTTTTGTTTTATTTCACACATTTCAATCGAAAAGTTTCTCGACGCGAGAGTTACAGAACATGGGTACAGGTTCCCCCCATAAGAATTGTGTGTCAGAAATTCAGGTTGGTAAATTACCGTTGGCTCGTGCAGAGTTCCAAAAAAACAAGTACACCAAATTTCTGACATTTATTATTGACTATTACAGGATTGTTAAAACAATAAGTGGACATATTTGGCTTAAGCTGAAGCATAAAATTAATGTGCAGACAATTTTTTTGATCATGGAAATTTTTACATTTCGTTTTCTTGCGCTTTCTAATTAATTTGAAATTGTTTTGAATTTAAATGCAAATAAAATGAGCTTGGAAGCCTGCATAGAATTATTTTCTTAGAAAACATTTGGGGTATTCACACAGTGTCCTATCATGTCATATTGTCATAATGTCTTATTATTTTATGTCGTCTTAAAAAAATTGTTGTTGTGCTTCAAATAAAAAAGTCCTAACTGTCATAACTAAACAGCAGAAATTTTAGAGAGTGTGAGAGAAATTACATACTGCTTGTTCTTCCTCGACATATTTTTAAATGAGGGGTTGTTCACAGCAGTCATATTTTTTCGTGTTATTATTTTAAGACATATGACTTTATGACGACCGTGTGAATACCCCAATTATAATTACAAAAAGGCTGAAAAATCATATAATGGCATTTTCTTTTCTAGAAAAAAGTGTAATATTTTTTGCACTTTTTACTGAAAACTTGCAATATAAGAATTTTTTTGAAATAGTGAGTTTATTAGAAATTATTGTATCACCACTCACGAGACAAAACTGTCGTCTTAAGAAAACTTTAAATATCAATTATTTGATAAAAAGTAAAAAAAATTACATTTTTCTTTTAGAAAAGAAAACGGCATAAATGAAATTGTTTTGTTTGTTCTATTTTTACGAAAATAAATACATTTGTGTGAATATAACTACCACAATGTTCTTTCACATGGTTTTTTTCCGTGTAGAAACAAATGTAAATTTCCAAACGTGTGTTTCCATAAGAGCTCCGGACCGACCTTTTTAGCAATTAAATTAGTAAGGTTCAAAAATAAAAATGAGGATGTATTGCTGAGAGAGTTGCCCAGCACGCATAATGTCAAACACTTAAAATAGAACATCAAGAAAAAAGTTTAGATTAAGAATTTTTGTCAGATATAACCAACTTATTAAACGAATGTACTTTAAATTTTAAGGAAAAGAAAAAATACACATTATACGGCCGAAATTCTCTTAAATTTTTAAAAATTTCAATATTTTTTTAACTTCCTTTTTTTGTGTTCAATTGCAATTGAAAAGCGATTGTTCTCTTAATAAATTTCTGAAAAAATTACGATAGTCCGCCGAATGTGTTTTCATCGCTTGCTCAACGATGAATGAATAAAAGTATTTAAAAGAGCGTAACAAATGTGTGTAAATTTTTTCGAACAATTGTTGTATGGGGGCGAGCACCGCTGAATTAAATTCACTTTTGTAAAACTGACACCAGCTGCGACGTTTTTTTATCTCATTCACAGGACCCTCCAGAGTCTTTGGTGGGAACTGGACCCACAAGCAGCAGGCCAAGTATTTTAGAAGTCATACACTTGTTACCATTTATTTACTAAATTGCCCCACTGTGCAGTCAGCTATGTGTCATTTTTGCATCTACGTAAAATGAGCTTTTTTCTAATTCTTAAGCTTTGTTTTCATTATTTACGAACAAGTACTCGTATGTGTTTTCAGACAAATATTTCTACTCGTAATTGTATACAAAACCGTACAATTCTCACAACACATTTAAATTTAAAATCAAACGAGGGGCATTTCAAAAGTTTTAGAATTAATTTTTGTCATTCATGAGAATTTTCGAGATAAAACCAAGTTATTGGTGTCAACGGACAAGACGTCCAGTATCCGCACTCGGGCAGAAAGTGGATGTTGAAAACTACAACTTTGAGATAGTCAGCGATTTTATCTACCCCGGTATCGTCATCAAAAAAAAACAAACAAACAACCACAGATTACTAACCAGATCTGGCAACTATGACATTTGGAAAGTGACCATATCATGCGGGGTTAAGCCCCAATTCTGAAGAGTAAAAATATATATGGCGTTCTTAAAAACAATAAGTGAGTGGCAACAAATATATATTACCAAAAGTGCATAAAAAATGTAAACAAAAATAATGAAAAAAAAAATTTGTTTACAATAAATTTTTATTTATTTTATTTAAAAATATTACAATTTATATTTTAATAATATTTTTCTGCTTTGAATCACATCAATAAATGGTAAGTATAAGCTGAAAAGAGAATATAATCACCCCTATGGCGAAGGTCAAAAAGCCATTTAAGTAAGAAAGTAAAGTAAGTTGGGGTTTCTATCATGGGATTTACTTAACTCAGACCGAATTTCGCTTTGCATTGCAGTCGTTTTCTGTTTCGTCATTAAATTAAAAAAAAAATAAAAACCTCCATTTTAAAAAAATAACTCTTTAAATGTGTTAAGTGAAAGCGAATTCGCTTTCGTAACAATTCAAAGACAATCTTTGAGCCGCCTAAAATCATCCTTTAAAGCATAATAGATTACGTCAGCAGTGTATGTGTGTGTGTATCGCAGGTTCGAATCTCGCCAAAGACACTGTAATCGTTATTCGTTAATTCAGAAAATCAATATAAATTATAAATCTTTGTCAATGCTTAACTTATGAAACAATCCTCTTAGATTCGTATAAATCATAAACTTCAAATTGGGCAACACAATATTATTATTCATAATTGTTATTGTGCTTCATTAAAAGAAGAAATTCTACACTTTCTGCTCTGCCTGTGAGTAGTTTGGCCACAATGTAGTTTCAAGTGCCATTTTATAGTTTTTTTACATTATTTTATTTTTTTTTTAAATGAGTTGACGGCGAGGCGAGTACATCTTTGTTTAAGCTAAATGAAATTATATTTCGGAATTCATGAATTCTGAATACAAAATTTAATGTTTGATTCTCATCAAATTCATGGCATCTTGTTGAAACTATTTTTTTATTTTTGTTGTTCTAAGAACTAATGAAATATTTATAAACAATTGCTCATGTATTAAATTTAGTTTTCTTTTTTGCTTTTTTAAACATTTGAAAGAAAAATATTTACATCAAATTCATTTAAATAGTGTGTCTAGTGGAAAATATCGTTACCTTAAAAGGAAAAGGTTGAAATTGTTTTTTTTTTTAATTGAGTTTTTTGTATATTTTAATAGATTTTTTTCATATTTCACTAATCGAAATATGCAAAAAAAATCGATATTGCAAGCAAAATTAGTTAGCTTTTCTATATTGAGCTAGCGATATGTAAGTAAATTTTATGTTATTATATCACTCACACCATAGAACAAAAACAATTTTTTAATGTACTAAGACTGCATACTCAGTTTTACAAGTCGTTATATTTTGTCCTTTTTCAGTACTTTGCACTTTTGAAGGACACAAAATTTATAATATATTTTTTTTATTAATATTTAATCTTTTTTTTAGCAAAATATTAATACGAAATGAAAGAAAATGATGTTTAGAATTAAAAAAATATATATTTTTCGGTTCGCTTGAACAATATAAGTAAGAGTTACAGAGTAGCTTTATACAAGTAATTATTTAAGCTTTTGTTTTGTTTTTAAAATTAATGTAATCAATATTTTAATTTAAAATTACAACACCCTTGAAAAAGTCAACATAAAATTGACGAAACGTTGGGTAAATATGTAATAAAAGTTTTTTATTGACATAGAACGAGTTAGGTCAAAATCAGCTAAAGACTTATAGTCAACAACACTTCTAAAAAATATATATTTTAAAAATCACTTTTTCCACATTCTTGAAAGTTTTCTTTAAAATTTTTTTATGTGAAATTTATGTTTTCCCGGAATTTTCCACTTCGCGGGAAATGGAAGATTAAAAATCGTGTTCCTATCGATTCCCCGAAATTCCGGGAATTATGTATTTTCTAAATTAACCCTCCGTTAGTCGCAATCTTCTTCAAGTAAAATTAGTCGCAAGGCATCAAATTGATACTAATAAAGAACAATAAAGAAAAGATTGCGCTTAAAAAATAATCACTTAACTTTTTAGTTCATAAAGATAAAAACAATATTAAATTCAAAGTATTTAAAAAAAATAATAAAAATAAAATTACAGCAAAAATATATTTTTTTTAAATTGCTGAAAATTCTAGAGCAAAAAAATGTGGGAAAATTAAAAAAAAATCTTAAATTTTAAGATACCTGAAGTTTCAATAAGATATCATTTAACGGGAAAAATTTACGATAAACAAAATGTTGCTTGTATCAACCACATCTGTTGCGACTAACGGAGGGTTAATTTAATTTTTTAACTGGAAACTGGCGTACAATTAATTGTTTAATTAGAACAAACATTAGTTTATGGAGTTTCATTTTAATATTTATTATTGAAATAAAAAAAATTTTACGTATCTACAGTCTAGAACCCAAACTAAGTAATTTAGGGTGAAAATAACTCAAACGGCAACACTCCAGCTGCAAGAAAATAAAAGGGCTTTACAAACTAAAATTACAAATTGAGTACGAATTATAGAGCAACACTGATCGATCAACTGAAAAAATAAGCTACAGAGCTGGAAGAGTGAACTATTTCATTTTAGTGAGCTGAGGTGAAAGAAGCGCTCAGCCAATTGAGCTAAGGATCCCAAAATTAAAAAATTTTAAAATCGTAGCCTTTCGAAAAGATGCGTCATGAGTATTTTCTAGGATTGTCGTTCGAATACAAATTATTCGAATAATTCGAACAATTTTTTTTTCATTTTTGTTCGAAGGAACAAATAGTTTTCAATTTAGAATAAAGAATTATTCGAATAACTTTTTTCGATTAAACGAACATTCGAATAATTAATGAACGACGTATAAAATAATTAAATACTTTAATATTATTCCTGAATTCTATGAATTTCCCATCCATTTGTGAAAAAAAAAATTTGTATTGCGAATGACCTCAACTACGTTGAAGAATAAGATGACGTTTCTGAGGCAACTGATAACATTTTATTAACAGATCTAAAAAATCTATAAATAAAGTAAAAAATCGTACTAACGCAAAAATCGTTAACAGTATTGCTAATGATCTGAACTATTTAGAAAAATCAAAAAAATGAACAAACAAACTTGATATGCTCTTTAATGCTGTTTTAACCGTAAATTTTTTATTCTTTGTTCGTTCGAATTATTCGAACAACATTTCAAAATTATTCGTTTATTCGAACAAAAAAATATATATCATGAAATTTTATTCGAACAAATAAAAAACACGAATAATTAACACCGTAGTATTTTCCAAACATCTAATTCAGACTAGATTCGACAATAATGTAGCTAAGAATCTGTTGCATAAATTTTATTGACTTTTGTAGCAAAAAAAAACATTTTTCATAAAGTTTCAAACTGCAAATATTTGTAGAAAATATATCTACAAATAAATGAGAATTACTTAATATTAGAGCTGTGATCGTGTGTAACTTTTCGCTCACCCTCACGCTCACGATAGAAAAAATTTAATCATGCGCGACCTTATATTTTTGGCTCACGCTCAGGCGAGTGGAAAAAAAGTTACTCACAAAAAAGCTACAAACGAAATACTTAAGAAAAAAAATATTAAATATTAAAAAAAAAAATCAAAAATTAAATGATAAAAAATGCAATAAAGCAAAAAAAAACACTACATCACAATAAAAATCTACTCATGCACGCTCACTCAAGGCTAATTATTTTTTAAGCTCACGTTCATGCACGCTCACGTGTTTGAAACAAAAAACTAATCACGATCATGCGTGATTCACGCAAATCTTCTATATAATTAATAGGCAAATACGTTTTTTACGCTTATATTATACACTAAGTACTCCGAGATTTTGAGTAGATTTTGGCGAAATCTAGTGACGAAGTAGATTTTTATTTAAAGTGACTATTTTTCGAATAAATTGGTTGTTAGAAGTTTTTAATCCAAAGTGATTATTATTATTTTTTTTTTGTCAGAAAGAATTGGGCATGAGACATGTATCCGCCACTGTTTAACTGTTTAGGTGGCTCGATTGAATGTGATTTCAAATTTGGATTTATACAAATAATGACTCGAAAAAAGCATACGAGAGTTATTTGTATTATTAGTTGTTTTTACAGTAACCACTGCTTTACCACTATCAATATTCAAATTTTACCATCACTAATTAACGTTAAATTAACCCATTGTTACATGTTGTTTTTATCTCATGTACCATTTTGCTTTCAAATTTTTTTTTTACAAGACAAACTTTTATGGTTTGATTAATACTTAAGTATTATTGCTTTTTGTTTTTTGTCAACTAGTTGAGTTTTTTGATTTATTTGATCAATTTTAACTAGTTATGTGACAAAGTACAGTAAACATTGATTAGTGATTATTTTTCGAACAAATTGGTTGTTAGTAGTTTTTAATCCAAAGTGATTATTATTTTGTAAATGTCATATAAGCCGGAAAAAATCTTCGAAAAAACAGTAAATAAGGACCGAAACTAGGAAAAATTACCTAAATGAAAAGAATGGTCAATAACTGCCTGTCATTCTATAGAGCGAATATATTAACATTAATTTATTAATATTATTTCTTTATTATTTATTTTTTAATAAAACGTTGAATTTTTTATAAAAAAAAATAATTGGTTTCAAGAACATTTTTTAAGATTATATTTCTATTTTTTTTTATATCATATTTTTTATTGTCCAGCGCATAACTTTGTTTGAATATAAAATAGAAACAAGCTTTGAAAAATAATCGAAACATTTTTCAAAACAAATAGGCAGAGGGAATAAAAAAATACCCCCCCAACAACTTGAACGAGTACTTAAATGCTGTTTTCCCTCGAGTATTCGAATAGAAAAGTACTTAACAACAGATTGACAAAGTAGCTCACAGCGACTAATAAAAAGTATTTATGGGTGATTAAATTAAAGGAAACAAAGCTAAAGGCACGAAATGTTTAACACACTCCACTCCATCCCATTGCATTCGATGAAATATTCGTACTTAACATGCGACAGACGGTGACAATGACAGAGAAGGAATAGATGAATGAATGTTTACAATCCTGTCGATAATAATGAAGATGATGAGAATGAGGATAATGCTGCTGGCTGAAGAGTGATGAAGACAGAAGGTTACTTAAAAAACAACCCCCCTTCCACCGGTCCAACATAAAGAAAGTACTTGTACTACTGACAACTACAAGTATTCAGACTTATAATCATTGCTATCATCATCATCATCACCATCATCGATAGAAGCATGCATGTGTGTGTGTGTATGTAACTGCAACATTTCTGGAGTATATGGACAGTGGTAATCATCACAATTAATGTGCTACTACGTCGTGTAGCGTCTCTATTGTCTTTCAGTGCTCAAAAATGTTCAAGTCATTTACACACATTCTTCCTTATTTGTATTTCATTATATTTTGACTTTAAAGATTTTGCTTTTTTATGGAAGAATACCAGGAGTTTGTTTTATTACGGGTGTACACGTACGTGTGTGTGTGTGTGTGTGTGTGTTGTTGGAGTATTTATGAAATCCTTTAGAGAAGGGGTGGGATTCTTTTTTTACCGTACCATAAACACATACATATCTATTTTTACTTCTTCTCGATTTTAGTAGATGCCTCAAGTGACTTTCTTTCCACACATTTTGTTACTTTTATTTCTTGTATTCGGTCGTTATTTAATTTATGTATGCAGTGTCTTTTGTGTCCAGGTCACTTGTCGTCATCACATTTTGTAACGTTTCATTAAATACGTAACAAATTCGATTCGATATTTTAACCACAAAAAAAAAGTAAGAAAAAAAACAAAGACACAAATATTCTTAAAATAATATTGGGTTCAATTAAAATTTGGCATGTATGAGACTCTGTAGAACACACAAGTATGTGGGCCATCTTCGGCTGAGACGAATCGCATAACTTGCATATAATTAGTCGATCGAGAGCCGAAAGCTTGATCAACTAAACATTGTTGTGCCAATAAGAGTATATTTGGTGCTTACACGGAATTAGGGTTGCCATTCGTACTGTTTCTTGTAAAATGTACTGTTTTATTGACAACACCTAAAACAGTACGCAAAAGTACTGTTTTTTAGATTTGTACTATTTTTGTAATATTCTTCGTATATATTACACATTTTTTATAAAAAAATTTTGCGTTTTTTATGTATACGATATTTTTTGTATAAAAATTGTTTGAAACGCTCTGTTTTTATTCCACTTCGTTGCGTTGCATACAAGTTTGGTTTGTTTGCGTTGCAAGCAAAGAATGTTATGTTTGTAAATATGAAGATTTTGTGTTTTTACTTATGTTCTCTTAATGTGTAATCAAATTAATATTCATTAAAAAAATATTAAATACGCAGGCATATCCCTTAACTAAACGGTAAGATCTCTATTATAAAAATATATTTTTATGTTTTTTCATTGTATTTTTTTCTTGATTATTTAAAAAGGGAAAGAGATTCTAGTGAGTCTTTAGTCTCAAACAGTTCTACCGATGTCGAAGAAATTAACTGCCAATCGCCTAAAAAAGTAAAAATAGTCGAAAATCGGCAACTTTTACTTTATTATCCATAGAAATAGTCTTTAAAAAATTTACTAAAAATAAAATTATAGTCGACTTAAAAAAAATGTTTTCTCAATGTTGAGTCTAAATATTTTTTTCTTAAACTATAATTTAATTTTTGTTAAATTTTCATTTTAAGTAGAATATTAATTTCTATGGATAATAAAGTAAAAGTCTGCTTGAAAATTGATAATTTTTAAAATGCTATTGATTTTTTTTATTTGCGCTTTTATTTGTGCTTTTGATCACGTTAGTAACGTAAGATACTATTTATAGTCCGAAAAGATCTATATACATATGTAGTATGTCTGTATATGTATTTCTTTTTGTAACAAATCCTAATTTTTTGTTACGTTTTTAGAGTTTTTAATATGTTTTCCGTTTTTAATAACTTATTTTTAAAAAATGTGTGCTATGTTGAATTAAAAGCTATGCCACCATTCTGATAGTCTTAAAATGTTTTTATGTTTCTTATTGACTTATTTGAAATAAGAATTTGACGTATCGAAGTAAAAGTTATGTTATCAATTAAGACAAAAAATGTACTGTTTTGTTTTGAAAAGTACTATTTTTTTCCTCAATGTACTTTTTTCGCTTTTCAAATATGGCAATCCTACACGGATCACAACACAAAGAATGATGGTCAGAAAACTTTACGAAGTTTTTTTTTATTTAATGAAACTAAAAAAAAATAATTAACTGAAGAATTGGAAGTTTAAAAAATTTTTAATTTTAGAAAATTTTTAATTTTAGAAAATTTTCAATTTGAGCTCCTCAATATTAAGAAAATTCCGTAGGGAAATCTTTTCCTGTTCTTAAAATAATTTTTTCGATTAAAAACGATTTCTGAAATATTTGTTTGTGACATTTTTTTATCCAAATGAAAAACTTCAAGTAAAATTATTCGAATTAAATTAAAATTGTTCGAATAAAATTTATTCGATAGAAATTGATAATTCGCGTGTTTGCAATTCAAAACGTAATGATCGTTAAATGTTATTTCTTGTTTTACACTTTTGAAATACTGGAGAGATACATATATTTTTTCAAACTGTGTTGTGTTCACCTAACGGGTAATTTTTTAGCAACTTCCTTTTTGGCAACACTGTTTTTGGCAGCTCAGCTGTTTTCGGCAGGCCAGCTGTTGTCGTGTAACATGTTGCTCTTAAACATGTTCAGTTTGGTCTATAATTTAACCATGAATCGATTTACAAACGAAATTCGCTTGCAGATTATTGAATGTTACTATCAAAATTCATGCTCGGTTAAGAAAGCGCATCGTGCACTTCCTTCATTTTATCGTCAGTTTGGGCGACCTTCTGAGGCGGCTATTTGGAATCTTGTGACTAAATTTCGCACCATATTTACATTATTGGACATTAAACCATCAAGAGGCATACGTAGAGTGCGGACAGAGGAAAATATCGCAGCTGTATCCGTCAGTGTAGTTAATGACCGTGAATTATCGATACTGTGAATGGCCCTACCGTGCGAATGAAAGACCTATACTTGGCTGACATGTGGTTTCAATAAGACGGTGCCACATGCCACACACATCACGCGAAACAAGGAGGCAATAGAGAGGCGAGTTCGATGAACAGTTTGTTTCACGTTTGGGGCCGGTCAATTTAACGCCTTCAGACTAATTTTGTGGGGATATGTTAAGGCTCAAGCTTATAGGAACAAGCTCGCAACGGTTGATGCACTGGAAGTCAATATTGAAGAATTTATTCGAGAGATATCGGCCGATATGTTGAAGAGAGTATGCCAAAATTGGACCCAGCGTATGAACCAATTGAGGAGTAACCGCGATCAACATTTACATGAAATCTTCTTTAAACATTGAATTATATAGAACGTTCTATCGACTTATATAAAGATTTCATAAATTTCTGTAAATTTTAAGTATTTTTTCTTTAAAACAAATCCGAAAGCTGTTAAAAAATCACCCCTTTCTTCTACACAATCTGTTTTTCATACAGCGATTTTAGTTTTTAATTTAGTTCATCCAGATTTTTTGTGAACTTCTTGTTAAGACTTAAATTCATACATGTGAATTGTCTGTCCAAAGTGCATTCATTCAATTATTTTTGTACAAATAACATGGAATTGAGGGAGTGTGTGCGTGCGCGTGTGTGTGTGGCCTTACGTTAGTATGTATGATTCGTTTTTTTTTTTTTGCGAATTTTATCCATCTAATCAATACTCATCAATCGCACAGATAATAGAACAGACCAGTTAAGTTTATTTTGTTCGTAGTTCACGTCCATTGTTCCCATTTCGATTTTTTTTTATATTTTGATTAGGCTTCTTTTATTTGAGTGTGTGTGTATATTTGTGTATGTGATTTTATTCTTTTTTTTCTTCTTTTTTTATTGGTGTCTATTCTTTTTCCTTAATTTTTAACACACCTTCATACGCAAACATGTGAGCGTGAGTGTGTAGTTGTCACATTTAATTGTGACAATTGCTCTGAATGCCAAACACGTCTTAATCTAATTGTGGGTGGAAGGGTGTTTATTGGCTGAGTCTATTTTATTTATTTTTCTTTTTTAAGAAAAGGTGTTTAATGTTAAATCCCTTGTGACATTTAAAGTTGTGGAAACCACCGGCACAAAGTTACTTTAACTATTTGCAAAAAAAACATGTTTTTGCGTAAATAAGGTCAAGCGCTCGCTAAGTTTATTTTGTTCCGGCAACAAAAAATACTTGGGATTCATAGAAGAATAAACTGTGTTTAAAATGGTATTCCAAGTTAGTTAAAAAAAAGAAACTAAATTAATTTTTGAAATTCCTTGAAGAACTTTAAGAGATGTTTTAACCGGCTTAAAAAATTCTTTTGTATTTTTTTTTAATGTGTGTTCTTTCAGAACTTCGCCATTTATAAACCGATTTTGGATTGTTTTTTTTTATTTGAAAGGATGTATCGGGCGGCCGTATCTCGCCGATAACTCTTCTGATTTCCACTCTGTTGATTTCCAGGTGTTTAATTGTTTGTGGTTTATCGACGCAAGAGACTTTCCATAACCCCAAAGAAAATAATCCAATGGGGTTAAATCACACGATCTTGGGGGCCAATTAATTGGGCCATTTCGTGAAATAATTTTTTCGTCAAAAGTTTCCTTGCGTAAATCAATTGTAGCGCCCGCTGTGTGGCATGTGGCTCCGTCCTGTTGGAGCCACACATCAGCAAGGATATTTGCCAGCTAATTGAGGTACGAAAAAACTTCGAAACATGTTCCTATACCGTTCACCATTGAAAGTAACATTCTGACCAGAATCGTTTTCGAAGACATATGGGCCAATGACTCCGCCAGCCCGTAAAGCGCACCAAACAGTAATTTTCTGTGGATGTAATGGTGTTTCGACCAAAGCTTGTAGACTCTCCTCACTCCAAATGTGACAATTCTGCTTATTTACGTAACCATTCAACCAGAAATGGGCTTCATTGGAAAATAAAATTGGAAAAATGGAAATTCAAAATCAATATCAATTTGTGCTTCAGCCCATTCGCCGAATTGGCGGCGCATACGATGGTCGTTTGGCTTTAATTCCTGCACAAGTTGAATCTTGAAATCTTTTAAGGCAAAAACCCTTTCGTAAAATCTTCCATAAAGTGGAAGGACACAACCCCAGTTGCTGAGAACGGCGACGAATTGATTGATTAGGATCATCTTCAATGCTTTCCTGTCTCACGGGATGCCCATTTGTCAGTAACAGTAAATGTGGTCCGAAAACGATCTAGTGTTCTTCGAATTAGCAGCTCGGAAGGACGATTATGTACGCCATAAAATGGACGAAGTGCACGATAAGTTTGACGAACAGAACCATTATTTTGATTAAAAATTTCCACAATTTGCACGTGTTGCTCTGGTGTAAGTCGATCCATAATGAAATGTCAAAGCAAACTAGACAAAAAGCAACTATCAGCTGTTAAATGGGTGGCCAAATAAAGCAGTATTGCCAACTCAAAGTTGTATCACTCTATAAAAAACACCCTATACTTCCAGACTGACCCCGTTGTAAAGTTGGTCAGTGGCATGCCCGTACAAAGTAAATACCAATTCTTTTTCAACTATTTATACTTAAGCGATTTTTACGAAACTTTGCACACACATTCGTTTACAAAACAAGATTTTGTTTAAAAAAAATAGGCAGTGCCACTACCATGCAAAGTAATTACATTGTTCAACAACGTCTACTAACCCGATTCTTATTAACCTATGGCAATAATACAGGGTGGCCCAAAATTAACGAAGGGGTTTGCATTGCTTATAATTTTTTTATTATCTTTTTTTTTTCTTTTCTTTTCAGTATTTTGTAAAGCAGACTTGGGGAATTTAAAATGGAGCAGTACTCAATTGAACAACGTGCCCAAATTGTTGAGCTTTATTTTTCAAATCAACGATCCATTGTTTTAATAATTTAATTATGACCGACGCAGCCCATTTCCAATTAAGTGGGTTCGTTAATAAGCAAAACTGCAGGATATGGTCTACGGAAAATCCGAGAGTAGTCCAACAGCGAGAATTACACCCACCTACGTGTACGGTTTGGTGCGGTGTTTCATCGGAAAGGATAATTGGTCCTTATTTTTTTTGAAAGTGAACACGGGGTCGCCGTTTCCGTTAATGGTGTCAGATATCGGACAATGTTGGAAAATGTTTTAAGGCCAGCCGTGGAAAACCATCCGCAAGTATGGTTGAACGAATTATTTCGCGTACAAATGATTTTAATTGGCCTCCGCGTTCACCGGATTTAACCGCTCCAGACCGTTTTCTTTCTGGTTATTTAAAAGGAAAAGTCTACATTAATAAGCCCAGAACCATCCAGCAATTAAAAAGCAATATACGCGACGAAATAAACAACATAACACCGGAAGTTTTGGGAAAGGTGATGGAAAATGTGTTGGAAAGAGCACGAATATGCGAAGCAGCAAATGGCCACCACTTGCGAGATATTATTTTTCATAACTAAACTTAAAATATTCCCCATTTATATTCTGTATAAAAATATTTTATAATTATGTCTTAAGTAAAAAAGTTATAAGCAATTCAAACCCCTTCGTTCATTTTGGGCCACCCTGTATATTATATATAAAAAAATGGGCACTGTCACGCCCCTAATAAGTAAATATGATTTTCCAACTAATTCCACTAAACCGAGTCTTATAAAACTTTGCACACACATTAAGTTGTCGGAGCATTACAAAATTATGATTAAAAAAGTGGGCAGTATCACGCCCCACGTAAAACGAATCTCATGAAACTTTGCACACACAATAAGTTCTGGTTACAATAATTTTTCTTAACACAAAAAGTGGGCAGTGCCACTCCCATGCAAAAAGAAATAATTTTTTTCAACAACGTCCACTAACAGGTTTCTTATGAAACTTTGCACACAGCTTTAATTTTCGTGGCAAAGGAAACATTTACCATTGAAACAAACGCCTATTTTGAGGGTCTTGAGATATCTTATTATTTGGAGGGAATGAAAAAAAATAAAAAGGCGCTTCACTAAATGCATCGAGCTTAAGGACGACATAAAACGAAAAATAAAACGTGTTTTGCCGAAAAATTTTCATTTTATCCAGAAAGTCAAGGAATTATCAAACTGCCTTCCGTACACAGTAGAAAAAATTTGGGTGTTCGTTAATTGCGATGTTCAATAAATCGAATAATCGTTAAATTCGAAAACTACTGGATTGTTTTTTCTTTAGCCGCGTTTTTGAGTTAAACTCCTCGTTTTGAAATGTTAAATACTATTTTAGGGCATTATCTGCATTAAAAGAAGAATCAGGGAGGTGAAAGTAAAACCTCTAAGGTTGTAGAGGATGCTAAAATGCCGTAAATTTTGTTCGAAACGGAGAAACGTGTCTTATAGGGTAGACAGACGACAGCGTTAATTTGCATTAGTAGCATTAATTCAAATTAACTTGTGCATTAGCTCCTTCAAAATGAGTATTTATTTAACGTAAATGCACGAAATCAAATTGAATTTATACTGAATTTAACTTATTTCAATTTGGCAATACCATCGACAATCAGTCAGTTGTTGGAAAAATTTTTAAATTAAAAAAAACTTAATTTATTTTGAAATTAAAATGGATACAAAGTCAGCAAAAATAATTTTAGCTTTCTTTCAAACGAATGAATAGTGATTTTGTACCAACAGCATATCTGCTAATCGTACTTTCCACCTTCTATCCATATGAATGCGATGTAAATTACAACAAAATATATTTTTTTAATTACTAAATTTAAAAACTATCGTCTGTCAGAGTAAAATTTAAATTCACATTAATAAGTTTTTAATGCAAATTAACGCTGTCGTCTGTCTACCCTATTAGTGTTGTCGTAGAATATCCACATTCAAAATAATAATATTAATTACAATCAAACAATGTTTCCCAACAAAACAGCTTTAATATATTAAAACTAAATACAGTAGTTTTTCGATATAACGAACCTAATTGCTGTCAGGCTTGTTCGTTAAAGTGAATTGTTCGTTATATCCAGTACTGAATCAAAAATTAATAGTATCGTCTATTTTATTCAAAACTCTAAATATGTACAGTATTTTTTTTCTATATTTTATTAAAATTATAGTAATTTAAAATAAATACATTATTTCATTAAAAATATGTATAAAGAAAATGAAAAATTCATAAAAACACTTTAATACAAAAATAATTTATTCCAAAAATTGTTTACACAAACACACAGTCTGTTGTCTTTGAATGGATGGATGTCTTATGCTAGGAACACAACTGAGACGAACGACGAATTTTTTGCCGCGAATATTCGTCGTCAAAATTAAAATACTTTAGTGTATATGAAAATACACACAATCATGGCGACGACGAAATTCGTCATACACGGCGAACTTTTCAATAGATTTATTTCCCTGTGACCATTTTCGTTTATAGTTTTCAAGTGTTTTGATAAATAAAGTTTCTTATTACTCTAATAATTCTTTTATATTTATTTTGTAGCGTTTGCAATAAATATACAAAATAATTAACTACAACAATTGGTTTTAGTTGTTTTTTTACCAATGTTAAATTGTCTAAGTATTATTTTTTGATATGGTCACACTATCCAGCTCAAACCAGCGATGGGAATAAAATTTGCATTTCGGTATCAGTACTATTTTATCCCAGAGTACCAAAAATTATTATTATATTTTTTTTATTTAAACTTTATTAACAAAAATTATTTATTATTATAAAAATGTATTTTATATGTATAAAATTCATTAGTAAATATGAACAAACAAATATTTTCGTACTTTTTTTATAAAAAAAAATAGTAATTTATACATGAGTTTTGAATTTTTGGTGTAGTCTGCAAGACTACGAGTAATTTTTTTCTTGCGATTGGCCTTAGAATCGTGTCGATTTTGAATGTGTTTATGCGCCCACAATACGAATATTACACAAACTGCATGCTTTTAATTTTCCATGCTTTTTTAAAGATGACAATTTTTTTGTCCATTCATCTCTAATGTTGTTTACTCGTCCCAAAAATATACATATATGTAGATATATTTTTAAATGGATTTTCAAACTGCCTTCTAACATTAAAATAAAACCTACCAGCATTCTTCAAATTCCATAATTTAATATAAGTATGTGTGAGAGTATCAAATGCGCTAGGGGAGTACTACGGTACTTTTTTATGTCAAATAGTACAATCGTACAAACTTTCCCATCACTGGTACAAACAGTAAACAACTTTATTAATTATAAGAACTGTTTACGTCGTTATTGTGGTTCATACGACGAATTTACACAAGGAAATTTCACTGACGATTTCGTCGTGTTAGGCAAAATTCGTCGTTCGTCTCGGTTGTGTTCCTAGCATTACGCTGCATTTACACATGAAAGTACTTTCATGAAATTTTTGTTTATGTATTATAATTAAAAATTTTAGTGAAATAAATGACTTTAATGAAAATTTCTTGTTCGTTTTCATAAGACAGTTAAAGTTCATTTTAAAAATGTCGTCGAAGCGAAGAGTTACTTCTACTCATTAGAGTTACGAATATTATCACGTAAACAAATTTATCGGGCAATATTTGGGAATAATTATTATTGTTAAAATTTTAATGAGATTATTGCTATAAAAAGGCATGAATTGTCTTATTTATGTATATTTGAAGAACAAATATAACAATTCCGTAAATATTCTTACAAAATAAGTTAAATTTGCAATTAAAATTTTGCCAACATCCTGTTGATTGCTATAAGTCTTATATGAGGATAAAAGTGTTTTTTTTTGCTTTCTGAAAACGTCAAAAAATTACTTTCTTGAAAATATCGTTGAAAGCTGAGTGGAAAGTAAAAAAAAAACTTTAACTGTGTTTAGCGATAAAGTGTGAGTGTATTGTGACTTTCATGCAATTACTTTCACGTGTAAATGCTATGTTATTGAAACTCTCTCAAAAGCATTAAATTTTTGCTACTCATATTATTTTGCTAAGCCGATGTAATAAAAACTTCTAAGTGCTTAATGACGTCTTCGTGTTTTATTTTGGGTTTTAGAATTTCTATTTTATCAAGCTGTTCATCATTTTAAAAATTTTATCATCGCATTCATCATCGGTTAAAGGTTTATTTTCAATGCATCTATTCAAATCATCAGCTGATATATTTTACATTTGTTCGTTAAACCGATTACAAAATAAAATATTTGTTCGTAATATAAGACACTCAGTAGAAAATATTTGGCTATTCGTTAAATACGATGTTCTTTAAATCGAATGTTCGTTAAATCGGAAAACTACTGTATGTACATATTTTGACCTTACAATTTAATTGGCTCAAAACTATAGAGAAACCATTAAATATTAGAACGAAAAAAATAAAATAATAAGAATTACGAATAATGAATTATGACCGAAAATAACCACAATAACAAACCATAACACAGCAGGAAGCAAGCACATGCATGCAGCACATACAAAAACAACAACAACATAACATAATTGTAATGCCAACAAAGAGATGAAGACATGATTGTACGACCAAATACACGACAACAATAAGTTAACAAAACATCATCTACTCTCTTACAACCATAATTGCACCCGTATAACGCGATGTTGGAACATTAACATTTTACGATACGCATTCATTGGATACGCATAAATTATAAAGAAGTTTGCCATTCGCATGCAGCCACACAAACGTACACAGATTCGTGCCGTCAGACAACACACACACACACACACACACACACATCCATCGCAACATAAATGAATTGATATGCGCGGCTATTGCCTCAATTGGAAAACAACTTTCACAAGTATGAGTAACAAATGTGTACAAGGATAATGAAACTTTTAAAGAAATTAAGCAATTTTCTTCGTTAAGACAACAAATTAAGGAAACTACTGAGAAAAAAATTCGATTTTACGCTTTTGATTTTTGTTAAAAGCAACAACGAAAACACCATCGATGCACAGTGGTAACAATATATACGAGGGTGATCACAAAATTAGCCGCCCTGAAGTGCAAAAACAAAAAATTACTTTGGTGAAAAGTGGTCACCTTATGAAACATATCGTCGGTCACAGGTTGACAACTCTTAACATTTTTTTTTGTACTTTTCAGGAGACAACAAAAAACGTTATTACTCCGTTACTAAACCGTGTTAATAAAAAAAGAAGAACATTTTTTAAAAATATAAATGAAACGTACTAACATGCTAACAAGGACAAACATAGTTGTTCAATTCACAAGCTCAATCGTATGACTTAACTCAATAATACTTTTTATCAACAATCATAATATTTCGTGCCCACTGTTCCCACCTATTCTGCCTTCTGAATGTGAGCTCATGCAGTTAACTGCCTGTTCTTGGTATCATGTCCACACCACACTCTCTCTCTCTTACTTACCAAACACAAACACACTTTAACGTGGAGTATCATGCAACATTTTTGGAGGAGGAATATTTTTGCAAATAATTAATAAGTTTGTCTATATTCATACTTTTGTCGAAACTGGCTGAATGTTTATTTGCCATTTGTGCACTAAAAGAAAGCGAGAGACAGCAGGATGCTGTTTGTTTGATATGCACGAGTATTGGAAAAAGCACTCGTTTTGTGAATGTATTAATTGAAATTTGTCTGGACAACCTTTTCAAAAGATGTGACAGAATATTTGATTTCAACTGGCAATTTAATCTAGTTTTCATTTTTTTTATTTCATTCAAATACTTATTGAATTAAACAGATAAAATTAATAATATGCAAACAACGTTTTAATTGACATGAAATTTAAATTTGATTAATTAATTCATTAATTTGTAATTTTCATAAAGAAATAAAAAAGAAAAATAAACTAACAACCCAAACCAGGGGGCAAATTAGGGCATTCGATATCGAACGAAATCCCATACAAAATTTTTTGAATTTGTATGGGAATTTTGTTCGATATCGAATGCCATAACTTGCGCCCAGAACGGAATAGCTTGTCGTTTTCGGAGGCCACAACATGGCCTCATCATTAGCTGGCCGGCAGTTGTTAGGACAATTAATTATTCAACATTGCACCAAAGGTTGTACATTACGAGCCAACTAATATTTACAAAAGCGCATACAGTACGTAAGACTACACTGTAGTCACTACAGCATCGCACAGCAACTCATACATTAACATATTTACACGCCCTCACGCACACACGCATACTCATGTGTGCATTGCGTAGACATTTTCAATTAAAATGTTTCACTTTTCGAGCATAAAAACAATTTAACTAACAATACATTGTAATTTTAATTCAAATATGATAATTTAATTAAAATAATTGAAATAATAGGGTGAATTTTTAAGGGTTTGTTTTTAAATTATGTTATGGGTGCGAAAATGGGTCGAATAATGAAAAAAACAAAAAATGGCGCAAAGCCAAAAATTGCCCAGAAGATAAAAGATTGCTGAACTAGATGGCCATTTCGCTAGTTCCAAGAGTAAAAGTAGACGCTTATGGGCGGGCCCTCCTTTCATGTGAAAAATGTCAAATTGATCATTTTAAATCTCACAATTCCTCAAAAGAAAAATTTTAAGTATTTCAGAAAGTTATGTTTTTCTCATAAAAAATTTATTGAGAGTAGAAATCAAGTTGTAAGATTTTAGCTCCTGTCATCTGATTAAAGAAAATGTACAATGTAGAGGTCCTATCCAGAGACCCAAGCCAATCGACTCGAAATCAGCGGCTAGCCGCCGCCGCGTAATTTCATTACATCCACGCCGCCGCCGACTTGTATCGGCTTAAAAGCTGAGCCGGCTCAAGCAAAAGCCGCCGATATCATCAGCTGCGCCGCGAATTTTCTATACTTGTGAGACTATGACTTTTTTACAGATTTGTATTTGAAAGTAGTAATTTTCTTTTTTAACGTTTACGCAAATATTTTAGTACATTCTTTTACATTAATGAAATAATTTCATAAAAAAAACACTAGTGCCGTTAGGTTTTTTATTAAGCTTTCTTTGGCATCATTGAGTTTTAGTAAGTGTTCAAAATACAAAAATCTTTAGAGGATTATTGAAAAAAAATACTGAATTTGAATCAATTAGAGGTTCAGAATCGAGCTCTGATTCAGATGAGTGTATTGGTATGCAAAAATATGTATATAAAATATTACCAACAACTCATCAACAAGAAAATAAAATAAAAGAAGTGTCTAATATAAAAACAACGTGTAGAAGTGCAAAGTGCTGGCGATATTTTGGCCACCTCCATGTTTCAAACCAAATGGTTTTGGAGAAGTACCAATTTTGCAGCTTATGTTTCCAATTCGTAAACTCTATTTTAAAGGGTTAAGCTAAAATAAATATTACAAAGTTAAAATATAATAGGGTGATCGGTTTCGATTTTATTTTTTACTCAGATTTGGAATAACAACATCCACTAGCAATTATGCAAATCATCTCAAAGTTTGGCATGATATACATAGACGTCAAGAGTCAACATTATAGAAAAGTATGATTTCATTTAATCGCCAAGTTCCTGGCATCCTACTACTGACTGTATCACGTCTTTTGCTCTGGACAAAACCATCGATTATTAAACTTTTTGTTCAAATTTCATATTGCAATTATTAATACCGTCAAATAATTGAGATTTTTACATTGTAACGATTCAGTCGTTGTAGTATCACGATACCAACACCAAAAACATTTACAATTGCACTATGAGTTGCATCCCTGATATTACTATTTTGCCGCAGTAGTACCACAATACCAACAAGGTTCAATATGTATCGAAAAATTTTTAAATGTGCCACTATTCCCATCCCTGATATTTCTTTTTCATTATTCCCAAAAAAACGGAATTGCGGCAACAAAACTTGTGTAGTATACGATAAATTTCTACTAACGGAACTCTCGAAGATCCTTTTCCAAAATCAAAACAGCAAATAGTCACCCTATATTATGCATACCAAACCAATTGATTTGTTTATATTTCTGCGTTCAGCTTTTAACCGAAATAAAATAAATAAAACATTTTCAAACACAAACAAACAAAAAAAATTGCCTGGTTACTAAATGGAAATTATTTATAAAAAATAAAAAAGTTCATATAAATTTCCATTAATCAGCAGATTTTATATGATTGTTTCTTTTTTTTTGTTCTTTTTTTTCTTTTGTATCTATTTTTATTTATTTATTTATTATATTTTATTAAACTGATTTTAATTGTATTTCTGGGCACTAATGAAGCAATAACCAACACATTAATCAGGTTAAAGCGAAATATGGAAGAAAAATTACGAAAAAATAAATTAAATTTTAATTATAAAATGCAAAGTGTGCAAAAATTAAAGACAAACTTGGTTGGTTTTTCAAAGATTGGATTTCAATATCATAATTAAATTTATTTTTAATTTTCATTTTCTAAAGGGGAATGCCCTCGATTCTGCTGGTGTTGGCACGAATTTTTCTGCTCTTGTTCTTTTCTTTTCGTTTCTTTTTTTTTTTTTTGTAATCGATATTTTAGTTTTATAATAAAATTAAAGACAAATTAAATAAAAAAAAAGAAATTTTTTTTTACAAATACCAGTAACGCATGCACAGTGGGGTTAGTCGCAGAAATAAATGGAATGTAAAATTTATGGACTGCCGTAAGATAAAATTAGCGAAAGCATTGGCCAAAGATGTTCTATAAATATGCTGTTATTGCCTTAATTGATTTCCAGGCGTCCTCTCGTATCAATGGAATGCATTCTATGTACGCAAGTATGATCAATTCCAAAAAAAAACCTGTACCACTCACGAGATCTTGGGATCTTGGTTAACAGCTTTATAGAAATACTATGATTGATGATACGAGGCAGCCTCGATATGTAATGCAAAGGCTAAATTTAAGAATTCATCGGCAAAAATAGATTTAGCATAAATTTTAATTTATTTGCCACAGTAAAATCAAATTACAAACCAAAGGACTTTCTTTAAATGAAAGTTTATCCGTCATAGAAGACGTAAAAGAAAAACTTCAAAATATTAAGAATCAAATATTTATTGAAAAACTTAACAAAGTATTTAATCGAAACGGTGAGCAAGATGTTGAACGTATATTTTCAATATATTTGACCGTTTTGTGCGACAATCGAAGATCCTTTAAATTTCAAAACTTGAAAAAACATCTAATTATAGTTTGTAATAAATATTTTGTTTAAATAAAACTGATTAAAAATAATTAGTCAGTGTTTTTTCGGGTGCATATTTTTGTGCATATTTAAAAGATTTTTTTTGGAATATTTGCATGCATATTTTAATCATTTTTGTGCATAATTAAACTTGCCCTGATAATTACGAATAATAGCACAACAAAACGGGCTTCACGAGTACAAGCAGCTCCGTACCAAATGTCACTCTCCTTTCACCCCTATCTTACAAACTCAATAGTTGAGCAGCAAAAGTTAAAGTGTGTGAACCGGCACTAAGCTGATCGAATCCAAAATCAAAAAAAACAAAGTCGACTAACGCAGACTTCCTTGAATTCAAATGATCCGTTCGAGAAATACCGTTGACGAAAAACTTCGGAAACAGTTTTTTTCAATGGTTTTTTTAATCCAAAGTGATTATTATTTTGGCTAATGTTCGTAACATTTTTTGGTCAGAAAGAATTGGATATGCGACAACATTCCAAAAAAAGGGAACATTTTTTAACACTAATTAATTTCAACTTACACGGCAGAACAGAAAAAACGTTGTTTTTCGGGAGCCGCTACACTCCCATCATTAGTGTTTATGTGTTTTTCCATGTATCCGCCACTATTTAGGTGGCTCGGTTGAATGTGATTTCAAATTTTTTATTTATACAAATAATGACTCGAAAAAAGCATACGAGAGTTATTTGTTATTTTTTTAATAACTTCAAAAGTGGTCGTCAAGGATTCAATTACTTTGTGGGACTGAAATAAGTCAAATAGATTAAATTTTGGAATGATATAGTTATCGGAAACACTGTTTTTTTCTCTTAGTTTTGGTCTCAATTCACCGGAATGATGATTGACAAATTATAAAATTTTGACCGCTTTAGGGCTGAGTATAGCGGGCAATTTTAGGGATGGCCTGCAAGGTTTGCCGTCTTCAATATTGTTGTTTTTGTAGCAGTATAATCTGTACTAACTCTTAACACTCTTGTGTCAATTTTAATTATTTTTATTTTTAATTATGACAAAAATTCCTTTTGTCCTTTAAATCGTCATTTTAATTTGTTGTTGAACAAATTTTAAAGTTTGTCCTGTCATAAATAACAAGAGACAAGAGAAGGCAAATCTTTAGACAAAATTGTTTGAAAAAAAAAACATATTGAGCGTAAAAAATTGCAACAATTTTATTTTTTATTTTTTTTATTATACACTTTAAACAAAGTTTTTCCTGCAACAAAATATTAAACAAGAAAAAATTATATAATAATATGCCCTCAATGGCACGTGTCAGTGATTGAATTCAGATATGAAAAGTGTGAACAATTTTCTCAACAACACCAATAAGATTTTAAAAATATTGTTACTTAAAGGAACTTTATTTCAGCTGGTGCTGCTGCTGGCGCCGCTGCTGGTGCCCACGACTAAAGTGACAAAATTTTAATTCGTGCGGAAATAAAGTAAAAAATACTTTTAAAAAAATCCATAAAACAAAAATCAAATAAAATTAAAGGAGTTACAATAGAATTTTACACATGTGTGAGTAAGGGAATTGTAAAGGACTCACATATATACAAACACATACTTCATAGCAACACTCACACTCGTTTACATTTTTATACGCACGATTTGTAATGATTACAGGGGCTTAAAGGTTTTTTCTTTATTTTATTTTTTTATTATTATTATTATTTTTTTTAAGTTGTTCAACTTTTGAGGTTTAAATTGTTTCTTATGATTTATTAAACTCATAAATAGAGAAAAGGTTGCGAAATATTTAGATGTATTGATTTATGTTGATGCAAAAAGGGTTAAAAAGAAAATTTTTTATTTCAATTATTTTTCGCCTATAAAATTTTAAACTTTAACTTTAACTTTTTAACAATTTTTGTATTTTACAGAACAGCATATATGAGGAATTATTTCAATTTCTAAAGAAATTTTCTTTATTATTCTTGATTTTTCCGATTTGCGAGTTTGATCTCTGTTTTAATAATCATTTATTTATTTATTTAGATATTTATTATAATTAAAATTACAATAAATCTTAAAGCTAAAGCACTAGCGACTAAGGCTATTGGCATAGGAATATTTATATTTCATGCAAACCAATCCAAAAGTAATTAAATGTTGTGCCAAATCAGTGTTACGTTATAGCTTTTTGCTGGCCAAATTTAGTCATATATTATAGTATTTATTTACAAAAATTTTTATTTCAGCTTATCTTCCATTTTTATTTTTATTTTACTAATTTAAATTTATTTTCCTATATAATCATTTTAAATATTTCCTAATAAAATTCTAAGAACTGCAATTTTTTGTTTTTGTATTTTATCGTATGTATTTATTTGAGTTTTTAATATTCTAGAATGCGGTCAATTGAGTCGACCGCAGGATACACTAGTACAAATTAAAGGTACGATTTTCTTGCAGAGACTGTCTTTTCGCATTCCTCCTCCTTAAATCAAAAAGACACTGTTTTTCCAATTTAAATTCATTAAAAAAGTTTGTTATATACGAGGGCGGATTGATATTGAAGCTACCTAAGTAGGAAAAAAAGTTTTTTTTTTCAAAAACCATTTATTTCTCAACATAGTCTCCTTTTAGCTCAATAAACTTAAAAATAGGATTTTTCAAGGTCCTTAAAATTGGAATTTGTTTGGTCAATAATTTCATAGTTGGAGCTAAATCTCTTTCCACCGAGCCATTTCTTTAGGTTTGGAAATAGGAAGTAGTCACTAGGGGTTTAATCCGGAGAATATGACGGCAGAGGTACCAATTCGTAGCCCAATTCATAGAGTTTTGCCATTGAGACTGCACACGTCACACGTTTATGTTTATGGTCAATTCAGAGCAAACGCGGCACCCATCTTGCCGATAGCTTTTTCATATGCAAATGTTCTTGCCAAATGTTGAACACACGTTCATATGATATGTTCACCATTTCAACAATCTCACGTAACTTGACTCGGCGATCATTCATAACGATATCGAGGATTTTCTTCAATAACCACCTCTTTTGGCCTTCCTGTTGATGGTATTTTTGCAGTGCTTGTTCGGCCGCGTTTAAATTCAGCAATCCAATATTTTACCATGTAATCTGACGGAGCAGACTCACCGTAATGTTTATCGAGCTTTTCTTTTGTCATTTTCGCCGTTTTCCCTTTCAAATAATAGTGTTTAATCACTGCACGAAATTCACTTTTTTCCATTTTTCAAGAAACACAGAAGTTGCTGACTTCAAACGACTACAACAAATAAACTAATCGATAAATTTGGGTGAAATTTTAACAGCTGAAGTTTGACAGATCGAAATTTCTAAAAAAAAAAGTTTTTGTGTTTGTGCTGCCATCTAGCGCTAGGTAGCTTCAATATCAATTCGCCCTCGTATATGAGGCATAAAGAAAAACCCAGAGGCAATCTTGCACTGCAATAAAACCAAAACATGTGTAGATGCACAACCAAACGGAGAACAATTCCATGGACACTTTTTTCCACCTTATTGACGTAATGGGTTTAGCTTCATACATAATATATGATAAAACTATGTCTGTGAAGAAGAAAGAAGGTGCCAGAAGAAAATTTATATCTCGACTTTGAGAAACGAAGTAAGACCAAAAAAATTACGGTAAATTTCGTTAGCAGATCGGAAATAGAAGCATTTTTAAATAAAACCATTCAGCACAAATTATTTAGAATAGGAACCTAAAGATATTTTGAGTCAAGAAAGCGGCCCTGAGGTGTTGAAACACAAATCAAAGTGCGCTATTTGTAAAGAAATAGACAATGTAAAACGTAACACTAGGTTCTTCTGCAAATTTTGTAAAAATCCTGTTTGCCTTCAGCATTCCAAATGTGATTATCAAGGACAGGGGTTTCATGCAAATGCATATTTTTTTTCATAGGCCTGATAATTGTAAAACCAAAATAGCTTTTCGAAACAGTGAATTTGCTTAAAAATGGCATCGATTTGTTACAGCATATTTTTGCATATTTTGATGAAAATGCATATTTTTTCATATTTTTGCTATAAATGCATATTTTTATGTCATATTTTGATAAAAATTCGAATTAAAAAGAAAAAAATAGTTTTTTTTCAATTATTAATATTTTCTAATTTTTATGAAGTTTGTCTTTATAATATTTTGTCTTGTCTAGACGAAGCCTAAGACAAACACTATACAAATGCGCAGCTACCCGACTTGAAATAAATTGCGATTTCTACGATTTTAAGACGAAAATTTTTACAGTTGACGATTTTTGCGTAAAAATACGACTTTGAATTTAGTCTGGCATTATTCAATCCATACGCAGGCAGACTTACAAATTTATAAATAAATTTAGTTTTTAATGTTTCATCGTCAAGTTTGCTTGTGTATGTGTTTTTAACGGCTTTAAATTTCAACTCAAGACAGAGTACAAAGCGAATTCATGTACCAGGTGTTGTCAAGTCTGCAACTACAACATCTGTCTAGTTAGTAAATACCTTATTGCAATGGAATTTGACAAGTCAAACTTCCTAAAAATTGTATTGCAATGAAATTTGACAAGTCAAACTTCCTAAAAAAATCACCTTGTGATGATGCGATTAAAGAAAAATATTCTGTAAAAGAACTGGAATCGTTTAAATATGCTCCAATCACATCGGCAGATGTTGAAAGGTCTTCTTCAATGTACAAAAATTTTCTGAGACCAAATAGATTGAACTTTACTTTTGAAAACATAAAGCAAATTTTATTTTTGCATGTAAATAAATAAACAATTTTTTTGTATTTTTGACTACTTTACATACACATCCAATGAGACTGAAATGTTAAGTTATTTATTTTTTATATAAATAAAAATTTAAAATAAGTGCATATTTTTTTCTTTTTAATGCATATTTTGCGTTTTCATGGCATATTTTAGGCGCCTTAAACCCCTTTTTTATTGCATGAAACCCCGTGTCCCTGGTGAATATACATGCTTTAAATGTAACCAAAACTGTATATGATTTTATAACAATGCCCCCATTTTAAAAATTCGACTGAATTTTTTTTTTTTCTTCTTTACCTTTTTATAAAAGATTTCTCCAAGCTTTAGGTCAATTTATATAAAAAATGTGTATTATTTATTTTTTTTGCTTTTTTTAAAATATCAACGATATTGGCGAAATATTGATATTTTAAAAAATTAAAAAAATAAATAATACACATTTTTTATATAAATTGACTTAAAGCTTGGAGAAATCTTTTATAATTATTAAAAAAAAAGGTCGAAAAAATAAGAGAATATTATCTTTACCTTTTTTTAAATTGTAATATTTTTTTGAGTATGAATAAAAAATTATAGTTTATTTCAAAAACCTACATGTATATTTGGTTAACTTGCATGCAGTAGCAGTTAAAGTCCCTACAAAATACAAGAAGTCCCAGCCAGGCCCTGGGGTTCGTTTATATAGAATAATTTTGGTGTTTGCTTAAGGGTTAAGAATTATTCACTAATTATGCTAAATTCTTGTTAATAATATTTCAATTGAAGCTCGCCACTTGTTAGCGGCAATTTCAATTACGTATGAATCAGTAACAGTTTAGGTCAATTACATTAACATGAAGTTAACACTAGTATATTTGTCCATTCATCCCCTCAGCCTTCTTAACCAGCTACCAGCTGCCAGCCACTAGCAGTTTTCGGTGAGACCAATTTTTACATTTATTTGCTTATATTAAAGCTTTTTCTCTCTTCTTCCTGCTGTTTATCAATTTCTTTGGTATTTTATTTGTTTTTTCTTTTTTTTTTATTTGAACCAATAATGAGGGTCATTAAGTCATTTTGTTTTTGTTATTGTTACTTTTATTCGTTAACTTGGTCATAATAATTTACTATTCATTGCTTCATGTCATTGTTAATGTGATTGTTTTTGCCAATGTTTTACGAACGTAAGTCTCTTATCCAACTCCCCCCCCCATTATTTCGACATACTCGTACATACATATCTCAGTGTGTTAATCTTTTAATGCGTTTAGTGGCCACCGGGCCAGACTTTTGTTTCTGAACGCTGTTCACATGAGTGTAAATATTCGCATTTATCAAATGAATTGTTTCTTGTCTCTATTATTTTGGCTAAAAACAACAGCAACAGCAACAACAAAATACAAAAACAACAATAAAAGACAATGTAACCATTACACATACAATTGCAACAATTTGTTATGAAATGAGGAAATTAACAATTAATTCATTTACCCCAACAATATCCCCCTCTCCGGGGACTCTTTTTGTTTGATTACAGGAATTGTCCATTAACTCAACTTTTATGTGAACGAGTATCAAGGATTTATGACTGGATGTGTTAATTTCTTATACAAATTTTTATGGTTATCAAAAAAGATAATGTTTTGCAGAAAAATTATATTTAAATAAAATAAGAAAATATTTATATATTTTTTTGCATGTTAAACATCCAGCAGCCGTGGATACTAAACTTTTTGGAAGCTTTTGGGCGACAGGGAGGAAATTGCATATGATACCGAGCATTTTTAAGGCAACACCAGAAAAATATTGTTCATCTATATTTATAATTAGCGAAGACAAATTTTTAGATCCCTTTCTCTCCTTTGTTTTCCAACCGATTTTCTTCATTCTTTTACCAAATGGTAAACATAATGTATAAATTTTAGACTTATTATTCCCATCTAATACTCGAAAGATTGGCTTAAACGAAGGCTACAGTGAGATTGGGTGTTAGATAGGGGGTGGGTGAGGGATATATCACGGACAAGGGAGCATATGGAGGGTTATGCTCGCCACGGTTATAGGTCAGGAAGGGTTACCTGGATTCACGGGAGATCTAATCTCAATAATAAAATTGGCAACTACTTTTTACTTACATGAGCAATTCACAAATATTATTTTATTGAAATATCAAATACGTAGGAATTCAAATGGATGTAAGATTGTACAATACTTGATATTAAGATTGGTGGGAAATGGTGAGGAGCCGTAGGATGTCTTCTGTAATCTCTTTTAAAGTGCTGATACAAGAGTGAGTGATTCAAATTAAAAATTAGCGCGAAGAAAACTTTTTAGTACGACAAAGTAAAGCCAAGGTGGCAAACGAAAATTTATTGGAAATTCATGGTTGTATTCAATGACACTATGAATACGATATTAGTACGTTGAACACATAAAATGGTTAATTTCTGGTACAAAATTAGAAGATCTGAGGTAGGGTAGGATTTGATAATAATTTGTGCATTCATGATCGTCGAAATACAATTATTTTATTTATAAAATTATATATCTAGTCTGATATTCCATAAAAAAAAATATTAAAAAAACAAGTTGGATGACTTTCAAAAAATGTTGTTTGGTGGACTGTTTGTGGGACTTGCCCATATATCAAAATTGAAAAATTGTATTTCAAAACAAACAAATTGTTTCAGAAAAGTATATTTCTTTAAACATAATTTTCCTCTTTTATTGCAGAATTTTTTAATTATATATTAGATTTTTCTATTTGCATTCAGAAATTTTAATGTATAAATACTTTTATAGGTTGTGATTTTTTCGTGATTGTGACTAATTTTTTTCCACTCACGTGAGCGTGAGTGAACGTGAGCCAACAATATAAGGTCGTGCGTGAGCGTGCATGAGTAAAATTTTTTTATCGTGAGCGTATCGTATGTACTCGTATGTATGCATCTTAGTACGAAAGGACCTAATATTTAATAAATTATTATTTTTATATTGCATATAATTAATCACACTATTTTAGCAGATTAGTGGAATAAATTAAGAATTTATTTTTGTAATTTTTTACAAATAGTACTACTTTTATATAGAAATTTTATTATTAAGGCAGAATTAGCGGAGCGCACCCGTACCGTACTGTATCAGCTGTTCGTCTATGTTATCGAAAAAGCAATACAAAAGCTTACCGAATTTAAATGTACCGTAGTTGCAACGTACCAATCTGTATAAAATAGGAATTGCTAAAGTTGTTATGTGACATTTGAAAGCCAGCGATGGGCTGTTTCTTTGGTACAAGTTAAGGGGGTATTTCCGCTCTTATTTCTTGGTACTTTTTCATAATAATATTTGTGTAGTTTTGACAAAATAACTTAAATAATGTATATTTGCATATATATGTACATACATATCGTCATATAAAATGCAAAACGGCCTAACTATTTATTTTTAATTTTCCAGGAGAGACAAAAAGCTTAATAAAAAACATAAAAACTATTTTATCTAGGTAGTATCATTAATAAAATCGGAATTAATGATACTATGCTGAAAAAGACAATATTTGTTATCACAACAGTTTGCTTCTTATTACGTTTTTTATCTTTAGTGAAAATTTTGTTACAATGTAGATAGGCCCGGCCCTTTTGCATTTGATAAGACGATATACATGTTAAGATGTGTATAACAAACAAATACATATATTATATAAATGTGATATGTACGTATATACATATAAAATAATTTAAATGGTAATAATTTTTTTTTAATTTGTTGCTTATATTTTATATTATAATTTTATAATATAAATGTAAAATAATAAATAATTTTTATACATACACAAAATAAAGTTCTGATATCATTTAAATATCTTAGATACTTTTTCTGCACAAGTCACCAATTAAAAATTTTTAATACCCATCACTGTGTTGTAAACAGCTATTCCTTTTTCCTGGCAATAAAACAAACAATAGAAAACAAACATACATTTTTAAATGTCCTATAAGTGGATCAATGTACTAACAGTACGGTACGGTACGGTAAGGGTACAGCAACGCTCGGCTAACGTGGCCTTTAATTGTTAGAATTTTGTTATTAATTATTTTTTAAAAAGGTGACTTTTTAGCAACTTTTTTTTTGGCAACTCAGCTGTTTTCCTGAAGAAAATATCGCAGCTGTATCCGTCAGTGTTGTTGATGACCGTGATTTATCGATTCGGCGCCGCTAAAGCGAAGATTATAAATATTTTTTTTTTGCTCAAAATGGAAAAGCTGGACTTGGCTGACATGTGCTTTCAACAAGACGGTGCCACTTGCCACACAGCACGCGAATCAATGACCCAATTGAGAGACGAGTTCGATGAACAATTTATTTCACGTTTGGGGCCGGTCTATTGGCCGCCTAGATCGTGCGATTTAACGCCTTTCGAATATTTTTTGTGGGGCTATGTTAAGGCTCAAGTTTATAGGAACAAGCCCGCAACGGTAGATGCATTGAAGAATTTATTCGTGAGATATCGGTCGATATGTTGAAGAGAGTATGCCAAAATTGGACCCAGCGTATGAACCAATTGAGGATTAACCGCGATCAACATGAAATCATCTTTAAACATTGAATTATATAGATCGTTCTATCGACTCAAATAAAGATTTCATAAATTTCTCTAAAATTTATTTTTTTTTCTTTAAATCACATCCGAAAGCTCTTAAAAAAAATCACCCCACCGCTTCTTAGTAAACGCAGCTTTTTTAGAATTGTTTGAACGTAAAGTGTTAGTTTACATTCAGCATGACATTGAATAATAACAATAATAGGAAAATATGAATATCCAGGTGACGAATACATAAATTTCCGAACAGTCCCTTTGACTCCTTTTTCTAGTGCTTTGCTTTAACAACTTCACACATTATGCCGCCTTTCTATGTTTTCGGCAAATTTAGCATAAATTCTAACAACATTTAACAAAGATTTCTATCAAGATGCTTTATGCAAACATGAAAGCCATTAACTGACCACACACGCTGCCTGAGCAAAGATAAGCTCTCCAAGAATAACAACTCTTTATCAACATAAATGAATTTTTGCGAACCCCAAAGTATGAAGGAAAATCATCTGCAAAATTCATGCAACTCGAAATTATGGAAACAAAATTTTATGGTCAACCACAAAAGACAACTTAAAAGGAAAAAGGATAAAACAATAAAAAATATTAAATTAAATATTATGTATGTGTTGGTAATGTTGGTCCGAAAACACACACACACACATACACACTCACGCACTCACACAAAAAACACACAATTGTTTAAACAAATTGCCGTTACAAAAAGTGTTTTCGAGATAAAAATTTATTACGTAAAAATCTGTTACGAAGGGATGCGATCCATTAAAAAAGGGGTCAAATTTGTACATGAATTTGTTTATGTTTTCAAAGAGACACACACACACATGCATACACATGCCTACATATACAATAAACGCAAGTGATGATTTATATTAAAGAGGGTGGAGAACATTTTTATATTATAAATTACAATCATGTTCAATGGCTGTCTATTTGTCCGCCTGTCTGTTGGTCATTCTAATAATCCAGTTAGATGTACAAGCAACCGACTGACCATCATCATAAGTACATATTTACTGCTCATGTTATCGTGATGTTTGATTTAGTGTAAATATTATTAGCTGCATAAGTGTGGTTTTGTTTGCTCATTTATACAATTTATATTTCGCTTTTTTAAATATTTCACACATGCATGCACGCATTCATACATATTTATGTATGTACGTATGTATGTGTGCGTGTATATATGAATTTCCGCAAACAAAATAATAAGACCGAAGAAACTTCAGGGGCGTATTAGAATTTTCTATCGCTAACAAATATCGAAAATCTGAAATCTAAAGCCATTGCGTGAAAGAGTTGACCTGACCAGTTTTGCTCTGTTGGCTCCAAAAATCACGAAGTTGTGCGTCGATCCCAGATAGATTAGTTTTGTAGGAGTAATTCAGGTTTCAGTTTCTCTGTTGAAATTTAAGACGCATCTGTTGAATTTTCGATAATTTATTAAATTTCGAATTTTTAGAAAATTTTTACTAAATATTTTCCTGTCATTTTTGGTGAGTCTTAATTTCTTTGGTGAAATAATATTTCTATGTTGGACTTTCGAAAACTTGTCAAAACTTTTTTTTTGCGATTTTTCGATATCGCTAATAAAGTTATATGTCCCAAGTAGATTTAAGAAACTTTTGCCTCACTTTCAAACAAGTGTTATGTATGGAATTTTAGAAAAATTTTCGAAATAACTTCGACTTTTGCAACTTTTCGATTTCTCTATTGAAACGACAGGACGTCTCTGGTCTGAGCTGACCATTTTTGTATGAACAATATTCTGTGGCCAAAGGTCAACAAGTCAAGCACTACATAGATGTTCAAAAAAGCGAAAGAAGACAAAAAAAGAGTCGTTATAATATCCGCTAACAAATACTGATAACGATAGCCGAGAATGGATAACACGTAGTACGTGTTAACAAATATTAAAAGGGTGTTACCAGTAGCTAAACTCCGAAAAGTATTTACATACAAACGAACAGGACATGTGCACTCACAATTACGCGCACACACACACACATACATACACATACATACACATGTATGTCTGAACGTACGTGCATGTGGCCGAAATGGAAAAGGAAGTTTTATGAGGGCTGTTGAACAAATCATAAATGGAATTTAAAATATCTTGGCTAAAAAATCTGTAAAAACATTTACACAGAAAAACACATGCAAGAGAGCAAAAAAGTTAAGCATTAAAAATTACATGAAAAATTTAAAAGGATTAAGAAAAAAAATTACCTAAACAGAGTTAAAAAAAATGTAAATAACTCTAATTTATCTCGAGCTGTAGGTTAATTTTTTTAAAAAACATTAACAAAATTTTATTAAAAAAAACGATATTTCGCCACTTCTTTGTGTGGCTTCTTCAGGGATATATAAAATTGTGTAAATAAAAAATTTTTTTTAAATTTTTTTTATTTATTTAAAATTTTTTTTATTTATTTACACAATTTTATATATTCCGGAAGAAGTCACACAAAGAAGTGGCGAAATATCGGTTATCTAATAAAATTTTATAAACGTTTTATATAAAAAATTTACCTATAGCTCGTGATAAATTAGATTCATTTAAAAAACAGAAGGTCGAAAAAATATATAAGAATATATGTAAATAACTTTAAGGATTTCTTCAAATAGTCATTTGTAAAAGTGAGAACGCCAATATGTATGTATGTACTCGTATGTGTAATTAACACTTGTCTTTTGTTTCAACATTTATTATCAAGTTTCCTTAAAAGATTAATAAAAGTGATTACTAGTTTGGTTTTCTTTTTTTTCAAAATCATTAAACTGTTTGTCATCATGAACATTTGCTATTTTGAAAGCTCAAAGAACTCAAGTTGCTTTGTCGGAAGCACAGAACACTCATCATTAGCCTAATGAGCTGGAGAATAAAATACGTAAATTAGAAACTTTAAATATTTCAAAAGAAACTTTTTGTGTGGATGACATTGTCAATATCATTAATTGTATCTTCAGTTTTAGTTTGATTAGCCATCAAGATGATTGAGTAAAAACTAGTGACATTAACATGAAGTTCAATTGCGAATACAGTAAAGGCCTCATTAGTTTTTACTTTTCGTTGCCGTTCTGTGTCGTTCTTTTCTGCAGAAAATATTTCTTACCTACTTGTTCTGTGTCTGAACTTTCCGATGTAGAGGATATAATTATAGGATTGAATTTTTTAAATGTTTGCAAAATGTTTTTTACTTGACAAAAATATATGAATCTTCAAAATCTTGAATTTAAATGAAATTTTCTGACTTTTAACACAAAATGTATAATATTTCACACCACAAAAAATTAATATATACAAATTCTTCGCTGTCACTTAACGTTGTATTCTATTTTCTACAGAATAGTCCGCAACAGAACAGAACGAAAAAGTAACAACCAACTACACATACAGTTTTTCAATTGAACAAAAACAAAACAGCTGATTCGTAACAGAGCAGAACGTACAAACTAATTCTTCCTTAACTCGCAAATGATATGAAAAACATCAGCTCCAATAAGGGAAATTTTAAATTCAATGTCAAAATGTTATTTGTTATATTCATGATTCTTCATTCAGGTTTTTCATTTGCGGATATAAATATTTGTCCGAATTTCTAAAAATGACGTTTAACGATTTTTGTTTAGTATCCCTTATACTTTGACGATTTTTTGACTTCGCTACTTTTTGATCAACATTACCTCCATTGAATGCAGAACAATAAATTACTTAATAAGAAGCTGCTGCTGACTCCTTGTTGTCGCATCTTTCACATGACCTACATACATATTTGTCATTGGCTTTTTGACTGTTACTCTTTCCAAGCGTTGCTAATCTCGCTAACATTTAAGCAATCTCTCCAATTTCCTCCACCCCAGTCAAAAGATTTTCTAATTTGTTATATTGATTTCACGCTTTTCACACACAAATTTCATTTTATTAACTTACTGTCATATTAAAAGGACTTATTAATGGACTACTACGAACCCCCCATTTGAGGGGAATAAGACGGAAAAACTTAAACGAAATAGAGACGTTTAAAAGATTTTCATATATTTACAAATACGATCAACTCTATTTCCTATTAATTTCTATTTAAACTGCCATTTCCGCCGCAGCAAAACAAAATAAAATATAAATAAAAACTTCAACGTTTTTAAGGGGGTCGATAAATTCCGCAAAGACGTCTGTATTAGATTTATAAATGCTCATAATAATAAAAACAACAAGAATCATAAAGACAGAAAAAACATATTTTGTGGAATTTAAAAAGGATAGAAAGCTCTCGCACTTTTGAGCGAATAATAATAATAAAGTAAAAGGGGTTAAATGTCCTTAAAATATGCATAAGATTGTGTTTTACATTTATGTTCTCTAACGAGGGCTCAATGAAAAGTAATTGAGTGAGACAATTATAAGGGAAAGCGGTAACTAATAGCTCTTTATTTACAAAACTTATATTTGTTTATACGTTTTATGCAAGGCAAATGCATACAGGTAGTCGCAATAGAATTCGCCTTGGGAAATATCATTCTTTGATGTAAAAAAAACTGTTCAAGGTGAATTTAAAACTAGAAAATTGCTCTAAAAATCACATTTTGACAATGAACAATGAAACAGCACAATGAGTCAGCTGTAATTTCGAGTTCACCCGGTATGATTTCGCCTTGGTTTTATCAATATCCCAGCAATGAGTTTAACATTCAAGCTAGAAACTCTCTAAATATTTACAGAAAAAAAAACTAAAATAAAATTTAAAATAAAATTTTTAAAATGACAATAAAATTTTTTTTAAATTTCCACCGGTACACAATTTGATTGTATTCATTTCTATACTCGAATTAATTGAATTAATTTTAAATTAAATAATAGCCGTACATAATAATTAAAAGTTTAATACAAATACACACTGTTAAGTTTCCGTTTAATTAACTGTATTAATTAAATGTTGAACTAAATAAATTATATAATTATTAAATTTATTATTCATGACAGGTCTCGTTGACTTTTTGAGATTCTTTAAATAAATTATATTTTAATGAATTAATTGAATAAATTAGGAAAATAATTTAATTTCAATTTAGGAAAAACAAATGTAAAATTTTATTATGACAATAAAAATTAATTAAAAAAAATAATTCATTAAAAATTATTCTTATAAATTTTTTCGACCTTCTGTCTTTTAAGTGAATCTAATTGATCTCGAGCTACAGGTCAATTTTTTGTAAAAACTTTAACAAAATTTTATTAAAAACCAATATTTGGCCACTTCTTTGTGTGGCTTCTTCGGGGAAATAAAAAATTGTGTAAATAAAATTTTTTTTACAATAATCAAAAAACAAAAAATACAAAAAATTGTCAAAATTAAAATATCAAAAAAAAAATGAACAACTTAATAAATACGTATGTACACAAAAATAGAATACATATTATAATAACCAAATATTCAATTTCCGTTTCCGTTCTTATATAATAAATATGTATATTCAGTAACGTTCAAAAATAAAAATGATGAAGGATGTATTGCTGAGAGAGTTGCCCAGCGTACATAATTTCAAACACTTAAGATAAGAAAACAACAAAAACAAGTTTAGATTAAGATAAACTCAGATATAAACCAACTTATTAAATGAATGTAATTTAAATTTTAAGGAAAAGAAAAAATATACATTATACGGCCGAAATTCTCTTAAATTTCAGTATTGTTTTTGACTTTCTTTTTTTTGTTTTCAATTGTAGTTGAAACGGTTGTGTTTACTATGCTTCAAACAAAAACAATGCTTAATAAATTTCAGAAAAAATGACCATAGTCCGCCGCTTGCTCAGCCATGACTGAATAAACCCCTCATTAGTTTTTACTTTTCGTTGCCGTTCTGTGCCGTTCTTTTCTGTAGAAAATATTTTTTGCTACTTGTTCTGTGTCTGAACTTTCGGATGTGGACGATATAACTATATAGGAATGAATTTTGTAAATGTTTGCAAAATGTTTTTTATTTAACAAAAATATATAAATCTTTAAGAATTTGAATTAAAATAAAATATTCTGACTTTTAAAACAAAATTTGTAATTTTTTACACCACAAAAAACTCATACACATATACAAATTCTTGGCTGTCACTTAACGTTGAATTCTATTTTCTACAGAATAGTCCGCAACAGAACAGAACGTAAAAGTAACAACAAACCAAACGTACAGTTTTTCAATTGAACAGAAATAAAACAGCTGATTCGTAACAGAACAGAACGTACAAACTAATTCTGCCTTAAAAGTATTTAAAAGAGCGTAGCAAATGTGTGTAAATTTTTTCCAGCAATTGTTGTATGGGACGAGTACCGCTGATCTATATGCATGAGCTACACTAGCCGTATCTGCTTTAAAATTAATTATATTTCCCATTGGAACATTAATAATTTGTAGCATCTCTGACATATATCGGCGTATGTAGTTATTTTCTGTATTTAAAATTGCTACATTACTAAAATCAGGATTGTGATTAAAATTAACACAATGTGATACTAATGCTGCCTTTTGCGAAGAAATGTTATTTCTGTATTTTTTGTTTTTTGATTATTGTAAAAAAAATATTTACACAATTTTTTTATTTCCGTGAAGAAGCCACACAAAAAATAAAATTTTGTTGAAATTTTTAAAAAAAATTTACCTGTAGCTCCAGATAAAT
Source organism: Gymnocheta viridis (assembly GCA_956483585.1). Taxonomy (NCBI): domain Eukaryota; kingdom Metazoa; phylum Arthropoda; class Insecta; order Diptera; family Tachinidae; genus Gymnocheta; species Gymnocheta viridis. The sequence continues at coordinate 10,150,230 of OY101444.1, forward strand.
TAGGTTTATTTATTATTAAAAATTTTAAAATAAAAAAGACGTGTGGCACTCGGGGACTGCAGCGGCAAAACTATCGAATAGCATTTTTTTAAAAACATGCAATTATATTTATTTATTATTTATGCAGTTTTTTTTTCTTTGATATTAATTCAAGTTTTTCTTTGATATTAATTCAAATTACACTTTTTGTGCGTGGTAGCCGATAAGAAAACAATTTTTTTTCTTTTGTTGAATAAATGAGAAGTTAATATCGTTTAAAATATTTTTATTAGGTTATTCAGGAATTTTTATCATTGAAACTATAGGTTTATGGTAACTGAAATAAGAAACATAAGTTTGAGACTTGATATCCTCTAAATATCTGGAAAGTACCGCTTAAAAACCTACGAATTGTCTGTCTTTTTGTGTATATTATTTTTGTCAACCACGATTGCTCGTAAGTACGCCATTTTGTGTTTTCCTACATGTAAAAATCTGTTCTGGCAATACTGTATGTTAATGAAATCAATAGCATATTTTAGGGGTTAACATACGCCAGGCGATTCAAATAGTTTTTAAAAAAAAAACAAAAGACTTAAGAAAAAAACTTAGTGTTAGGTTTTTTTCGTTACGGAATTTCTTGATTCGGTCGCCGCGCTCAAAGCTCGCGATAAAAGCTATGCAATAGCTTAATAAAAAAATTGTTTAAATTTGCACCAGCACACAAATACATTTTTATATTCGAATTGAATTGAATTTAATTGGTGCATTTTATGGGAATTGCCATAATTTAGTTTTTTAAATTTATAATGGCATTTTTATTGCCAAAATTAATATTTTAGCTATACCTCTCAATAATCAATTTCAAATTACTTTTAATATTAATTTTGTTAAATAAGTTATTCAAACTTAAGCTCAACAATATAAATATAAATTATTTATTTTATCCAATATTTCGCTTTCTCTATGGAAAGCTTCTTCAGGGATATATGTAAATAAAACTAATAAAATAAAATTTAAAAACACTCACCCTTATTCCAGTAGTCAACATGAATTCAAAATGATATTGTTTTGCCTTTTTTACTTCAGATTGTTATTCCAGTTGTCGTTATCGGATATTATCGATGACTGTCAACATAGAATTTGTATTCTACAAGAAAATTTGACGGCGATATTGTTTTGAAACGACTTTGACGACTTGATTTTATTTCAAATACTCGTATACCTAAATTGAAAAATGAAAAAAACTGAAAAATTTAAAATAACAACTGCAAATCACTTTGAAAAATTAGTGGAAGATTTGCAGGAAGAATCCCTCTCTTGCAGTGGGATTTTGCAGATGCACTCTTCCAAGTAATTTTAGAGAACAATAAGAAGAAATCGCAAGAGTTTTAATTCCTCTTGGCTCGCCGATACGTTTAGGAGTTGGATGACAAAAGTTAGGGAAATAATGAGCGAAAATAGTGGAACATAAAAATGAAATTTCTTAATAGGTTTGGCGAGAATTGAAGTTTAAAGTACTCTAAAGTAACTTTCAAACCTTTTCAAAAAAAATAAAAATAATAATAAATTATACAATCACTAAAGCAATACACTGAAATTGGTGTTCACTTGCTGTCCGGCAGGTTAAATATGTCGAATTCCTGTCTCAGAAGCTTTCGTTCTAATATGAGATTTTGTTTTCTTTTATTTTCATCACCACTCGAGTCTGAATTTATATCACAAGTAGAAAACATTTAAACTTTTAATAAAAATTTTGTTTAAAATTAACAAAAAAAAACCACACAGATGTTTCAAGTATTTAGAGATGTGTGATTGATATGTTGACATGAACGCTAAATCGTCAATGTCCGTCGTCATCCTGTTATAGAATGCAAATATGTTATTGAATTGATGACGACGTTGAAACAAAATGATATTGACAATAAAATGACGGCGACGTTGACGACGACAATTGGAATAAAGGTGACTAAAAAAATGCAATTGCTGGAAGCCATATGAAAGGACTGACTCAAAATACTAAAAGTCGGTGTAAAATTTATCGCCCCCTCTACAGTTGATGGAAGGTTAAAAACAGAGCAGAGAAATTGTGTGTCAAACATACTTTCAAGAACTTATCAAACGCTCCTCGTTGCACCACGTACAATGTGCCGCTGGCACCAGTTTAAAAGATTCTCTAAGATTATGGGTTTATTATGAAGAAGACATTTATTAAGTAGGAATATGAAAAATAAAAATATGATTATGGGGAGCATTTTGTCTTTAACACTTGATTTAACATACTGGCATGTTCATATACACATTCACACAAAAACACACACACACACAAAGTAACAAACATGCAGACGATATCAGTGATGGAACATGGACTTTACTTTGACCCACACGATTTTTTATTTTATATTTCAATGGGACTAAATAAACGTGCGCCAAAATAGCATCCATTCAAACACCGGAGAAACATTCGGGGAAAACTTATGGGTATTTTATGTGTAATATCTCATGGTCAGAGTTGCCGTTGAAAATTTCAAAAAAGTGTCATAAAAAGGATATTTAAGAAAAAAAAGGGTCAAAAAAGGGTATTTTAAAGTAAAATAGGGCCAAGTTTTTTGTTAACATAAAATAATATTGATTTCACTTTAAAAAAATCAAAAGCGAATTTTGACAATTAATTAGACGAAAATAAAATTAATTAATTATACATACTTGAATTACAAATCAGTGTTAAAATTTAAAAAAAAAAAACTATTCACAGGTACATTCCAATATTATTCATATTATCAAAAAAATTTACAAAAACTTTTTTTCGAAATACTTGTAGCCTATTTCTGATTTAAGAAAGTAAACTTAAGCGAATGAAAGGCAGTCGCTCGAATTCAAACCAATTTGAATTTCTCATTGGCACTCACTTTCATTCGCATTAGCTTACGTTAGTACATACATGTATGTAGTCGTATGTCAATAAAATAATAAATAAAATAATAAGAAAATGTAATAAAATTTTTTTAAATATTTTCTTCCTTACTGTGGATTTAACTGATACATTTAAACTTGCTGCTGTTGTTTCAAAGGCGTTAGCAGCATCAGCCATTCTTTTTAATGAATTAGCTTTTTCTGCAGCTGTCGCCGCATTTTTCTTCGCTACTCTTAGCTTTCTGCGGATCTTGGCTTTTTTGCCGAATGGGAAATTGGTTGCTCACTGTCACTTAAGCAGTTTTGCTTAAGTTTTGTCGCAGTGGCATTTTTTTGTTGTTGATTTTTGGATATCTGCGGGCAATTTTGAGGTGTTACATAGTTTATTTTGGAGCTGGGAAGTTTCCGGTTTTGTATTTGGTGTAACCACTGCAACAGCTTCAATGCACCTGCAGCTGGTGACTCCACCAGTGCAAAAAAACAATCATCAATTGATTGCGGATTTACACCAAATACTTTACCCCCGGGTGCTACAACTGACGATAGAAATAGCGGCTTGTATAAGCCCGTTTCTCTAAGTCTCTTTTGATTTTCCCTATTTTTTTAGTCCGTGACTTTAAATCTGCCCATGTCTAGAGTAAGTTCGGGTAATGTGGTATACCTATTTTTTATTTGACTGTAATGCTTTGAAGTTAAATTCGATTAGAACAGATCTCAGCTGGTATTCTGCTACAGATCTTAGGTTTACATTCAGGAAAGTGAACGAGTCATTGGAGCCAACTTTTTTGAGACATTTGAGAGAAAGCCATTGAAAAAATTTGCGGGTAATACTTTGTTCTGTTAATGTGGTACATTAGCGTGCGTGGCCGATGGCGATTTTTGACAGACATTTTCCAGTGGACTCAAAAAAAGTCAATCTGAGATCTAGAAACCATCAAGCTTGGTTTTGTCAGCTTCTAGTTTTTAGTTTTCGAGAAAACTTACTATAGCACATTACCCGCCTATACCACAAGAGCTGAACTCTGGGTGGGAGGCCTAATTAGCTTTTTCCAGCTAATTTTTAACTTATATTTATTTTTATTAAATCCAAAAAATTTTTTACCAAAGCAAAACCTCAAGTGACTGATTTTAACATTTCATTCGCAGTGTTAACGACACATTCGTAGCACAGAAATCGGATTTTATATGAAAACATTTACGTTTTCATTCAAATTGTCTTTCGAGTCACTTTTCGTTTAGAAATAATGTAGAGAAATCGAAATCAATGTTCTTCGAATGAAGGTGTTCTTTCTCAAATCAGAAATAGGCTATTAAAATTTTTCAGTTTTTTTCATTTAGGTATATTTCAAATAAAGTCAAGTCAACACACAGCTTAATAAAACCAAAGCAAAAAAAATTATATTTTTCAAAGTACTCAACCTACGTTAAAAGTTAAAAGTTGTCCAACTTTAGTACTTTGCGTTGACGGAGACGTACCGAATGTGACAAAGCTCATAAGAAAACCTGTATTTCAACTTAGTTGTCAGTTGAAAAAAGCAACGTATAACGTATGACGGATTCTATGTGCCCCGGTCTTATGTTTTGTAATTAATTCTTCGCATGGAGTCCATTTTTTCAGCTCCAATTCGAGTTAATTGAGAAAGGAAAGCATAGACTCACAAGCTACTATTTTAAGTTTGTTTATTTTTTATCAGCGACGGTTTTTCAAAAAATTCGTTCATATAATTTTGAATATACGAGTGTATTTTTATCAAATCTGTTTTGAAAATTTGCTATCTCGAAAACCCAAAAATTTTCTGCGTAGGTCATTTCACGTATATCTTCATACTTTTTGCTGTTTATTAGTATTGAAACTTGTACTCATTTTCAAAAACCTTCAAAAAGTGGCATAAATTTTGTTAATATGATACAAAGGGATAAATTAAAACAAGGGTCATAAAAAGTGTCTTTGGCATGAAAAAGGGTCAAAAGTGATTCTTTAGTGTCACATCCGCAACGCTGATCATGGTATTTTCCAATACCAAATAGAATAAAAAAAAGTACGATTGTACCAAATTTTTCCATCACTGGCGAATATTGTTCAGTTGCTCTAAAAGGACACACACACACACATGCACTGTTACGTTATACAGGATTTTAAACATTTTTTTTCTCTCTACTAAAACAAGTCAAAGGACTTTATGGGCACAAAAACAACAACAACAACAACAAGAGCAATAATAATAGAAAAAATAAAGAAACATAAGAAATTTGTTACAAAGAAACGTGTCTTTTGTGCGTGGAATATGAATCCTTAATAGATTTATATAAATATCTAGCAAACATATGCACATACATCTGTATGTATTACACATGCACAAGTATTTCTTTCATAATAGCAATTTATCCTTTTTCCGCTTAGCGTACTTGCTCTGGCTCTACCCTTCCCTTTACTTTAAGATATCACTACATTGGGAAACTGCTCACACAAGGAAACTGGTAAAAAGAAAATTTCTATTAATAAAGAACATTTATTGATACGAGTTTTACAACAAGAAATATATGTATGTATGTACGTACTTACATACACACATCCAACAAAAAATAAGGAAAAAGAAACATTTTCCTTGTAACAAATTTCATGGAATTAAGTTTATGTTCATGTTCAAGCATGTCAAGACACGAAGTGAAATGTTACTTTTACTGACAAGTCATTTAAGTGAAATATAAGAAACTAAAATAAATGAAAAGCTTCTGGCGGATTAAAAAGAATACATTTCTTTTGAATTGATCAACAATTTTTGTTTTTGTTTTTTTTTTTTGTGGTTTAAAGGAATCTATCAAGCATTCAATATCAACATTCTTAAGTGCAATAATGATTTATTTATTACATATTTTTTAATCTTAATGAATATTTTTTAATACTTTCTTTGAAGATTGCTGAAATACGGATTTTTTCTTTTCTTTTTACTTAAATTGATTTCTATTTTTTCAAAAATTAATATCTATTAAATTTGATTAAAGTTACCACCAAAAAAAGAAAAAGTACACAGCTGGGTGGGTACAATTAGGGGAAGAAATTCCTTGACCAAGGGTAATCTTTGAATGCATTTTACAACAAAAAAAAGTTCCATAAAGCACTTATTTTTTTTAATAATTCATATAACAATGTTCTAGTACAAGACGACTTGCATCCTTATATGAGGATCCTCCCATCCCAAACTATGAAGAGAGAGCAGCAAAAATTTTATTTGAACTGATTGAGTTTTATTAGAGTGAACTTGATATCGAGGATCCCATAACACAGATTGTTGACTCGGAGTCAACTAAATTTCACTCATTGATTCATTCATACATTTAAATTCATTCGAATAAAAAAATGTACCGGAATATTAACTGCCAGTATTCGTTCCTTCGTACAACTACATTTAAAAAAAAAGAAATTCTAAAATTTTGTTTTTGTTTTAAATGTAATTGTACGAAAGAACGAATATGTGTGACATCCTGGGACTGGCAAGTAAATAAAAATTTTTTAAATATAAATAAAAAATAAAAATCTGGGACGAATTGTGCAGAAAAAAATAATAGAAGAAAAGTGCTTCTGTTAATGGCGAATGAGCTAAATAAAGCGAAATGGACATTTTTAGGAAAAATATGTACACACAGAAAAAGAACCCAATGTAAAATCAACATGAAGAAATGTTGATATCAAGCTATTTTTAATAAGTGGAAAAAATCCAATTGAATTTACTTTTAACATTATATTAAGTTAAATCAATGGTTAAAATTGTTAATTTAGTATTTAAAATATGTTGATTTAAAATTAATCACCTTGAAATAATATTGTAGATTTTAAATTTTACCTTTTACAGAGTTAAAATAACATTAATCAATGTTTAATTTTTTAAATTCCGTTTTTTGAAGTAAAAATTACAATTTTTCACGTAAAATTTACATTGCATAAAATTGAAACAAGATTAACTATTGTAAAATCAACATTGTTATAAACATTAAAAATGTCATTGGAATACTTTGAAAAAACTTTTGTAAATTTTAAATATTAACAAACGTTGGCTTATGTTAAAACAACATGTTAAAACGTTAAATCAATCAATCAATCAAAGGTTAAAAAAAAAACATGAAACATGTTGAAACAATGTGAAACATTGTGGTCAAGTTTTTGATTTTCTGAAAGCTTAAAGGACGAGGCACATAGAATCCGGCGTACGTCACATTCCGAACGTCTCCGTCAACGCAAAATACTAAACTTGGGCAACTTCTAACTTTTAACGTACGAGTACGTTGAGTACTTTGACAATTATATATTTTTTTTTGCTTTTTTTATTAAGCTTTTTGTGTTGTGTGGTGACAAAATTAAATTAAATAAAAATTAAAAACAACAGAATATCCTTGAATTCCATTGAAAATGTGTACTTTAATCAAATGAAGTTGGTTTTATGTCCGTCAACAAAGTACTCATTGTGTCAACCTCCTCCGCCGATACTTTAATGTCAGTTGAAACAAGCAACGTATAAGGTAAGACGGATTCTATGTGCCTCGGCCTTTAGTCAGTCCTCCTTTATGATTTTTGTATTCATTGTTTTTGTGATCGGAGCGGTAGTTTAGAAAATAATGATTTATTGTGGGGCCTTAACTAAACTAAGATATTAATTATACAAAGATGTTAATTCCAGAGTTTTATTTTGCACAAATTAACTAAGAATCCCTCAAAGTTTTGAAACTAAAAAAAATAATTATGTTTAATTAAAAACTTCCCAAAAACATTAATTTCATGGTGAACTTGAAAAGGTGGCATTTTTTCAATATTATGAGTTTTGTGAATTCCTAAACTAAACCAAAAACCTATTTAGTCCAAGGTCATTTTTGTTTTAATAAATTTGAAAAATTGTCATTTTACAAAGATTCTGGTAGACGTTTCATAAAAATCTACTTTTTTAACACAAAAAAAAATTCCAGAGACTTAAATTGTTGTTGTTGTAAATGTGTATTTGTAAAGTGTTTTAAATAGAAGTTTTTGAAAAAAGCTCGCATTACTGTTTGCGCAAGTCTTATGGAAAATGTATAGAAATTAAATTAAGAAAAAGAAAACACAATTGCATTATTTAGGTGTGAAGTTACCACAAGCACTCTTGGAAAGACAACGAGAATGACGTCGGCGGCGACTACTTAAACAGTGAGGTGCTCTTGCAGTGTACTAGAACTCTTGTCATTCATACACATACATACAGGCATCCATACATTGTTTGTGTATGTGTACCAACCTACACATAAATATTTTGGCTTTCGGGCATAACGATAAAGTAACATATAAATGGACAAAAACAAACGTTTGGACAAACTGATAGAGACCTACTGGCTGGATGATGATATGAAGCTTAAACATAAATAATTCATAAAATCATAAAAATAACGCCCCTTCAGTTTAACACTTGTGCTCCTCCTTTTTCAAACAATATGAGTTTGAAGGGAAGTACAAAATAGATAAACAAAAATGGTGTTCTCTCTCGCTCTCTCTCTCTCTCTCTCTCTCTTACTTGCATTCTCTTATTAACACAAACTTCCGGTCGCTTCAGCAATGATTTGCCTTTTAAGTTTTTTTTTAATATTCTTTACCTACATTTTGTTTTTCTTTCACAAGTTTAATATTTTTAAATGTTGGCAAATATTTTTAGAACAAAAATTAAACTAAATATTTACTTTTATTCCAACTCTCTGATGGGATAACACCTGTTATATTTGAAACAAAAACATACATACATACACACATACATATATATACATAAACACATACATACACAATATTCCATCCAGTATTTGGAAGATTGTTTTTTTGAAAAAGCACTTTTGGTGATAAAAAAAACTGATTAATCACTTACACGATCAAAGAAGGACTTGAAAATGTTTCGCGCCAAGGAGTAACAAGAGTTCGATTTAAAATACAATAACAAATTGCATAGCAATCGGAATCCAGACTTTTAAGATGTTATTTATTATCGTATTTTGTTCATCTGGAAGATTGGAAAATGCTTAATCTAAAACAGATCATGCCGGTGTTTGAAAAAGGACTGTAATTATATAAATTATTTTGAAATTCTCATTGGTTTTTTAGAAGTTTTTGTATAAAATAAGAGGTTTGAAACTCTACAAAAATATGGTTTAAGGTATACTGATGATTTTCTTTTTTTCCTTATTTTGCTTAAAACTTCACACGTTTTTTTTTTCTTTTTTTTTAGAACGAACACAAACCGCGAAGCCATTTTGGCTTGCCTGCATAAACACCCAGGGTCTAGGCAGGAATCGAACCTGCGACCCCTCGACTAATAGTCCATCTTGTGCGCTATCTGCTAGTCTACGAGTGCATTAGCACCAATGAAATGCATGTACGAGGGCGGATTGATATTGAAGCTACCTAAGTAGGAAAAAAAAACATTTTTTTTTCAAAAACTCAATACACTTAGTAAGACGATATTCCAACTTTTTTATACCATCTGAATAATACGATTTTGGGAACCCCTCAAAATACTCCTACGCGTTAGTTTCGGTTATCACTTCTTCGTTTGAGATGAATCTTTTTCCTGCGAGCCATTTTTTTCAAGTTTGGAAACAGGAAAAAGTCACTAGGAGCTAAATATGGACTATAAGGTGGATGATCAAATAAAAAATAGAAAAAGTCACCCAAAATTTCGCAAAAATTAAATTGCTGTCAAAGCCTTCTTTGACATATGTATACACTATGTGTATCACATTCCTTAAGTTTTTACCTCTATTTATAAAGTTTTACTCCTTTTCGCAGTTTTTTAACTTTTCGCTGTTTTTAGATATTTTTGAAAATGAGTGATTTCTTGTTATTTCATTGCTGTATTGACTTCCAAAAGATATTAAATATTTTAAGTTTTCCAAGGCTTGGAAGTTTTGGCGAATTTTTGCAAATCTTTACTTAATATTAACATTCCTTGCTCTTTTAGTTCTTTTTAGAAGATTTTACGAATTTTTGCAATTATGCAAATTTTTGCGGATATTCGCAATTTTTCGAGCAGCTTACTTTTTTCGTTTCGGTCGCTACTTATAACTAGGGATATTCATCCATTTTTAAGCTTTTGTTATTCTAAAAAATGTTTGCAAAATTTGCTTCAAAGAAAAATTGTACACTATTGAGTTACCGCGCATTTTTCAATACAACTATCGCATTTTGCTTGAAATTGTTTCATTATAATTACGCAACGAAATCCATAATACAAGTACAGACAAAATTTCTGGCAATACTTATCAAACAAAAAAAATGAAAATAAATGTGCTTATAATAATTGGAGTACCTATCGATACATATAGCTACGCATGGATATAAACATATATGAGCATGAATACATACAGTATAAAACAAAATGCGCACCGATACATACAATTATAAAATTGAACAGATACGAAAAATATTTTGTATTGAAAATATTCAATATATGCTAGAGTAATTTGTTTATTATTCTATCGTTTGTCATTCTCTGGTGTGCACCCCCAAAATACAGTGGCCATAACCTTGCAAGCAGATTTCACTGTCTTCGCCTTCTTCGGTGCACTTCCACCAGCTTCCACGACGCCAAAAATCAACAGGATTACTCTTTACCATGTCCAAACACCGCTGTAAACCCGTTGTTGTTCGACATTGAGCAAACGCGGCACCCATCTTGCCGATAGCTTTTTTATATGCAAATGTTCATGCAAAATGTTGAACACACGTTTATATGATATGTTTACCATTTCAGCAATCTCACGTTACTTAACTCGGCGATCATTCATAACGATATCGAGGATTTTCTTGATATTTTCTTCAGTAACCACCGCTTTTGGCCTTCCTGTTGATGGTATTGTTGCAGTGCTTGTTCGGCCGCGTTTAAATTCAGCCATCCAATATTTTACCATGTAATGTGACGGAGCAGACTCACCGTAATGTTTATCGAGCTTTTCTTTTGTTTTGTGTTTAATCACTGCACGAAATTCACTTTTTCCAGTTTTCAAGAAACACAAAAGTTGCTGACTTCAAACGACTACAACAAATAAACTAATCGATGAATTTGGGTGAAATTTTAATAGCTGACGTTTGACAGATCGCAATTTCTAAAAAAAAGTTTTTGTGTTTGTGCTGCCATCTAGCGCTAGATAGCTTCATTATCAATCCGCCCTCGTATATTAGGGGTTGGAGAGTGCACTTTCTGATATCGATACGCGCGAACCTCTAGTTTTGTGGGTTTAGGCAAAAAAGTGCATGAGCCAAAAAATTAGGGGGTTGTGATGCGGGTAAATGGCTTCTCATCGGGATCAAAAGTAGGCGAAAACGAGCAAAATCCACGAAAAACTCAATAACTATCCCTAAGTCACTGTTAGAGGGGTAAAATATAAGACATACTCCCACTATTATTTTTCTGAAAATACCTAACCTCTATCTTGCTTCCTTAAGGGCCTTCCCTTCAGGGGGCTTCCCATACAAAGTCCTATTGTTTTTATAAAATTAGCCCCACTGTCCTAACTAGCTCCAGAGTGCTCGTAGATGGGCCAAATGTATGAGCGACTAATAATATTTTTGCTACCCCAACATTGTTTCAAAACATACCTAGCGTCCATCTTTAGTCATTAGGGCGGCCCCCATACAAAATAAAAAAAAATGCATTAAAAAAACATATTTTGTTATTAAATAGTAAATCGCTTCATCCAAAAATGTTTGGTCGTCAAAGGGTTAAAAATAAAATATCCTTATCAGCCGCTTTGGATTGTTCAGCCCATAGGTTTTGAAAACAGGTCGCCACGCAAACTCAATTAAACTAAAATCTGTTACATTTTAAATACTTATTTTGTCTAGCGGTAAAATAACGAAAAAATGTTACTGAGAAAAAAGAACACTTGTCCGGATAATAGAGAAAAAATTACTAAACTGTCCGAAAAATTTAAATGTTCAAATAACCTGATAGTCCGAATTAGCAAGTGCCCGGATTAGGGAGGTTGTACTGTTGTTTGAAATAAGAACAGCTCACCTTAAATACATGTAAACATGAAATACTCTGGGAGATTGAGACGGTGTTGCGGCTTCCCAAAAAGAACGTTATTTTGAAATTAATTAACGTTTTTCTTGATGCTTCCAATATTTTGTTTATGTCCAATTCTTTCTGAATAAAACACTATGAACTTTAGCCTAATATAAATTACTTTGAATTATGAAAAGGATTTGCAAATAAAAATACTAAAGAAATTTAATTTTAATTACTAATTTCAATTAACTAACTTTCTGATAACTAACTTTCTATGAAAAAATTCTAAAATGATTAATGCTGGTAAGTATTTCTAAAATGTTTATACTTGAAGGACAATTACTCTTTTCTAAAAAAATCTAACACACACACACACATTCCTAATCTTGTGTATTTGCTTCAAAATAAAATAATAAATTAACGTTGAAAAAATTAAAAAAAATATATACATAAATTAGGAAACTTGAGGACAACAATTGCAGAACAATTTATGGGATGACAGCAGAAGATTGCAGGAAAAACGCAAAAGAAAGATAAAAATTATGATGATAATGATGATGGTGATGACGACGATGATGGTGATGTTATCAGTGGCCACATAAAGAAAATCCTCTTAAAGTGTATCAAAGATGCAAAGCGTGGTAGAAAAATCAGCATTAAATCACAGACAGACGGACAAGGACAAGCGAAGGCAAAAATGCAGCACACACCCAAATCTAAATTAGCATTTTGAAATTTGTAGCGTAAAAAAGGTGCGAACGTAGGCAGGTTGCTGCCAAATCTCTACTTGTTAAACAAACTTTTCAAATAATTTACTTTAAAATATTAAGGATCTCAGATTTTTCTTAATTGAATAATGAGAAAAAGTATGATTTATGAGATTGACAAAGGAAGAAACCAATAAAACATTTTTATACTTGGTATACATACACACACACATATTTACATATTATTATGTAATAAACAAATTGTATTTTAATAGAGAATTGTTAGCTTACACTGTTTCCAAAAACCCAAAAGAATTCTCTTAACCAAATACAAAGATTTAAAAAACATGTTTGAGCATGAATCTGCTCAATTTAATAGACGATGAACTTGAACAAAATTATTCAGAGAGAAAAATAATTAATTTTTTTTTCAATAGAAAAAGTGCTATAGCATAATTCGCGCACAACATTGGCAACTGACAATTTCAATTGTCAAACAATTGATTTATTTTGCTACGTTTGCGGTCATCAAATCAGAAAAAAAGTTGTACAAGATTTCAAAAGGAAAATAATCTTTTAACTAATGAATTCAAAATAGCATATAAGTTATTTATAGACGAAGCAGACTTGATCGGTGAAAAGTACACACCTAATGCATGGCATGGTTGAGTGGAGGAAAGATAGAGCCGGTAAACTGGATTAATCGCCCAGGTGATCACGATACGACCAGTTGATATGCATGCATAAATTACACATGTCGTATAAATCGACATGCTGAGAAGAACAAAATTTATAAAGGAACTATAACAGCCACACTACCAGTGCTTGCACCTGAAAATTTTGTATCACCAAGGCCGCCAACTCCAGATCGTAGGACAGAACACACTACTAAAAAAGCACACTTGAACATTTGTTTCAAATGCAAATAAGAAAGAGTAAAAAAACAAAATTCTTTATTGAGCAGAAAATGCAACCAAACACACATGTGAATATACAATTTTTTGCCATTTTTCTTACGTGCTTTTTGACAACTTCGAACCTAAAAAGAAGAAAAAGCTGTGTTATTTTAGCTTCGCCACTACCTGTATTATTCTACCAAGTAAATAAAATAAAACTTACAGCCAAACCTAAATCGGCGCCTCAAGCGTTTTCTGTCTGTCAAAAATTTGCATACTCATACAAAAAGTAGGAAGCAAATTCAAATAGCGCGTCGTCAACGCTTTGCAATTGCAAAATCCGATTTTGACAGATGGTTAAGTAGTGAAGTTGGCTGTTAAAAAAATGTTTTTCTTACTGTTTTCTTTTATTAGTCCCCTTTCACATACTATACGACATTTATTGCCGGACATTTTTTGAATTCTCTTTTGTTCTTGCCTGAAGCTTTTACATATTAGAAATTAATAGACAGACAGAAATTTTTTCATATTCGTTTTTCAACCATTTTCGTAGTTTGTTTACTTATTATTACAAACATACATATTTAATTTATTCTGTGGTTTACTTAAATTACCAACAACAATTTTTTATAGAAATGAAATTTGATTAAAAAAAGGAAAAACTAGTTTATTGCACAAAATTGGCATTAGAAGAATCTCCCGAAGAAGACGACTCGGGCTTGAGAAATATGATATAAAGCGTCAAGGTGAAAACTGCGGAAATAACAAAAGAGAAACAAAAAAATGTCCGGTACAGAGGCTCGTGTACTACACACTCTGCATCTTCGCCCCTTCTTCTGCAGAGGGGCCGAAAGGGGACTTAATGATACAAAGCAATGGCAATTTAACTAGTTTTAGGTCAATCTTGCGGTTTAACTCCATTTTTTATTTATATTTTGAAGGGAGTTCTATTAAATAAAATAAGTTAACATTACTGTTTATGACACAGCGTTAACGCTGTTATTTAAGTAAATCGTTTCATACTAAAAGCTAGACAGACGCTCTGTTAAACAGAAAATGACAACTAGAGACCGGAAATTTTTTAAAGAATTTATTAAATTATAGGAAATTTTGCAGGAGTTGTGGCAAATAAAAAAACAAATGAAATTTATGAGTCATCTCAGAGTGTCTTCTTTAAAAATGTAGTTATTCTGATGTTAGCTAACATTTTTCACAGTGTAATAGCTTACGAACGACCAAAATGCTCGACAACATGTTCGATGTGCAACAATCGCTTCAGTAAGCTGATCTAATGCTGGATAAAGACATTGCAACGTGTTTATGCAACACGTTTATCATTCATGTTTCATATTTTGATACAGATACTGCAACCAAGAATGAAACCGTGAACGCAACATCATTTCTGTATTTTGTATTCGCATTGAACATCGCGCAAGAAAGAAACATATTTAGTAAACGGCATTTATTATTATTGATGAATTGTTTTATGAAGAGGAGGAAAACGAGGTACAACCAAAGAAAAAAATTATATTGTCAAAAACTTGGTATTTAAAAAAAGAAGAGTTTTCAAATGAAGGAGTTAAAACAAAATGAGCCTAAAAATTACAGAAATTATGCGCGAATAGATGAAAAAACTTTTCTTAAACTTTCCGTGGTTGACAAAAAAAAAAACAAATGCACACCTTGCTGGTTTACAATGAACTAAACCAGTACAAAAAAAATAAACACAACTACACACTATGCAACCAACATCAATGCCACCATAAAATATCAAAATATATTGATGTTTATGAAACCTTGAATGCAACACGAAATGAAACCATAAAAACGACTACAGACTATGCAACCTACAATGAAACAAGCCTGGTTGCATAAACACGTTGCACTGCCTATAGCCAGCGTAAAAGCTATTTTACATATCGACTGTGTATGAGTATAATATGAACTTGTGTTGAACTCGTTTAGTTCGCTCGTTTCGGACAGTTAAATGTTATGAATCAAGAAAACAAGATTACGCAGGTCCGATATTTTCTTGTGTGTGATTGTGTTGTGTTGTGACGTAAACATAGAATATGTGTTGTAAACAAAAGTACATTTTTGTATGGAAAACAAACCGAAATGTAAAACTTTGGTAGCCCGAGGAAGGTCTTCTACAAATAGCTTCAAGCCCAAACTCAAAAGTTTTACTCGAATAGATGTCTTTGCTATCCATTTAAAATTTTTTTGAAATCGATGCACCCATTTAGAAGTTCTTTAATCGTAGTTATTTCCAGTTTTGTGCCAAAAATCTCACACTTTCTAAAACAAACACTATTCTATGATGACGTAGATGCGCAGTAGAACATTTATTTTGTACGCCTGAGTGCGTAATTTTATTTTCTTGATTCATGGTTAAATGTAATTTAGTGCATAATTCAGAACTTCGGAAACAGTGTTCACTTTTAGCTTTACATTTCTATACACCAATAAGAGAAAATGATTTAATGTTTCTTTAATTGCCAGCAAACAGCAGGAACTCCAATTTAAATGAAAGAAAAATAAGTATAATTAATTGCTTTTATAATGATTCATGTACAGCAGCTATTTTTACATTTGTCCTTCTTCCTAGCTTCCTTACCTTCTGTCATCCTTATGAAACGGTAAATTGAAAATCCTATTAGAACGTGTAGTGAGTGAGTGCATCGCACGTTTTATCCAGAATTCTTAGCACGTATACGTGTGTATGAATGAACCTGTATCATTTTACAGCAATTGGAACGCTCACGCTGACTGTTTAACAATGACAACCAATTATAGTGATTATTGTCAAAGACACGACAAAAATACAAAAAATTTAAGTATAAATAAAATATTAAAATAATAAGAAGCAGTCAGTTAATTTTCATCGTTATCAAGTGAGAGCAAGGCAAGGATGAATGTGCGTACATACACACATACATCCATATAAAGCAAAGTGACACGCATAATAAAAATGCTTTGGGAAACATGGAATCGATGGATGATATATGTAATAAAATTCTTAAACATAAAATTGTTTTTATTTATTAACTTCGACAGCAATAATAATATGGATATCCTTTCTATCGCACAACAACAACCAACGACAACAATATATAAAATGTCAATAGAAAAAAGCTGTTAATAAAATCTACAATAAAATTGTACTTGCAATAAGAAATCGAAATAATGAATTCGAGCTTTCAGCATGAACATCCTGCCAGAAACTCTATTCCTTGTGGCATGTGAAATTTATTCCTTTTTTTCCTTTTTTCTCCTTTTACAAATATTTATTTACCAGAGTGATATAGTTGGACATGAGTAGGTGTTTGTTAGTTAGTTTTGTGATGCTTGTCCTTCCCTTGGGCATGTTTCGGTGGGATTTTTTTTCTTTTTGATTAGAAAAAAAAACCGATTCCTTGCGTCCACAGGCTAGTAATGCGAAATTACCACAATAAATTTTCGCAATTCATTTGTTCGCACTTGTAGTTGAAACGACAGGCAACAAATAAAAATGTGTTGGCGATTCTTGAGGTGACCGTTCTTTTGAGAGTTCGAATTCATCAAACTAGCAAAAAGTTAGAGTGAGTCAAGGCGTATTAAGCAGGTGAAACTATTAGTACAACAATTACAAATTACAAAAATACAAGAACAACAGGCATTTTTTTATATCATTTCTGTCAAAAACATCTACAGAAAACAAATACAGAAATACAGTATGACCTCGGTTACTGCAACTAACAAAAACCAAGGCAGTTGCAAGAACCGCGGTTGTTGCATTGACCGAGTACGAAACGTGAGTCGCTCCTTGCTGACTTTTCGACCTGGAGCAGTCGTCTCTTTAAAGCTTACAAGCGTTTTATTCAGCATGACTTTGAAAAATAAACCTGACACATCCGCATTGTAGATTTGATCAGGCGTTAATCCTAGTTCTTCAACTTTTTCTTGAAATTTTTCTATAAATGGATCCACAAGAACTGCTTTATTCGAAAGTTTCTCGCCACAAATCTTTAACATCCGAATGCCATGACGCTTTTTTAAATTAGCGAACCAGCCGTTGCTAGCATTGAAACATCCAGGTTCATCCTCAATTTTGTTATGCAATTCACGAGATTTTGCTTTTAAAATTTCAACAGAAATGGGCAAGTGCTTCTCTCTTTGTTTAACAAACCACTGGTATAGAGCTTTTTCCATTTTGGGATATTCAGTAACTCTCATAATTTTACGCTTACCCGGTCCTGATTCGGCACTTGCCACAAATTTTCTCAATGCATTTGTATTTTTCTTTATTCGGCTAATTGTAGACTTATGGATATTGTATTCCCTGCAAATCCCTGATGTAGGCGCATTTTTGTCTAGTTTTTCGAGAATTTCACTTTTTTCTTTAATTGTAAGCTTAACTCTTTTATTAATCACTGGCATCTTTATGTTTCAAAAGAACTTTTCGCAAAGACAATCACTTCTAGACTAAATACAATTTAGAAATGCACGTGCAAACAACATACACATAGTATGCATGTATTTGTATATTCTGAGAAAAAACGGTAAAAAATAGTTAAGAAAAAAACAAACAACCTGACGGCAAAATTTAAAAGTTGCGTTTACTGAGTCACAAATTTTTGCCAAGTTGCATACACTGAGTCTATAATGTAAATATTTTAGTTGTTGCAATAATCGAGGAGTTGCGCTCATCGAGGGTTGCAGTAACCGAGGTCATACTGTATATAAAGGCACTCTTTAGAAAGACGGCTTTTCCGCAGTCAAAGTTTACTTTGCAAATTTTAATTCAGCTGCGAGAAAGACGGAGAGAGACGAATATTTTCTATTTCCGTCATAAGTCGCGGTTCACACTATGAAATTTTTCTTTCTGAAAGTGTTATTTTGTGGGTGTACGGGAAGAGAAAATTTGGAAGGGGTACACTCTTTCATGTACTTTGAAATTCTCTTGTGTTTTTTGTTATTCGTAACTGTCAAACTGAAAATGACTGCAGCTTTATTTTTGATTTCCTTTTCCTTTTCTTTTCTTTCATGGTGGGGGGAGAGCAAATATTTTTGTACAAAAAACAAGAATGTGAAGATAAACATGCAAAACTCTTGAAATTCATTACGAAAAAAATTTCAATGTGTAGACATTAATGAAAGTTCAAAAGAGAATTAGAGAAAACTTCTGAAAGAAAACTTTCATAGTCTGAACCGGGACTAAGCAAGACAAATAGGACGTTTAGACGGTGATTTTTGCAACGTCTGTTTTTTGTTTGGTAGCGAGCGGGGTAGAGATGCAAGAAGGGTACACAAAAAATCACGTTTTGTGTTTTCGTGTTTGCTTTTCTTATTTCTCTTTATGCTACATTCTTTTTTTTCTTGTTTGTTTTATTTGTTTTCGTACTTTGAAGTGGCACAACCTGCATCGGAAAAATTAAAGGTTCAAAGAAAAAACAAAATAAATAAAATAGAAAAATATATAAACTAATAAAAGAAAAAAATGTTACACATAACAGTGCAAGTAAAATAATCATATTTATATACAAATAAATCAATATTTGTTTAATTTTGTTAATACGAAAAAAAAAACAAAAGAAGATTAACCGATTAAACAAAAATAAAACAATTATGGTACAAAAAGAAAAATAAAATCAACCCTGGCTACAAAAACCAGATCAAATCAAATCATGTGAATGCAAATGATTTTTGGAAGCAAATGCTAAAGAAAATTAAGAAAAACAGACGTTGCAAAATTACGTGAGCGTGAGCATAAAAAAATTGGGCGTGCATGAATCGATTTTCAGCGTGATTGTTTCATTAATTTTTTTTGCTTTATTGTAATTTTTTCATTAAATTTTTTTCATTTACAGTTTTTTCGTATTTCATGAGCGTGAGTTTTCATGATTTCATGACTAACTATTCTTTCCGATGAGCGACGCTTACTGTCCGTTGGAGGTGTGACAGTCATCCGGCTCAATTTTTAATATCTGCATGGAATTTTCCCTTGTGGATTGATTTGTTTCTTTTTCAAACTGACTGGCTTCTTGCACATTTAACTTAAAAGTGCGCTTAAAGTCATTGTTTTATGCAAACTTTTGCACTAAAATTGTATATTTATGCTTTTGCTCCTTTCAAAATGGTTGGTGAAAAAGCTCGCAAGAAATGCTAATATTGAGAATGCCTTCTTTTTACCCGCCGGAATTTTTCCCACAGAAAAGTGATTAAGGGAAATTTTTAATTATAATAAGAGGAAAAGGGGAAAAATCTCCCGCAGGATTTTTATTCATATATTGGGCTGTAGGAGTGCCTTTATCATATGTCTTCTTAGTGAAAGCCACACCCGATACATTTTAATAACAGTTGGTCACCTCAGTTCAACTTATTTTTGAATTTCGTTTCATACAATGGTTGAACTTTTTTTTTGATTCTCTAAGAATTTCTTTTCCCTACACATCCTTTAGAGCGTTCAATTTATTAAGTGTTCGTTACACCCTCTCAACAACAACAGCAACAAAAAGTTGGCTGTTGGCAACATTTATCACATTGTGTAACATTCCAGACATTTTCCACGCGTGTTCAACAAACTATTTTCAATTAACTCCTGTGTGTTGAACATAATTAATAATTGAAAGATTAAAAATGCATACTTATTATCTGGGAAACCGGGAATATGAGTATTCTCTGAAAAGTGGTTCGCTTATGAGCTTTAAATATGCACTAATGTCCTTTAAAAATGCTTAAAAATATGCCTTTAAAAAGAAACAAGAAGTTTTAACGGGTCACTGGGCGGACGATAGACATACTAACTAGTATACTGTAGATTAGTAGATAGGTAATGCTAGCAGCGCAGTCGCGCATGTCTATTGTCCCCATTACCTATCTACTTATAATGCCAAGAGAACATTTTTTGCCTCCTCTGTGCGAATGCCCACATTGCATTCTTCGGGACAAAAATGTTTGGCCAAGCATAAACTGGACGATATAGGTTGATGTAGGCGACCTTATCATATACTGCTATGCGAAAGTGAAAACTTTAGATCCACACTGACGAGTCGAATAGTCGATTCCAATTGATTGGTTGCACGCAGCCACGTAAGCCCACCAAAAAGATCCGTTTCCAAAGGGATTATAATTACTTTGGGCCCAAGTGGGCTGGTGCTCTTTCTCTTATTTCTTCACTTGCAACCTGTTAACCTAAAGAGGAGGACACCAAACGACAATCGCTTATAAGAGAATGGAGAATGGAGTTTCGAAACTAACTAATCAAATGGAATTTCTTTAAAGGCAGCTTACAAAATGTTTCAGTTGTGCTTTAACCTTGCAACACGGGGAGCTCCTGTAGACTAGTGGATAGCACACTAGACTATTAAGCTGGGGGTCGCAGGTTCGATTCCCGTCTAGACCCTGGAGGTTTCTGCGGACAAGCCGAAATGGCTTCGCGGTTAGTGTTTGTGTTAGAAAAAAAAAACAAGAACAACAGATTAAAGCACACCTTCTTCACTCACTTTACAATAATTATTTAGTCTACGGAAGAAGCTGATAATAATGATTTTTCCGCTATTATGTTATTAAGACGCAATGGATCATCCAAATTGGATCATATTATAATACCTCTTGAAAAGAGCGTGATTCTTTTGGTTCCTTTTTTGGTTGCTAAGAGATCTCAGAGATACCAGCACAAACTTCAGATTCAGTTCCTATAATAGTGAATTATTGGACTCCTCTCGTTTATGATCATCGATTTACAGAATGGATTATACTAAACGATGCGAAGACCGGAAATGTATTCGGCTAGATTTAAATGCGAAATTAATTTAGCTCCAATTAAGTGTTTCCAATGAATCTGGGAGGTTACTCTCTATTGCGATGCGAAAGCCATTTCAATGTACCAATAGTTCGATTTCGTACCATTTTTATTTCGCAACGCAATATAGATTATCCCCCCGAAACCTGTTGAAGATGCCATTAGGAAACTTGCGAAATGGAGGATGCTTATCTAAACTCGTTAAATTTTCTAAGACTGAGAAGAGAGTATTCAAACAAATCGTGTAGTTTTGTGAATTATGCAATTTAAATTTGCTTAATTATGAAAAATTTAATTTCGTTTGAATTGCAAATCATTTGAGTGCAACGAAATTATGTTTTCCTAATTTTTTTTCTTCCTCAACTGATAGGAACCCTTGATGTAATTTGAAATCAATACTACGACAAGTGTCTTCGTTTTTAAACCCATGACAGTTGTCATCACTGCAATGTCATCAATGGCAAATATGATAATAATGTCATCAATGACATGACACACCGACATCAGAGAAATTGTCAATCGAACTCAATTTAATTCAATGAAAAAAAATTAATAGATGGATGTAAAGAGGATGATGGATAATTAACGGGGGGGGGGTGCTTCTCATGGGAATGTTTTTATTTATATTTATTTATTTTATGCTGCCACAGAATACCTCCGCATTTAATATTATCTTCATTTAATTTTGTACGTCTTTTTATTTTAATTTTATTTGTTACTGAAGCGACTGGGACTCGAACATTGGACTGTTCACAAATCAGTCAAAGAGCTTAGCACCTCAGCCAAAGCACTCACTCTCTCTCTCTCTATCTCTCTCTCTCTCTCGTCTTCCGACAGCAACGTAAACAATATACAGTAAAACTCGTTTATAGTGAACTCTACGGAACCATCAAAATTAGTTCGTTATAAGAAAATGTCATTGTTAGCATAGTGATAGGCCAAATTAAAAACAATTTTTAACTGTGTATGTATACATATATATGTATGTAGTTTTATTTTATCACAATGTTCGTACTACATTTGGCTGTTTCTTTAAAAATTTGTATATTTTTTTAAACATATACATACAATGGATTTCTCTTATTTTTCGACATTTGAAAACCATTTTATGAGACTGGAAATTTTTTCATAAGAATGAATGAATGACTCAACTAAGAGCACAATTAGAACCAATTCCAATGAATCGTTCAATAACATTTTTAACTTTTATTTTTCATAACGAAATAATTAAATTATTCTTATATATTTTTTTCGAACTTTTTTTTAAATGAATCTAATTTATCTCGAGCTGTAGGTCAATTTTTTATAAAAAACGTTTATAAAAATTTATTAGTTAATCGATATTGCGCCACTTCCTTGTGTGGCTTCTTCAGGGAAATATAAAAATTTTTTAAATAAAAAATTTTGTTCACAATAATCATAAAACCAAAAATACAAAAAATTGTCAAAATTAAAATATCAAAAAATTACAACTTAATAAATACGTATGTACACAGAAATAGAATACATATTATAATAACCAAATATTCAATTTCCGTTTCCGTTCTTATATAATAAATATCTATATCAGTAACGTTCAAAAATAAAAATGAGAATGTGTTGCTGAGAGAGTTGCCCAGCATACATAATGTCAAACACTTAAAATAAGAAAACAACAAAAAAAATTAGATTAAGAATTTTTTTCAGATATAAACCAACTTATTAAATGAATGTAATTTAAATTTTAAGGAAAAGAAAAAATATACATTATACGGCCGAAAGTCTCTTAAATTTCAGTATTGTTTTTGACTTTCTTTTTTTTGTTTTCCATTGTAGTTGAAACGGTTGTGTTTACTATGCTTCAAACAAAAACAATGCTTAATAAATTTCAGAAAAAATGACCATAGTCCGCCGCTTGCTCAGCCATGACTGAATAAACCCCTCATTAGTTTTTACTTTTCGTTGCCGTTCTGTGCCGTTCTTTTCTGTAGAAAATATTTCTTGCTACTTGTTCTGTCTGAACTTTCGGATGTAGACGACATAATTATAGGAAAGAATTTTGTAAATCTTTGCAAAATGTTTTTTATTTTACAAAAATATATAAATCTTTAAGAATTTGAATTAAAATAAAATATTCTGACTTTTAAAACAAAATTTGTAATATTTCTCACCACAAAAAATTAATATATATACAAACTCTTGGCTGTCACTTAACGTTGTATTCCATTTTCTACCGAATAGTCCGCAACAGAACAGAACGCAAAAGTAACAACAAACCAAACGTACAGTTTTTCAATTGAACATAAATAAAACAGCTGATCCGTAACAGAACAGAACGTACAAACTAATTCTGCCTTAAAAGTATTTAAAAGAGCGTAACAAATGTGTGTAAATTTTTTCCAGCAATTGTTGTACGGGACGAACACTGCTGATCTATATGCATGAGCTACACTAGCCGTATCTGCTTTAAAATTAATTCTATTTCCCATTGGAACATTAATAATTTGTAGCATCTCTGACATATATCGCCGTTTGTAGCTATTTTCCGTATTTCAAATTGCTACATTACTAAAATCAGGATTGTGATTAAAATTAACACAATGTGATTGATACTAATGCTGTGTTTTGTGAAGAAATGTTATTTCTGTATTTTTGATCTGGAAAGCTATTGCTATTTATCAACTTATGCAATTATAATTATTTATTTATTTTTTATTTATGCAGTATTTTTTTTTCTTTGATATTAATTCAAGTTGAACTTTTCGAGCGTAATGAATTTCTTGATTTGGTCGCCGCGCTCAAAGCTATGTAATAGCTGAAAAACCTACGAATTTTCTGTTTGTTTGTGTATATGAGTTTTTGTCAACCACGATTGCTCGTAAGTATGCCATTTTGTGTTTTCCTACATGTAAAACTCTGTTCTGGCAATACTGTACGTTAATGAAATCAATAGCATACTTAAAAAACAAAAGACTTAAGAAACAAACTTAGTGTTAGGTTTTATTTTCGTTACAGAAATTCTTGATTCGGTCGCCGCGCTCAAAGCCCGCGATAAAAACTATGCAATAGCTTAAAAATAGTTTGTCATAACATTATTATGGCAATTCTAATGACAGGCCGTCATCAATCAGAAGATGAACATTTCTCTGAGTTTATTATTGTAGGACTAAATGTTATTGAATTATTTCTTAATTATTTATAATTTGTACACAACAAATTCACAAAATACACTCACGTGTACGAACCAGTCGTATGAATAGTTTAAACGATATAACCTCGAAAATTAACAAAACGGAAACATACTGATTGAATTGGCATTGTTTTCATGCACATCATACTCTATTTGCCGTCTGTCTCCCCATCCCCACAACTCTATTGCTGTTTTACACATCCTACACTTTTCAGTGTGTTTAAAATTTATGAGATATTTGTTCAAAGAGCACGAACATCATGGTCTTTATTAAAAGCAAAGCCATCGACAGGAACAACAAAAAAGTTAGTCCTTTTGTTCTTGGCAAACGTCCCCCTGGAAATCTTAGAATACGACGAAGGGGTGACTAGTACTGTTACTGGTACTTTTATTGCATTCTGTGCTATCGCTTGCTACTTTAGGAAATTTTAAAATGCCCCTTATACGAGTATTTGTAATATTTTAAGCGTTTAATGTCTCACCCAACTAAATAATAAAAAAAAAGTATAGAAGAAACCAACTAGAAAAACAGGTGGTGGCATTAAGAGAATCAACAACCAAATCTCTACGTACACCATGCCCAACAGCACCATTGTTTATTTCACTTGCAGGAAAGTGATTTTAATGCGTCCTTAATGGGATAAAATTGTGTCTGATTTGTGGTTTTTGTAAACCATTTAAAAAAATAAGATTTTTTTTGTACGAGTATTTTAAATATTTAACAGCATGCCTTTCAATGTAGGGTGAATTTACAAACGAGGGTCTGGAGTTCTCGTGTTTCACACACACTTATACAATATTCAATGGTATTTTTGCTACCCTTGTCCCAAGAAGCATGCAAATTAAATGAACATCACTTTTTAAAAAAAGCGATGAGAAGAAATTGTTCATTTGTAGAATTTTTTTTTCTTTTACACACAATAAATTAACTTTTTTTTAACACAAGTTTAATTTATAAGCCACAACAATTGACGATACTTGACATTGTCATCCATTAAATGAGTCTTGGTGAAATGATTTTGCAACAATTTTTTCTTTGAGTGCTTAAACGAAAGGAAACGGAAATGTTTTAATTGAAATGTGCGTTTTCTTGAAGGTATGTAGACTGAAGAGTTGTCAAATTGAACTTTATATACATTGTATATATATTTTATAATAAATATAATTTATGCATGTTGAATGAAAAGGGTTTTCCAATTAAGGTGAGTCGATGTTGACCATGTTAGCATGTTGTGTTGGTGATTTTTGTCAAATCTATTATTCATTTTGCAGTTACTGATGCCAACTCACCATGACAGGTTACACAATGCAGCAGCATGTCCAAGTTATGATGGTCTTATTCACAAACGTTTGATAAAGTTAATGTGTGCATTAAAACCGGTTTTCCAATATAAAAATATAACATTAAACCTACTATAGCTTTATTAGTCATTTGTGAATAAGGCCATAGTCAACTTTATCATAAAAATTAGAGATTAGCGTGAGTCATGGGTGAATTGAATGAAAGATTTAAAATTTTTTTTTTCGTACATCTTCAATATAAAATCCAAAAGCATTTTTTTTCTACTGAAAATTTTCAAATTTTTAGTTAATACACTATTGTTGAACAAACGCTATATATATATCGCTTCCTTCCCTGCAGATAATATTGGACTACGTGATCCATTATAGCTGAAATGGACTAGTTACAACATGGTCCGATGTAATGCAGTCATAGAGTATGTCATTTTCAAACCAGAACTTATTGCTAAACGACAATTGTGCGTGTTTTCACGAACTTACTCGTGCCTAAGAAACTTCTTGTGAGTGGTCCATTTTTAATGACATGGAGTAGTTTTTGGGTTAGTCGGATGTAGTGCAAATCTGGACCATATGGTCCACCCCTAGGACATCGTAATATTAAATAGACCATGTTTTCTTCATACATTTGGGTTACTTTTGGACTAGTCCTAGTCCTTTATGGAGTATACTTTACATGCGTGTTCGGACTAGTCGCGTTATCTGCAGGGTTATTGCAACGTAGTCATATCTCAAAAAACGTGATTTTTGAGTTAAGCATGCAGAAATATTCGTCGTATCGTTCTTCATCTTGTGTAATAAATTCATACAAATATCTTGTTTACTCATCTTTTGAGAGGAGAATGCTTTTTTATTTTTCCTTTTGATGTGTGTGTAAATTAAAAACTTTAAACTCGTTTTCTGACGAACAAGTTTTTTGAGATATGACTACGTTGCAATAAAGGAGCGATATGTACATATGGCTATTTCCACAGAAATATCAACGTCGTGTGAAAAAATAAAAGCTGAAAACCCATTTCTTTTTTAATGTTTTATTAAAGAAAAACACTTAAAATTTATTAAACTAAAGTAGGGTTACCAGAAGGGCCTGATTTGGCCTGATTGTCAAGTTTTTTAATGCGCGTCAAGTGTCAAGTGAAAAAGTGATTTGTCAAGCTTTTTTGTAAGTTAATTTTTTTTCTCAAATTTATTCTAGCTATGTAATAATACTTAAAAAAAGTATGTGTATATTTCTAAAAAACAAATCTAAAGCCCATATTTTTACTATCAATAGAACTAAGGACTAATATGATACATATTTTTTTGTGCAATTATAGTTTAAAAAATAACTATAACTTTCTGTACAATTATTATAAAAGTGCCAACACTGATATTTACCTCATTACTCAATACTAGTAAATTGACAACATTGAATTAGAGAAGCAAGTCGTGGACTTTTCGTCGGCGGCGGCGGCGATTCGGCTTGAGCCGGGGTTTTACCGGCGCGCCATCCTTCTATCAGCTTAGCCGACTTGATATACCCATGGTGGAATAATACAGGCGGTTTTTCATTGTTTTTTTTAATAAAACTTATGTGTTTGAAGAATTGTCAAGTTATTTATAAAAATTATTATTTATTTATTATAGACTAGCTAAAAACTCTCAGCAAAATTGTTTTTACGAGTAAAAGTTAAAATTCAATTCGTATTTCCAATAATAATTATCCAGAAGTTCTTCTTTAAAAACTAAAAATCTCATTTATATATTTAGTATGAGGATTTTTATTTGTCAAGTTTTTTTTTCAAAATCAAGTTTTTTTCTGGTCAATGTCAAGCTTTTTGGCAAATTAGATCTGGCAAGCCTAAACTAAAGAGTCCGAAACGTATTTTTATTTCCGTGGCCAATTATTGGACTTCAAAGTTGCGTAAGGGCTTTGGTGAATTTTTTTTTTTGAGTTTTTAATGGTACTTTCTCTTAAATATTTGCTTCCTTAAGAGTGGTGATGGAAGAATACACTTTTTGATAAACTCTTCTTACAACAATAATAAATTAACAAAAAATAATATCGGAATATAAAGATCAGTTAATGGTGAATTTTCAATATGTTTTCATTAACATTTTAATGTCACACTCGTGACCACAAAACATCATAAATTGTCATTACTTCCGAGTCGGTGGTCGCAAGTGTTTCAAACTTTTTACGTTAATCAAGTTTAATGATCTTAATTTATTGAAACAATAAATTGGACCATATCATACACTGTTATATTTTTGTAGTACTTTAAACTTCGTGACGTCCGTCACCTGATATAAATTACCGTAAGTGAAGAATTTTGCATTGTGGTTATTTGTTTTTTAATTATATATTTTACGTAGATGGATTTATTACGGGAGAAGAATAAGAAGAAAGCTCGGCGGTATAGAGAAAAATTTAAAAAAGTCCCAGTTAGATTACAAACAAACCTTCGAAAAGCTAAAGGACGCTCGCAAAATTACAATAGTAATATTTAAATCAAAAAATCATCTACCCCGTACTATTCACCAAGAAGACAGCAAGACAATTAAAAAAAAATTGTATGAAAAAGAGCTCAATTTGAGTATTTTTTTCATATGAAATTTTCTCAATTGCCTTGTTGTCTTCTTTGTGAATTAAGCCCCTATTTTTTATAATTCATACATTTAAAAATAATTGAATTCATTTAAATTACAAAATAAAATCATCAAATAAAATATATAACCTGTTTTCTTTCATGAATTCAAAATAAAACAAACAGTTATTGAAAACAGAATTTAGTATAAGTATCACATGGATGGTAAACTATGTCACGTTACGTCACGTAACGTCACGAACCAAACAACGGGCTGTAGGGGATAATCAAGAAAAGTTTTTTTTTTTTTAAATCACTTATAATGTTGGGAATTATGACAAAAAATATTTGCAAAACATTCCGACGAAGTTCGCAGAGTTTTGCATTTTTGCTAACAAGGAAAACCCCAACTTCTATTTTTGCCACGCCACGTCACCGCCTTTAATTGCTTATATTTTATGAGCTGCATGTTTGATTATTATTATTTTCTCTTTTATCAAATATATGTATAGCTTTTCATGCTCAACACAAAAACAAAAAGAAGTAAAACATTTGTTAACGCTTTCGTTGGTTTTTGTCTCATTAAAGCGTGCGACTGTTGCGTATGTGACTATGGAATTGCCCATATATTAATATTGCCGCTTTAACAACAAATACTACAAATGGTATAGGGCACTGCTACACGTTCAATATATGTATATTGACTACGATCCAGTATCGCGATATTTATTGAACGTCTAGCATACAATATTCACTAGGGGTTTTTCCCGGGAATTCCCGCCTAGGGATGTCCCGGGAATTGCAATCTAAAACTTACCCACTTTCCCGGGATTTTTCATGCGGGATCCCGGGAAATAATAAAAAATAATAATTGGCAGCTTAACGGTAAAAACGGAGCGGTCGTTTTCGGTAGCAGGGCAATTTGTTAATAAAATTAGAAATAGGCTTTCGGACGAGTCTTTAAGCGTTTTAAAGAATTATTTCCTAAACCAAAAAAATAATAATTATATTATTAAAGTATTTTCTTATTTTAAAATTTTAATATTTTTGTTTTGGAATTCAAACCTGGAGTAACTTTATATTATTTTTTCTATATTATTTTATGTTTGTTTTTATTAACTGAATCGTTATGTTTTTGTTTATGTTCACCTATATTTGTAAGTTTACTTTGATCTCATATAACAAAAATAAACGTTTTCCGTGTTGGAAATAATCTTTCAGGAATTTAAAAACTTAAAGTTAAAAAAATAAAGTTCCTGCAGTAATACGCAATTTAAATTAATTTATAATTGTATTATTAAAACATACGGTATGTTTTAGTAAAGGCCGTGATACACTATCCCACTTGGGTCATGCGATCTGCCAAAAAAGTCGTGTGTGCTCAAAAAGTGTAGCCATAAAATGTATTTGTGAGGCAGATTTTTTGACAAGTCGGTCCGACTTGCATATAATTATGAAAATTTCAATAAAATGATAGATTTCTTGCGATCAGAGATGCATCTTTTTAAGAAATTGAGTTGCAATGAAAGCAAAATTAAACTAAAACTATTTATTTTATAAATCTGCAACTATTTAGGAGCAAAAAATCAATAAAATCTAAAATTACTTGAGTGAAAAATACACATGTACGAGTATGTATGTATGTGTTTGCATTTTTGTGTGTGTTAGTGTGGCAAATTCAATGCAAGTTTTAAAAGTGGAACAGAATTCTGTCAGATTTTCCAGTGAATGAATCGTACGACTATGTATGATAGTGTATTTCAAACTTTCTAATACAATTTTTGTTAATACTTAGCAAACTTAATATTTATTATTTCGTGGAGCGGGATCCCGGGAAATTTTAAAAAAATTTCCCGCTTTCCGGGAAATGAATAATTGCGGGGAAAAAAACTCTAGTATTAACGCAAGTACTGATGGATTACTAAATATCCGGAATATGGATCGCGATACAAATATCTCAATATATATTGAACGTTTAGCAGTGCTCATAGAATTAAATGGTGTATAGACAATAAGTGCATTTTTTACATAAAACTGCTTCTTGTGACCTGCAATCAGTGATGTTATACGCAGGGAAAAATTCCTATTCGTAGGGATTATCTTCTACAAAAAATGGCCGTAGGGAAAAATGACAGATTTATTGAAGTCATTCAAATGTAGGGACTTTTCATTAATGTGGCAAAAATGTATTAATTTTGCAACCTTGTTCGATTTGTGACAACATACTTACGAAATTTTTAATACGGAAATATTACAAATTGTCATATTTTTTAAATAATCGCTTGCCGCCATTTCAGCTTTCATTTTAAAGTAAATTTGTGAAATATTGCCTTTTTTATATTTACGAGTATATATAATGAACTCGTTTCGTTTTCTTCAGACTTTTCGGCGTGCTTATTAGAGGAAATCGAAAAGTACTGAAAACAAAAATTCAGCAAAAAATGGCTGGAGGACGATAACTTTAAAGGCTGGCTGGAAACTGTCACTGATGAACCTTTCAAATACAATTATTTTGCATGCAATAATTGCGGCAAGTCTGATCTTCTGAAGCACGCAGAAAGAAAGATACACAAACAAAATGTAAATTCTGTAAAAAAGACAAACAAATTGATAATTTTTTAAAAAAGAAAAGCAGCGAGTCAGCGGATTTTCGCTGAGCACGATGTGGAGTTGCAAATCGTCGACCACTTTTGGAAAAAAAAATTATAACTTATTCACGTACATAAAAGTGTTTATATTTAAATGTAATGTATACGTATACATCATTTAAAAGTTGTAGGGATTTTTGTAGAGACAATTTTTTGAACGCGTAGGGAAAAATAGGGATTTTATTAGGGCTGCGTAGACTTCTCAAAAAAGTATATAACATCACTGCCCGCAATAGACATTTCAAATCCTCGCATGTTGTAAATTACTATTGCCGCTCTACTAACAAACACTAAAAATTAATTATGATAAAAATTAAAGTATTGCAACAAAATTCAAATCTATGTATATTGAAATTTAACGAACATATAAATAGAGCGATGGTTAAGTACAGTTTAATCAACCATGTGTGCAAAATCGGTAGCACTAAATTATACAACAACAACATGAAATTCAAAATAACGGAAATAGAACATTCACGAAAGTTCTATAAACAGCAACGAAAATTAGCAAGATTGTTAGAGAAATCTGTATAACAAATATTGATAGCAACTGTAAGCTTCAGCGCCATCGATTAAAGCGAGTGAAAACTCCAGCATGCTTATTTAATTTATCTATTATCTAGAGAGGAAGTTATACTTTTAAACTACATGCTTACACATGTTAAATAGCAACGTTAATTAAAATATATGACGAACAATAACTATCTAAATGGTCCGCCATCTAACGTTTTTTTTTTCAACTAGTGCTTATTTCGTGAATGGTATCACTTAGCTCATGTCTGATTAGACAGATAATTAGTTTTATCCTTCCGCTGAACGAATATGGTTGTGTATACGCTTAAACAACGCTAGGAAATATTGCGACATTACTCTGAAAATCATGGTAATGTTTTGCCAAAAAAAAATCTTTTCAGATGAAGCTCATTTTGATCTTGGCGGGTATGTAAACAAGCAAAATCGTGTTATTTGGGGCACAGAAAACCCACACGCATACATTGAAAAGCCGACGCAACCAAAACGAGTCACTGTTTGGTGCGAATTTTGGTCCAGAGGCATAATTGGGCCATTTTTCTTCGAAAATGAGCAAGGAGTGGCCGTTACAGTCAATGGCGATCGTTATCGGGCCATGTTGAACGAATTTTTGTTCACAAAAATTGAAGAGGAGGATATTGGCAACATTTGGTTTCAACGGAACGGCGCTACGTGCCACACAGCCGAAGCTACACTCGATGTTTTGCGCCCTGTTTTTGAAGATCGCATTATCAGCCGCAGAGCTGATGTCGTTTGGCCACCTCGGAGCTGCGATTTGACACCGTTGGACTATTATTTTTGGGGTGCCGTCAAAGATAAGTGTTACGCCGACAAGCCAGAGACAATTGACGCTTTAAAGGACAATATTCGTGAAGCCATTGGTGAAATACAGCTGCACACAATCGATAATGTGCTTAAAAATTAAACCGATCGTGTTGGCTACTGCATGGCCAGCCAAGGCAGCCATTTGAATGAAATTATTTTTCATTATTAACCGGAAGGATTGTACTTTCAAATAAAAAAAGAAATTTGAGAAAACATTCAGTACTTTTTTTTATAGCATTTTCAAAAAAAAAAGTTATCTGGCGGACCCTTTAGTTCATCCTCGAACCGTCTAGAAACCCTAGCATGGTTTCGCTCATGGTAGAATAATACAGGTAGTGTCGAAACTACAACAACATTGCTTTTAGGTTCAAAGCTGTCAAAAAGCACAAAAGAAAAATGGCAAAATGGTGGCATTTTCTGTTCTATAAAGAATTTTTTTCTTTTCCTTTTCTTATTCGCATTTGAAACAAATGTTCACGTGTGCTTTTTCAGTAGTGTGGGTGTGTGTGTTAGTAATACGTAATAAAATTTTGACAGACCCGAACCCAAAAAAAGACCGTTAACGCTTCGAGACTACCTGTTATTATTCTACCATGGTTTCTATAAGCAAAGACAATAATTCGTGTATTTATTCTTAAAGTGCTATAAAGTGCAAAAATAAATATTTTTGACAAATTAAAAGAACCTGAAGAAAACGTTCACGAAAAAGTCGAAACGTAACAGTATGTTCCCAGCAAGGCCCGGCTGATTTTGTACCAGGCATTAAAAATTCCTTGAACAAACAATTGCCTGAAGATTTTTGTTTCAGTTGACGGAAAAAAGCCTCTACTTAAAGTCATTAATTCTTTTTTTTAATTTTTCGAACTAACTAGCAAACATTTACTAACCTGAATTTCCGCAAGTTTTTTTTTAATCTGAATTTCAGTAAGAACTTCGCACCTTCTTTAATTACAAAACACAACGAAACGAAATGTCAACAATTGATTATTGAAAGTTACTGAAAAAAATTTAGAAACCACAGAAAAATATGAGACATGTACAATTTAAATTTTGCTGTAAATAAAATATTAGTATATCTGTTATTAGTATTATTCTTTAAATTAAGCTTGAGGTCACTTTTTTATAAAAATCATCTAAATTTATTTTATTTCGATATTCTGTTACCCTTTTCTTTTAGAAAACCATTGTTGACTAATAATTTGTTAATTTTTGTTATTTAAATTGTTTATTGATTTTTTTCTTCTGGAGAAGTTTGGATGATTTTTATAAAAAAGTGACCTCAAGCTTAATTTAGAGAATAATACTAATATTAAAAAAAATCGATAAATTACATATTAGTATATCTGTTATTTAAATAAAGTATTTGAGAAATAAAAGTTAAATTTTTCTTGCGGTAAAAAATTAAAGAAAACCAAACAAGACAAATTCGTTGTTTACAAATTATCGTACGACAGAGATGATTAACAACAGCTACAACAATAATATCTGCCGTTCTCTCATCTCTGGTCATAATCATAATTATTCTTAATAAATACATAAAGAAAAAATCTACACGGATATTTTGAAACCCAGTTGGCAGCCAACAAGGATTTAAAACCGAAATGAGTTCCGCTATCGGTACTGATACCGGCATTTAAAACGATATTTAATAGGTATCTGTATTAATAACGGTATCGATATTGGTTGCAAGACTTGTATTTTATACATACATACATATATAAAATAAAATCGTACTAAAAAATTTAATTTTAGTTATTTATTTCAAGCTCTACGAATTTCAACTTTACATACTGTACTTTACATACTGTATAAACTAAATCCCAAATAAGCTAAATGATGAAATTAATCAGACTTATTTACCATTATGCATATCCTTATTCATCTTCCACATAAAATTGATTAGACTAAAGTTTATGGGGTGCATTTCTATTAGCACACATGAGCATTAAATGACCATTGAAGGGTTTAATGTTGGAATACAAAAGAGTAAAAGGAGTACCAGGATTTTCAACGCGATTCAAAAATTTTGTGCGAGCTCTAAATTCAGCTCTGGTGCAATCCATATTCCGAGGAACAATTACACCATAAGGATCACCGTTATAGAAATCATCACCTGTAATTGGGTAATAGGAATAAATAGCTTAGAAAAATATATTAAGTAAAGTATTAAATATTTTTCACCTGGTAGTACAAATGCAACACCATCCGTACAAAGGTAAGCAATCGGATGATACATAGTAATGCCTTTCTTTTTTCGCTCCCAAGAGAATTTGTTAAGATAATCGTAAGATTTAAAATGAATAAAGCGCGATAATTCATGGAGTTGCGGAGGTAAAAGGCATAGTTTAGACTCACGCATCAATTTTAAAAATAAAATTGGAGGCAACCACTGAAAAGGAAGTCATAAAAATAAATAAATCAATGTGGTTTTAAGGAGAAAATACGTCTCTGGTCAACGATGTCAAGAGCAAGGAATTTCCCATTTTTGTAGGGAATTTATTAAAAAATTTCAAGGACAGGACAAAAAAAGGACAGATTTTTCCTTTAAAGGAAAATGTAGGGAACTTTAAAAACTTTGTTTTTGTGTGTAGGTTAAAAGGGGAAATTTTTGCGAGACAAGTGAGGAATTTTTTAAATTTCTGTCGGCATTACAGTCGTGGATGAAAGATGAAACTGAATGCCAATGTGTGTTCATAATGTAATATTATGATTAGAATAATAACCGCAGATCACTGTCTCTGATAATAACTTACCAAAGATTCTTTGACTTCAGATTTCTCGCATAATATTTTTGGTACTTCATCAAGGAATGTTATAAAAAATACCGTCTCATAACCCTTCTTGAAAATGGCTGGAGTTGCCCAACCGCACCATTCATACAGCCCCCATAAATCTGGAACTACTTTGAGCTCTTTACACATATTGATAAATTCTTTAGCGTCATCATGAACCAACTTTTGCCATTTAGCTTTATCAAATTCAAGTTTACAGAAACTTTCCCTTCTTACAAAATTCAACTGCTCCCGTGTGCGGCACAAGAATACTCCAACCTCTTCAAAAGTTTCGCGCAAAGCATTAATGCGCAAAGAAATTTCTCTAAAAAAAGCGAGTGTAAAAATAAAAAACTTAAAATATATGTACATATGTATGTATGTATGTATGTATATGTATACCTCGCCCATATTTTAGAACATTTGAAAAATCTATCATAGCATCCCGTACCTTGTGGTGCCAAAATGTTCGGTCTCTCCGTTTCGCTATCCGTTACCACTAACTCTCGCAACGACTGTTGTGTTACACCAAACTCTTCGAAATATTTTATCCATTCTATGCTCTCATCAAATGAATCATAAATACCACCAGGAAAAACGCCTTGATTTCTGAATGATGCTGTCTGATCCGAACGTTTTAGGATCAAAATCTACATTAAAGCAAACATAATGAATAAATATTACTTCCACTTAATGCCGTAGTGCTTACCCTATAATCGTAATCACTTTCATTTTCGGGACTTTTAGCACAAATGATTAAGCTAGACGATTCTCTCGGGGTAGATCTCTTAGCCTTGTCTCTATTTGTTGCCATTTAGATTAGGTGTTACTAGAAATTATACGCTATAATTTTCAATTTTTCTCTGTGCTTCTTAAATTCTTTTATTTATATACAACCGCAATTAAAAAATTACAAGAATAGTTTATGATAGACTTTTCTCTGTAAAAAACAGAGATACAAGGTACGTGTAGCAGTTTCCTAAAAAAATCGTTATACTTTGGACCAAAATCGAATAATTGTAAAAATCAACCATTTTACGATGTCAAATGTGGCAACGTCCCCACGAACGACCTCTCAATTAAATTGAAATTCTTTTATACAATCGCGTTTTGAGTAATATCGACACGAATATGCACATTAACAATTAAAAACAATTCATTCATTAAAACAAATAATTTATTTATTACCTTTAAGCTTTAATATAATGAAACTTCCTTCACCCAAATACTTTCTGTGCATCAAAGTCCAAGCTCTAGATGTATAATACTTTCAATTCCAATGATGCCACACTTTATTTGAAACATATACAGTCGACTCTCGATAATTTGAAATTCAAGGGACCAGAGAAAAAGTTCAAATAATCGAGATTTCATATTAACGAGAGTTCAAATTATCAAGAGGGAGATACAAAAAAATTCAAATTAACAAGAGATTAATTAAAATTTCAGATTTTTTATTGTGAACTTTCTTATTGTTATATACATATGTTATATACATACAAATGTTTAGGAACATAATTATAACGAGAAAAAGTCAGTAATTTTCTTTTGAGTGAATGACTTCAATCTGTCTTTGTCCAATGAATTTTCAATTGTGATTAGAGCTGAAAAGAAATCTTCACTTGTATCCGTTCTGAGAGCGTAGGAGCGTAATGTAGTCAGACTTGTCATTGCTTCACTTAACGAAACTGGAATTGATGGTTGCTCATCTTCGTCTGCTTCATCTTCCTCATCCAAAGAAGTCAAATTCAACAGTTCAGCGTCGGTTAGGGCACCGTAGACACTGATGTTGTTGTCTACTTGAACATACATAGTTTTCAAAACTGACCTCTTCAGAGTTAGGCAGAAATTTCCATCCTGGATGAGAGTGCGTAACTTCTGGTGGCTCTGATAATTGAGCTGAAGACATTTGCGTAAACCCGCACTTTCTGAAGCAGTTATAAAGTGTTGTAGAATTGACATTTTTCCAGGCTTTCTCAATCATGATTATAGCTGTTAAAAGTGTTATGACCGCTTTCTCACCCTTTTCAATGCTATCCAACATATTAGAAACAATTTCTCTGCGGTAGAGGGTTTTAAAATTTTGAATAATGCCTTGGTCTAAAGGCTGCAATTTAGATGTTGTGTTGGGCGGAAAATAAATCAATTTCACGTGATCTAGCAGTGGTGGATTATTGTGCACCGTGCAGTTATCCAAAAATAATAAGATTTTGCGTTTTTCTCTTCTCATGTCACTATTTATCGACACCAGCCATTCATTAAACAAATCTGTATTCATCCATGATTTTTTGTTTGACCTGTAAGTTACGGGAAGCGTTTTTATTCCTTTGAAACAGCGTGGCTTAGCTGATTTCCCAATAACAATAGGTTTCAGCTTCTGAGATCCATCCATGTTACATGCCAAAAGTACAGTTATTCGTTCTTTGCTGAGTTTGCCTCCATGACACTTTTCATCTTTGAATGTCAATGTGCGATCAGGAAGACACTTATAAAAAAGCCCAGTTTCGTCTGTGTTGAATATGTTTCTTGGGTCATAGCCGTTCAGAAGTCGACTAAGATTGTCAATCCAATCAGAACAAATCGAGTTATCCACGCTCGCACTCTCCCCGCATATTTTTTTAAATGTGATGGCGTATCGGTTTTTGAAATTTGAAACCCACCCATCACTGGCATTAAATCCGTTAATACCGAGAGACTTTGCAAAAGATTTGGCTTTCTCCTTCAAGATGAAACCACCCACAGGAACATTTTGGTCTCTGCATTGACGAATCCATTCTATCAAGCAATTCTCAAGATGGGGATATTCACCCGGACGTGACCGTTTTCTACCCCCAGTTAAAGTAGATTCGGTGATGCGATTTCTGTTTTTCAAAATCATCGATAATGTTGATGGCAAAATACCGAATTTTTGGGCAACATCTTTCTTTAACTGTCCATTATCTACAGCTTCAATCACAAGTTTTTTCTCCTTAATAGAAAGGCACTTGTTCTTTTTTGAACTCATTTTAATTAAAAACACAAACGTTTGAAAAAATGCTCAAGACTACCAGCTTACTGATAAACAGTATCCGAAACACTGGCTAAACAATTGTAAAACATTTTTTCATTGTAAAAGTCGTAAAAACACAAAAAGATTATGTAACCGTTAGATTTCATAAAAAAGTTAGAATTCGCAAAACCATTTGCACCAAGCACTTAATTCCACAAATGAGCAAAAGCAAAAAGCAAAGAAAAGAGATTTTTTTTATTTTAGTAACTGTCGATGTATGGTGTATGCTAAAAGCGTGGACTAGAAAGTCAAGCAAACGATTTAAATTTGTGTGTGTTTCAAAAAAAGAAACAAAATCACATTAGAAATTCAAATTATAGAGTGTAGAAAAACCAAACTTCAAATTGTAGAACGTTTGCGGACAAGATGTCATTTCTATTGAGCAACGTATATAAACTAAAAAACTAAAATAAATGATTGTTTTATTTATTTTATATTTTGCAAAAAAACACAGCACATTAAAAAAATTCAAATTATTGAGCGTAGAGCCAATAAATTCAAATTATAGCGCGTCGGCGATCAAAATGCCATTCAAATAATTTCAAATTACCGAGGGGACCAAATTACATTAATTTTTTTCAATTTATTGAATGTTTTTCAAGGGACCTGGAAAACAGTTCAAATTATCGCGAGATTCAAATTAACGAATTTCAAATTATCAAGAGTCGACTGTACATACATATGTCTAATAAGAATTTATTAGTTGGAATTTTGTAGTTTCAGACAAAAAAATAATAATAAAAAGATATGAATAATGACGAATTGGATAAAATCTACAGACCTTCGGCCACTTTAATAATAGCAGCTAAGTCCAGCTGTAATGAGCAAGGCAGTAATTATCGAGTAAAAAATCTAAATTTTAATTCATTAAAAGAAATACTATAAAACTCTCTCCCATACGTATGTAAACTGGAAAAGATTTTGCTGACTAAACGCTCCGAATCCATAGCATTTGCACCTGATCACTATGTTTTCCCCGGCGGAGTGTTACATCCAGAAGCTGATGAAAATATCGACTGGTTGAGACATTTTAAAGCTTTCGGCATTTGCAAAGCAGATTTGGATAAATTGTGCTTGCTTCATCTTACCAACAGACCTAAGCCCTTAATGACTAATGGTATTAATTTCTCTCGTGATATTTCACTGCGCATAACTGCTATAAGAGAAGCCTTTGAAGAAGTTGGCTTCTTGTTGTGCATTAATCGAAGTGAATTGAAAAGTAATAAAGGCGGCGGGAATTTTGTGCATAATTTCGACCGGTTTCGTTGGCAGCGTAAAGTCCATAACAATCCGAAGGAATTTTTAAATTTATGTAAATATATGGATGTCGTACCGGATTTGTGGTCTCTACATGAATGGAGTATTTGGCGTAGTCCACCAACAGCTACGAAGAAATATGATACAATTATATATGCAGTGACAATAAAAGATCAGCCGGAGTTACTACTGGAACCAACAGAGGTTGAAAAGGAATTGGTAATCAAAAAAGATTTCTATTTTATGAAAATTTCCAGTGAACTTCCGTGTAGAGATTTTATGTTATTGCTCTTTCAATTTACTTTTAATGATGCTGTGTCCTTCAAGGTGAAATCTGCTTTTAGCTGCGATATTTTAAAATTTTAATGATAACGTATTGTAAATGACTGACATGTTTAGTACCATATAGGGTTGTTCAACAGATAAGGAAACATTTTTTCTGACATACATAAGTGAGCCTTATTTAGTAAAGGATATAATGAAGAAGAAAAACAAATGCAGGACGCGGAAATATATTTTCCAATTAGTTAAGTATTGAATTAGTGAATGACAACGATAGCGGTAAAAGCACACATAAGAAATTGGTAATAATTAACATTAAAACTAAGAAATATCTCTAAAAAATCCAATTTCAAAAACCCATTTGTTTACTGTTTTTTTTTATATAATATGCTTTTTAGTGGTCAACACCAGCGGCAGCTTTAAAACTTTTCAAAAATCGACTAATATGGTTAGCACCTATGCAATTCTATGAAATCTCACGATTATGTAATTCCATAGACTGGACAGGATTGAAAACATTTGTCAAAAAACGCAGCTCCAGTGGAAGTACATTAATAATGTTGACCTATTTTAAATGTACGGATTATTTAGTGGGATTATTACCAGGTATATACATATACATATGTTATTTGTGGAGTTATTGCTACACAATTAAATATGTTCGCATTTTATTTTTAGGTGATGACTTTTATCCAGACATGACTTTAAATCATGCGGAAACTCTGCAATTATCTTTAACTGATGCAGAATTTAAAGCTAAAACGAAAAATTTACATCGTATAACTTACTATGACATGTATAGTTTATCTGTTACTTCAAATATTATACCAATTGATGGTCATTTAAGTCCTGTGGTGCAATTGGATAATAATAGTAAATTGTAAATATGTATGTATATGCTCTATTAACTTGTGTATCAGTTGATATGATTAGGACTTACAAAAGTCGTTAAATTTGTTGTTGATACTAGGTGTGATAAATTTCGAACCATTTTGAGAATAATTTCTGAGCCAGAAAGCAGATCAAAAGTTTAATACTAATCGTATTCGAATTTATACCTGGTTGTCCATGACATATGAGAAAATAAAACAACAGTCTGATCACATCCAACCGATGCAACAGTTGTTACATCCATTTACACTTTGTGAGGTTACTTTTTCCGAGTTTTCAGAAATAATTCTCAAAACTACATGTGATTCTGTGTATTCGTTTAAGCTAATATGGTCTAAATTCGTAGATGTAAATAAAACAATATTTTAATTACATTTCTTTCCCGACGTTTCGTCAATTATTTGTTGACTTTATCAAGGGGGGAATCTATTTTATTTATAAAAACATTACATTAAAAACATTATTATTAAAAGTTTTAAAATAAACAAATTTTTAACTTACAATATAAATAAAAAGGAAATTTTATTACATTTAATACTATTATATATTTATATCACAGTTGGTTATAACGCCACTCTATAGCTCACACTAATGTTGTCAGTATCTTCTTTTAAGTTCATCGTCATTTCTCTTTTCTGTTGAATTCTAAGGCTTTCTATTGTGTACCTTTTCTTTTCGATGTTTTCTTTGTCTAGTATCTTAATTTGATCAAAATCAGCTGTGTGGCCTGTGTCAAGTATGTGTTGCGCTAGTGCTGTTGTTTGTTTTTGTTTTTCGATATCATTTTTGTGTTCTTTTATTCTTGTTTCTAGACTACGTTTTGTTGTACCAATGTACAGCTTATTGCAGTTGTTGTTTGTGTCACCTTTACATTTAATTTCGTATACAACATTGTTTTGTTGTTGTTTCTCAATCGGTGTTTTTATTTTTGTAAATATTGTGTTTAACGTGAAATTTGGTTTATATGCAAAATTAATATTCTTTTTTATTATTGTATTTTTTATTTGGTTATTATCTGTTAAGCCTGGGATGAATCGTACACTGTGAAAAAACTTATTTTCGTTGCAGTTTCGGTCTATGCTAATATTTCTATTATTTGTTTTTCTGTAGATTTCCTCTATTAAGTTGTTTATAAGTTTTGTAGGAAAGCTATTTTCAGTTAATGTTTTTCTAATGTATTGTATGTTATTATAATGAAATTGTTTGTCGCTGATATGTAGTACTTTAAAAATTAAATTTTTGGCGGTATTTATGATTTGACTTTTAGGCTGTGTGGAATTGTAGTTTATTATTCTGCCTGATGCTATTTCTTTCCTATACCAGTTTAAAATTAATTTACTGTCCAATCTATGTATTTTTGTGTCCAAATATGCAATGGATTCATTTGACTCTATTTCCATGGTAAATTGGATTTTTGGATTGTACTTATTAAAAGTTTGGAGTATTTCCTCTTTTTCGTCATTTTTAACTATGGCCAATATATCGTCCACATATTTCGTTATGTACCTTGGTTCTATGTTTGACTCTTTTAGTTTAGCTAAGGTCTCGTTCAATAAATCGTCAAGTACTATGTCAGCAATAGTTGGGGATAGGGGGTTGCCCATAGGCATACCGAAGATTTGTTTATATATATCTCTCTCGTAGATAAAATAATTGTTGTCATAT
This sequence comes from Gymnocheta viridis, assembly GCA_956483585.1. NCBI lineage: Eukaryota > Metazoa > Arthropoda > Insecta > Diptera > Tachinidae > Gymnocheta > Gymnocheta viridis. The sequence goes on from OY101444.1 coordinate 10,192,476, forward strand.
AGACAAAACCGAAGAATTTTTAAAAAAGTAGCTTTTGGAATTTTTGTGTGGTTTTTAATACGATTCCATTTGCTCATGATGATGTTTATAGCTTTGTTTAGTGGTATGTTTGTAAATAGTGATATTACATCCAATGATATTAATATTTCATTGCTTTCTAATTTTATGTTACTTAGCTGTTGTTTGAGTCTTATTGAATTTTTTATGTTATACTCCACTGAAGTTATTTTTTGAAGAATTTTTCCTAAATATTTTGAAAGTTTATAGCACGGAACCTGCATCGAAGAAACTATGGGTCTAAGTGGAACTCCAGGTTTGTGTATTTTTGGGAGACCATATATCCTAGGGGTGGTTGCAGCTGAGCAAAGTAGTTGTTTCTTTTGCCATCCATCAATATGACCATTTTTATGTAGCTCGGACACCATGTTGTTGTTCGATTTCTGAAGCGTTGTTGTTGGGTCTGTTCTTAATTTATGGTATGTTGTTTTGTCGTCTAACATTTCACTCATTCTGTTTTTATAATGTTCTTTATAAAGAGCAACTGTTTTGTTGCCTTTGTCAGCTTGTATGACAATAATGTTTTGGTGTTTCTTCAAAAAATTTTTGGTTTCATTATAAACCCTTAAAATGAATTTTTCCTTAGGTGAATTTTTTATATTTCTTTTGAATCTTGTGATGTCGTTTGCAAGTTTTGTTCTAGCTACATCTTTATCTTGTTGTTCATTTTCCTCTATTGACCGAATACCCTGTTCCATATCCGCAATAACATGTAAAGCAGAAAAATTGTTTTTGCAGACAGGTAACGCAAACTTTTTTCCTAGTGATAACAGCCATATAGATTCTTTCGGTATTTGTATATTCGTCCTATTCTCAAACCAGTTTTCATTAAACTTAAACCCATGCATTTTGAAATTGTTTTCTTTCAGTGTATCTAGTTTTTGGTTTTGTGTATCTCTCAGTTTCTGTGTTATGTTATTGACTCTTTTCTTTTGTTTGTTTATAAAGTTTGTGTAGTCTTCTTCTATTAACATATTTTCTATTGCGGTTTTTAGATGATAAATTTTCCTTTCTGTGATAGTAATATTAGTATTAGTTTGTGATATTTCTAGGTTTAAGATTTTTTTATGAAAATTGTATCTAATTTTGTTTAATTTTTGTTTTATTTTTGTGCAACTAAATAAGTGTTCTACTTGTGTTGTTGTATTTTTTGTATGATTTGGTATGATACCATAACTTCTGCATGCTAATATGAATTTTAATCTATTTTCTTGATGTGTTAATCTTTTTACTTCATTACAGTATTCTTTTAAAGCTCTGCATGTTTCTGTATCATATTTATATGCTATGTGTTTGAAGTACTCTTTCATCTTTGTTTTTGTTTTTTATATTTTTTGTAATGTTTTTGTTAATAAATTTATAGATTATAAGTTTCGGCAAGCTATCCGATGAGTTTTATCAGTTGTTTTTAGTTTGACCAATTTTTATTTGTTTTGTGTATTCGTTTAAGCTAATATGGTCTAAATTCGTAGATGTAAATAAAACAATATTTTAATTACATTTCTTTGCGATGCTGATGCAAAACACCTGATGATAATCTCCTGTTCAGACAAAGCATTTGTAACCTATTAGAAATAGCGTAAGAAAAAATTAGAAGTTAAACTATGTTCTACATCAATGAATGATTGAGTTTAGCTACAATTGAGGAACTGAAAAATTCACTTTTTTACACAAATTTAATCTAAATGCATCCCAGTACCTATTATACAAGAAAATGGACAACTTTGGTGTAAGTTCGCTTTCACGGGGTGATATGCATATATAATTTCCAAAAGACTCTTATACACATATGCCCTTTTTGTATTGATGCATTAACCATAAGACCACCAGTAAATTTCTGTCGCATTTGTTGATTAAAAAAAATATAGTACAAACTAGTATTTAATTTTTAACTGATTATAAATTTAGATACTCTTAAAACTTAAGCTCCGAAATTGATGTTTTTATCTTTCAATTTGATATACTCAATGCTATGAGTTTCGAAAAGGGCACACTTGTTTAATAAAATATCTAAAAAATATGTAAGTTTATATGTTGTATGTTTTAAAATTGCTAATTAGCGCTGAAATACAACTCAAGAAACTTTATTTTAAAATTTATTCTTTGGAAAATAATTAGTTATCATTTCCTCAACATTTTGAATTTTCAGATATGTGCCCTTTTCGAAATTGACACATATTAGATAACGCATTTTCAAATGTCTTTTGTTTTCCATTAAGTTTTATTAATAAAATGTAATTTATTGACCAAAAATATTCATTAATTATATATTCACAGCAATATATTCGCGTTCGAAGTATCCGTACATATATTACGGCAAGCGTGGCATAACTTTTTCAAATATGTTTTATCTATTGAACCTTGGACATTTTCTTTTGCCTTTGCATTTAAATTTGACCATTTATCCAATGTGCAACCACTTTCAGAGACAAGTCGTGAAAACTCTATAGCCAAAAGTGTTGTAGAGTCCTGATAATCCAAATATGAATTACAAAATAAGCAGCATTTGTCTGAGCTTTCCAAGTTGTCTGAATCTTTCAAATCAAGTTTCTCCATACCCGCAATTACATCCTGATTAATAGCTATTTTATCACCAGTGCGAAATACAGTTGAGACTGTGGCAGAAAAATTCTGCTGCAAATTGTCAACAAACGATTTAGTCAGGTTCTGTAAACTGGCTGTTGCACCGACCTCTAGGCCAAAACGTTTACTCTGCAGAGGTCGCAAGTTTTGGGCTTTTAGATATAAATCAATTTCGCTAGTATTCAGATCTTTTAATGGCCTTATAAGTTTAACATCATTACTCAAACGGTCATCAACTAAAGCAACATCTAAGGCTACACTACCACCTCTGCCCAAAGCTACAGCAGCTAATAAATCGCAAGCTAAATCTTGGCTTATGTCAGACATAAAGGTAAATTTGCTTTTAAAATGTTTAGCTATCGTGGCTATTATTTTGCTACGGTGATATTTAATAAAATCTTGGCGGGATGTTAAGGATTTTATAGAATCTATCGAGTTCAATAACGATTCTTTTTCGTCAGTATGCTGTAAATGGTACTGTTGCGCTTCCATGCTTTTAATATTAGTAATGCATTTTACAACATCCTTTACATTTACCAATGGTACAATAAAGCTGTCAAAATAAGTATATTTCTGTAAGAATATTTTCATTTCCTCAAGAAATCTTTTATATAGATCATCTGATGCACTGCATTGTTCTAGCAATTGGAAATCGTCTATATAAAGCACAGTGGCTGTACAATGCAACCTTTTAAATGTGTTTTGAGTTTGAGCATGATGTAGCATATCCAATAACACCACCGAATCGGCTCTACCATCAAATACTAATATAACTTTAGCATCTTTAGGTAAAATTTTTGATGAACCCAAAGCAGCTCGGAATTTGTGACGGGTATATAACAGAAAACATTCCCGGCACTCTGCCTGCCTGAAAGGTAATTTATAAATTGCTCCTGGTGTCTTACATTTATTACAATATTGTATACATGACTCCTCTATTAAATCACTACCTTTAGTTGGTTTTAGATCTGGTATCATGGCGTGTACTCCACCCTCATCACCAAAATCATCTTCTCCTATGCTGCACATTTTATTTTAGAACTTTTTAGTTAATTTACTCATTTGTTAACTTCGCAAATTGTACATGCGGTTGTTTACTACAGGTTACCTTGTCTTGTTTACAATATTGCTGGTGTTTTTTGTGTAGAAATTTTGACCATTCATTTATTTCAAGTCAAGCGTGGCCAGACTACAATGTTAAACACCAAACTCGAATTTCGCAAAATTACATTTTTATAATACAATCAAAACTAATATTCAGTATAAATTATTAATTACGTAGGCAATGTTAAGTCCATTAAGTACGTTACGAATAGGCCCAAAGACTTAAGCTCTTCAGTAACAATAACTTGTAGCAGAAAACTTAAAATATATATGTTATGTAACAATTTTATAAGGACGTTAATTTTTATTAAGAAAATGAGTTGAATGAAATGAATGAATGAAACTACTAAAAATATAAGGGGAATTAATGGGATAGTTTACATAAATTGATTTAAAAGCCTTTGAAAAGCTATGACAATAATATGAGACTTTCTGTAGATTTTTATTATTAATGAAATTGCTTAAATTAATAAATTACTATGTAGAACATTAAAAATTATAGTGTTGTTCGAATGACAATAATCATTCCAAAATGTTCTCAATAAATACAAGAAAATGTAACGTGTCATTTTTGATTAACTTCTTCAAGTGTGGCAGTACTATTAGTAGTCATACAATAGCTATTTCCTTCTCTCTAATGGCAATAGTACAATTAGATCAGAGATGCCGTAATGATACCAGACAATTAAAGCTACATTTCAATAGAAGATATTCAAGACAATATAATTATAGCAAAATTGTTCTTTTAATACTTTAATAAATATATGAAAGATATTTATTATATATAGTATTTTGTATTTATCATCAAGTATTCAATGTAAGCACATTTTGTGTGTTGCCATCTGGCAGCATTTTTAGTACAATTCGTTAGACTTGTTTCCAATCTTATTCGTAGAACAACACTATGTAAGTGTGCAGCTGTAAAATAAAAATTTTGCAATTTAAAGTAAAATTTAATTCTTAAATTTTAGAAATTCACACGAATTTGTAATCAAGCTCCAGAGAAAAGTAGTTTTTTGTTTGAAAATCGTGTTAAAATACTGCAAATTCGCATTGTAAAGTTGGCAAATTAATTCGCCAATACTGTTAATTCAGTAACGAGTAGTATTCGAGAAAAATTTTCTTCTCGTTCCTTCGTCATGTAACATTGCGAGTTGAGATAGTAAAATAAATACTACACTACATGACATTAGAAAGACAACAGTCTCATGCAAAGAAATAGAAAAAAACGATTATAATTATTTTGTGATATTAAAAAAATAAATTTATTAAAGGAATCTTTTTGTTGAAAATAATTTACAGAAAACGTGTTAACCGATTCCTGGAAAAAATAAGGCTTTTCAAATATCGCAAAAAACTGAACCACACACAAGGAGCTGGAAAGATCAAGAAGAAGCTAAGAACTTTTTTCATTTAGCGCAAAAAAAGAGAAGAGCTAGCAACAACACTAAATAAAGACCAACCCCTACATTGGTAAATACAAACAATAACAGGAATAACTACAGCTGCATTATCAGTCAGCAATCTTCTTTCGTCATATAAAGAGAGAGAGATCCTAAAGATGCTGATAAATAATACGGAAGCTTTAAAAAGCTGGCTGGTTGAAATTCTTGAACCTTTGTAAGTACTAATACACTATGCATATTAAATGTATAATTGAGTTTACTAAAATCAATTGCACTTGCAGGTGTGATGCGGATTCCTCGGCTTTGGCCCGTTATGTTTTAGCTCTATTGAAAAAAGACAAACCGGAAAAAGAGTTAAAACGTGTTATGATCGAACAGTTGGATGTTTTTTTGGTAGAAGAAACAAAACCGTTCGTGGAACGTCTACTTGAAGCCATTAGTACTGAAGAATATCTAAAAGCTCCCCTGCCTACTGCCAATAATTCAAAAGCAACAGCAATTGTTCATGAAGATGCTGAAGTGGCCTCAATTGCTAACAATGCTGCCGCTGACATTGCTTCCCCTTCCAACTCGTCGAATAATACACCTAATATAAATACTGGTGCTTCAACTGTGGATACCTTATCGGGACCAAATGTTGCAAATGTGATAAATCAAAATGATAAGAGCGATGCGATCAATAGCATAGCCGCCAAAGTGATAGATAACAATACTACCACAAGTAGTACCTATTCGGATACCGTGAACACACCACCCATTGATGAAGTGAGTATAAATAATATACGACAGTCTCGGTTTTACTTTTTACATATTGTTTTAACAATAAATGCATCAATATAATATCGTTTTTCTTAAGAATTCTTTAATTTTATAAACTATCGATTATTAATATTTTTTTCTCAAGTTAAAATTAAAAAGGAAGTTCTAATAAGTAGATTTATTTTTTAATACAAATGTTTCCATATTAGTTGATCGTTTGGATATGGAAATTTAAAACTTACCAATATTTCTTCAATTTAAAACACCGATATTTTTTGCAATTCTCTTGTACTTTTGTTGATTAAGTATGGAAAGAGAAAGAAATTTGTTTTAAATATAAAATTACTTATTTACCAGGAGGAGAAGTAATAGAAGTTTTCACTCCTTTTTATTCTGGTGAATTTAGAACATGTTCATTGCAGTTTCCCTGAAGAAACCACTTCAGTCCATAAACGCATGAAAGTATACTCCATAACACCAACTGGTTGGTACTCGCTCATTAATTGCCTAATTGTTTCTTAAAAAATGCATGCAATAGATCAAAAAATATTTTCTTTATATATAATATAAAAATTAATCATTCACAATCTGTTAGTTTCACTACAATCGTTAAACGTTTAAAGTACAAATTTTGTACGGAAACCCCAGTTTTTAAACATATTTCAAATAATAATTATAAGTTTTTATGGAAATACTACTACAATTAATTAAAAAATTATCAGTTGTTTTTTTGGCATACAACTGCTATGTTATATTTATTTAATTATTCTTCCATTTACAGAGTAAAACCAAAGATACTACGACAGAACGTACCTCATCGTCATCAATCACATCTCATCATCAATCCTCGACATCACAATATCATCAACAACATTCGGGTGGTCATCATCACCATCACAATGCATCGAACCGTAATGAAACGCATCCGTACGTCAGTGGTGGTAATGATCGTCATCACAATCATCCCCGAAGTGCTAGTCCACCTGCTGCACGTACTAATGCTGCCGATAAAGAGAATCAACCACGCGAAAGTCGCAGAAGACGAGCCTCCTTGAGGTCACGTTCAAGATCACGTTCTCGTTCGCGATCGAATGAACGTTTTTCGAGGCGTTCAAGATCACGTGATCGCCGTATTAACGAGCGTGAGAAAACACAACGGCAATTTCGTAACAAATCACCGCCAATGGGTGGTGGAGATTCCCGACATGATCGTAGACGTGGCGGTGGAGGCGGTGGTGGTGATAGACGTCGCATGTTGATAAATAATATCAGTGGACCTACATCGGGTGATAGATCGCCAAGATTTATAGGTGGTGATCGTCGTGGTAGTGGTGGGGTAGGAGTTGGTATTGGCGGACCTGGTGGGGCTGGCAATCGACCGACAAATCGCTCACCAATTTCACCGCGTAGTCGTTCGCCTTCGCTGGACCGAGGTGGTAGAACTGGAAAAATGTCTCCCTCAGCTGGACGTTCTCAAGGTCGTGGAGGTGGAAATGGTGGTGGAGCAGGAGTCACTGTGTTACCTCCCGATGAACGTCATCACAACGTTGATGGCGAGAAAAGGCAGAGATGTCGTGACTTTGATGAGAAAGGTTATTGTGTTAGAGGTGAAACCTGTCCCTGGGATCATGGTGTTAATCCAGTAGTTTTTGAAGGTCTTAACAATTCAGCTTTAATAAGCATGTCGCTGCGCGAATACAATCCTGACGCTCCAGATCTTTGGTCCCGTTCAGCACCTCCTACTGGTGCAATTGTTGCTGGTGGCGCTCCTGGAACTTTAATGGCGGGTGCTGCAGCAGGAGGCATTAATCCCTTTACTGGTGCCGCACGTCCAAGTGCTGTGATGATGACTGGCCCAGCCGGTTCTGTAGGATTTCCTCAAGTGCCTGGATCGGATAAACCTACAAATGGTGCGGGACCTTTGACAGCAGCCGAATATGCACGTACAGCGGCTGCTGCCGCCGCTGCTGCTGGAGCAGGTTTCCGTGCAGCCGCTCCAATGATGCCGTTTCCTTTTAATCCTGCCGCCGTTACAACGCCATTACAACGTGAACTCATCCCAATACCTGTGGTTGATGCGAGCGGTGGCACAGCCGCTAATGCTGGCGGAGACGTTACAGCTGCCATGCAAGCACAAAGTAAACGGCGCTTTGAACTCGAGGACTCTGTTGCCATAGCTGATGGTCCAACAAAAAGAAAAATTCCAGCTCATAGTCGTTTAGGTCCACGTGTTCCTAGTTTACAAAATTGCTCCTTGGAACTTCGGAAAGTTCCTCGAGGTCTTAATACAATCGCTCACCTTAATAATCACTTTGCCAAATTTGGCAAAATTGTCAATATTCAAATTTCATATGATGGCGATCCAGAAGCCGCTATCGTCACCTTTTCCACACATGCTGAGGCGAATGTAGCGTATCGCAGTACTGAAGCTGTACTCAATAATCGTTTCATTAAAGTTTTCTGGCACACAGCTGATTCTTCAATGGCCAACGAAAATATTTCAGCCATGACACAACAAACAGGAGGTCGCAAGAATAGTCAATACCATCTGAACAATGTTCCTGCGGTACCAACACCTTCCGCCGATTCAGCAAAAACTGCCAACACTAGTCAAACGCAATCATTGGGTACATCAACTGCGAATAGTTCGATTGGTGGTGCAACCAACCAAGATACGGTCATTACTACAACTGCAAATACGGGTACGGCAACAATAACTGCGACGGTTGCCGCAACTCATGTGCCTCAACCTTCTCTACGTCTCAAAAATAATATACCACCGCGCACTGGTGGCGGCATTCCCAGTGCCGTGTTCCGTAAAAAGCAAGAAGAACAAGTTAAGGCTGTAGCTCAGCTGGCCAATGGATTACGTAAACGTAAACAAGAACTTTTGCAAAGCTATGTAAAACAAATGAAATCCGCTTTAGAACTGGTCGAACGTTGTGAACCGACAGATCCGCAACGTGGTCAGACCTTAGCCACCATAAAAGTACTCCAAGAAACCATCGATAAGTTGCGCAAAGAAATTGCCGCCGAACAGGAACAAATACAGGCTCAAATACAAAATCAAAATCAGCCACCACCACCTAAAAAATCAAAGGAACAACAAAAGAAAGAACTACTTGATATCGAACTGGAATTATTTGCCCAACAGCAAGAGGGCAACGACACAACTGCCATACAAAAACGCCTTGAAGAACTACAACGCAGTTTAGGTATTGTTCCCGGTACGGCTGCCACTGCGGCCGGCGGTATCGGATCACCAATAAGTGCGGGCAAACTGGGTCATTATATGCCTGGTGGACGAACAATGCTAAGAGGTAGAGCTTCATATCCTGAAGGTTCGACCCGCGTAGATCGTCGCCCTAAAACGATTGTGGTTACTGGATTCTCAAGTGAAGATGCTGACTTTGTGCTGGGTCATTTTAAGGTAAATTAATCGTTGCGAGTTAAATGAAAAAAATATTTTCTTTTTTTACATAAATTTGAAATGGATATTATTTGTGGTTGTCGTAAATGAATTCTTTTAATAAGATGAATTTTTGCTCATTTTTTTCCGTAATTATGAAATGCCCTAAACTACACGTCGTCCGTCGTTGTCCGTCTCTGTCTTGTCAACCAAAAAGTACTCTTACCCAGGTTCCTCTTGCGTTTGAGTTTCTCACGTTTATACACGATCGACATTGACTCAGAGTCATTGTCTTGGCAGTCGCCTTAATTTACTGCGGCGAAACAGAGAAGAAATTGCAGTCAATTTTTTTAAGCGGCCTCAATTACAGGAGCGCTTGCGAGAATTGCATACCAAAACCTTTTTTGGTGGACTATGTTCTTCATTCGCTGCTGAAAGGAACTTAAAGAATCACTTGTTATTGTTTTAATGGCTTTGCTGCCGAAGGGCTCTTACGTGGAGAAACAACTTTCGGTTGATCAGCTGTCTTTTTACCGATTGATACTCTTGTCATTCGGAAGGCTTCTTTTGAGTAAAGTTTTCATTCAGACTGCCGGACGGATGCATGGATACGTACATTTGTATGTATGTACACATTATGGTTGTCGTAGTTGTGAAAAAAATAATGAAATGTGGCGTAGTCGCATTACGCCAACTGTCGTAGTTGCTGTTACCGTGTAAAATTTTCGACCGTAAAATTTTTGTAGAAGAAAAAAGTGTTTATGAAACCTGTGAAAATTTCAGAAACAGTTGTTTATAAATAATTAATTAAAATTAAATTAATTAAATTGATTGATTAATTATGTCGTGAAGAAAATTCTTAACGACAATTTTAGAAACTTTTGACACACAAATACGCCAAACACTTTACAGTTTTAACGACACTTTATGTCGTATATATTGGCGTTTTTGCCAACTACGGCACCAGTTTTTAAAAACGTCCGACTTTCGCCACAAAAACGCCAAGCACAATAAAGGTGATTGATGTCATCTAATGTCGCACAACACAACTGCGACAACCATAATAAAGGCCAATGTTATAAAGATTTCGTAAGCATAGAAACAATGAGATTTAAGCAATTTAATGAAGTTTAAAGGAATTGTTTTAATGAAAAAAAAAATCTGGGGTTTAATCACTCTTGCGATGCGAAAGAAAGATGGTTACACTGAAATTATTTCCCATCGCAATAGAGAGTAACCCCCTCGGCGATATTTATGTAATTCGATTTTAATGACAGAGCTGGGGAGTTATATTCCACAATGTCCTTGGCGGCTTATACATACTTACGTATAACGTAATCTGACTTTTAATGATCATAGGTTATGATATTTTGCATACGAACAAACATAATAATTCCACCACCGAAATCAAAAACAGAAAAACCATTAATCTCGATTTTAATATAAACGTTCACTTTATTATGTGACATTGTTTTCTTTCTATGTAGCATTTCGGTGAAATTACTAAGCATGATATGGATTTGGAAAAACCTCAACTAATATTGTCTTATGCCACTCGTATAAATGCCGAACAGGCTATTTTACGTGGTAAAGTGTTTAAGGATAAACGTCTGCAAATAGCATGGGCGCCAGTTGTGCAAACACCAACCGCATCCACAACGGCCGGCAATAAGACAGCCACACCTAATATTGAGAATAAAACAACGGGAATAGATACGAGTAAATTTCAACCACAAGAAGCTCAAACAGCCATTATATCATCACCAACTTGTAGCTTAAGCTTTAATGACCCAGATGCTAATAATACCGATACATTGCCAGAACTAAGGCTAGAAGATGAAGAGGAGGATGAGGAATCTGAAGATCGTTCGTGGCGTCGTTGATTTTCAATATTCAACAGTACACGCAACATTAGCAGCAACAACACAAATATATGCAGCCATACAAACTGTAACCAGAGTCTGAGATGTAGAGTCTAATCGCCCCTTCTTCCTCTTTATTAAAATAAAATGAAAAAATTATATCTTGCGTCAAGTAAGTGGTGGAAGCCAGTATAGTTTGTGAATTAGTTGATGAAATGAAGTGAATATTAGTTGTTATTCAATAGCACATACAAACCATACATATTTTATAGATTAAATACATAATTACTTTTTGTATACTAAAAAAAAGAAATAAGAAAGAGTATGAGAAAAACAAAACATCTATCCTTAAATACTTTTCTAATCCTAAGCTAAGAGCGCTTTCTCTTAAGAATTAAAATCCACAAAAACATAAGAATTTACAATAAGGTTTGTTATAAAATAAACAAACTTTTTCTACCAGACAGAATTCTATTCTATACATAATTAACATGCATATAACGATTATGTATACGAATAGCTAAATGAGAAATTATACATAGAAGATATAAAATAAAGTAAAATATACATAATATAAAATTCAACAATAAGAATAATTAAAAAAAAATAAGATTGTTCATAAATTTAAGATGAATTTTAAATTTTTAAAAAATATGTATAAAAAAATATATATACATATATAAAAATGTGAAACATTTTATTTGTAAATTTCTCCGTTATTATTAGCTCTTTTTCCAACTTTTTTCAATTGAGTTTGGCTGTCTGCCCTCTGTCTCAGTTTTTTTTTTCTTTTTGGGTTCTAAGAGAACAACGAGATTTTCAAAATGTGTTTAATCAAATTTGCAAAAAAAATAATTCAATCTACTAAAAGAGAAATCAATATTTTTAAATTTTAAACACACCTCCGCCACCAGTAATTTATTATATATACATATTGTATTTCTTACTTATTGCTAATGATAGTTTTTCTTTTAAATTTCCTTTTCGTTTATTTTATATTATTATTATTATTACTTTTAATCAAATTGTTTAATTAAGCGTTTTTATGTTGAATTATTTTACTTTTTTTAATATTAAATTGAATATATATTTACCATTAAAACCAACACAAAAATAAATCAATAGTTTATTAAATACAAGAAAATTATATGTTTAAAAAATATCTTTTCGCAACAACTACAAAAAAAAATTAATATAAAAAACGTTAAACAAAAAAAGAGTAAAACTAAAAAAGCAAATAAAATTTAACAAACAAGTAAAAAGTAAATATAATATTGGAAATAAATCAATATTAATGAGGATCATAAATAAATAAAAAAACTAGATTATTATTTGCTATTAAATTTCACATAAATCATGACTGTGTTTTATTATGGTTGGGTATTGAATTAAGAAGAGTCATAAAGGGCACATCTCAGCGGCATAGAGGTTTTTGTGATGGGCCTGGTGACAAGGAGCTTGTATAGAGTTCTGGAGTTAGGTTGGGTGAAGCCAAGTTCAAAGGGGTACATGGGAATCGCTACGGGTGTACAGATTTTAAGCCCTCCAATATGGATTTTGGTAAGACATCTTTGGGCATACCGGATAGGAACTTGTGGATTAAAACGAATGGGCTAGTTGAGGATTGCGCGGTATTTACGGACTCATCTAAGATGGGAATTGGCACTGGTGTTCTTGTTTATACAATGAGGGCTGCAGTGCCTTCCTTGTTATTCTAAAGGCCACGCAATTGGTGCACATTGTCAAATTCAAGCTGGTTATTGACTAGGAGGACCGTCGACGAACTAATAGATAAGTATAATGGCTGGGTACCAGGCCTGTGCAACGTTAAAGGAAATGAGATAGCGGATGAATTGGCCAGGGTAGGTTTGTCGCTGGATGCTGGGAGCTCAGTGAATGGAAAATGACAGAACGAATCGTTCTTGGAAAAGTTGCAGTCTCGAAAGCTCTGTGGCGTAAATTTGACACGGCAAGTTCCAATCAGAGATAGATAGATTCTAAGAGCCCTGATATGAGTTTTGACTGCTCAATAAGAGAGAGAGAGTCAGTAAATAAGGGAACGGTGCCACAAACCTTTACAGGCCATGCGAGGACGAAACCATTGAGTATATTACCTGCCGTTGCACGGCATTACATATTCCCTTCATCATGGTAATATGTTGGCTAAGTGGTAGATGGTTGTTTTTAGATAAATACATAGTTGTGTTTGGGAATACAGATACTCCCTCTTTTTCGTTTTATTCTGTTTTCTACCTTGAAGATCCACATTGAACCTTCTCTCCTTTGTGATTTATGTAGTTACATACATACTTTCAAAATACTTCAATTTTGTTTTGTTTATTTTCCCTTACTTGATAAACTCGTGTGAAAACACCTGATTTGCTCCAAAACATAACCTCAAAGTTTCATCTCTGGTCTACCCTGTGGTTTTGGTACTCACTATCAAAACAGCAATGTAAAAGTTCTTTTTGTTTGATACTCACTACCTAAACTCTCAGCAAGCACTATACAATGTACATACATGCTTTTTTCACTTCACTTATGTAACTGATAATAATTACATATTATCACGTACATAAGTGAAGTGAAAAAATGTACGTACATATATAAAATATGCGGATAAGGTTCGAAGAAACTGGAAACCCTGCTAGAAGTCTTCACAAACGTAAACAAATGTTATCGATGTTATCGCTTTTTTGTTATGAATGCGTGCTTATAGGCCACACAAAAATTTGTTTTTGGTTGGCGGAAAAATAAGAAAGGCAAATGTTTAGTGAAATAATGCAAATCTAAATGTTTAAAATAATAAAATGGTATAAATTTTATTCGCCTAAAAGATGTTTTGCTAGTAAGGAGAAAATTGTCGATATGAAGTATTTAAATGTGGCCGAAAAAAATGATGCAGCCAAGACAATTGCCGGTCAGTTGTCCAATGGAACGGCTAGAAGAGTAAGTGTGAACACTTTAATTTGGATAATAATAATATGATCATAGTTCAATTCTTTAATAGCGTGAAGGTCTTTCGGTGTACAATAAAATTTATGAATTTGAAGCAACTGTGCAGGGCAGAAAAAGCAAAATGGTCATGACGTCAGTATCAGGTCATTTACTAACATTTGAATTTCTAAGCTCTTATCGTAGTTGGAATAATGTTGATCCTCAGAGTTTGTTTGATGCACCCGTACGCAAAGCTTGCAGTGAAAACTTTATGGCCATCAAACGGACTCTAGAACGCGAAGTACGCAGTTGTCAGGGCTTAATAATATGGACAGATTGTGATCGTGAGGGCGAGAATATTGGGTTTGAGATCATTGATGTGTGCCGAGCCATAAAACCTAATATAGTCGTGTATAGAGCAACTTTCTCTGAAATAACTGGTGCGGCGGTTAAAAGAGCCTTGCAAAATCTAACACAACCGGATAAGAGGCAAAGTGATGCCGTCGATGTCCGTTCTGAATTGGATTTAAGAACCGGTGCGGCCATAACACGTTTGCAAACAATGCGTTTGCAAAGACTTTTTCCAGAGAAAATTTCTAATAAATTGATTTCTTACGGCAGTTGTCAAATACCCACACTGGGTTTTGTGGCCGAACGCTATAAGGAAATTGAAGCATTTGTTTCCGAACCTTTTTGGAAGATTAAAGGTAAGAAAGTACGATTTTAGTATGTATTTTGAAAATGAAAAAGAAAATTTAAATAGTTTTCGAATTAATTAAAAGTGTAATTAATTATTAACCACTGTAAATTTGAAATTTTTTTAATTTTAATAATTTAGTTACGCATACTATTGATGATTTGACGGTTGAATTTCTTTGGGCACGCAATCGCCTCTTTGACAAGCAAGCCTGTGAAGATTATTATCTGCTTGTTATTGCAAATCCCACGGCCACGGTACAAAGTGTTACGGTGAAGCCTAAAAATAAGTGGCGTCCCACTCCTTTAGATACGGTAGAATTGGAAAAACTAGGTTCTCGCAAATTAAAAATAACCGCAAAAGAAGTTATGACTATCGCTGAAAAGTTATATACGAAGGGTATAATCAGTTATCCGCGTACAGAAACGAATATGTTCTCTAAGGACATAGATTTAAAGTAAGTTAAAATTAAAGATTAATCGATTGAGGAAATTATTCACAAACTCTTTAAACATTACAGATCCCTTGTAGAACAGCAAACTGCTCATGGAGTTTGGGGTTCGTTTGCCCAGCGTGTTGTGGATTGGGGACCGAATCCTAGAAACGGCAATAAATCTGATCAAGCACATCCGCCGATACATCCTACCAAAATGGTGCCAAGTAAGTAACACAAACTGAAATGAGCAGTAGGTTGGTAAACAAGTAAACTTATAAATAAGAATAAATAATTGTATGGTTTCATCTACTTCTAGATATGGATGGCAATGAAGGTCGCGTATATGAATTAATTTGCCGCCATTTCTTGGCATGCGTTAGCAAAGATGCTGTTGGCTCTGAAACAATTGTAACGATAACAATAGAAGGCGAAAAGTTCACAGCAAATGGTTTAGTTATTTATGAACGTAATTATTTGGATGTTTATATATACGATAAATGGAATGCCAAACAAATTCACAAATATGAACAGAATCAAAGATTTGAACCGACGGAAATAACAATGCCAGAAGGTCATACAACTGCACCGCCGCTTTTAACCGAAGCCGATTTAATAGCATTAATGGAAAAACATGGCATAGGAACTGACGCTACACATGCCGAACACATAAATACCATTAAAGAACGGGGCTATATAGGTGTTGTAGACAATGGGAGTTTAGTTCCGGGTGTTATAGGTATGGGCTTATATGAAGGCTATGATGCTATGGAACTAGCATTGGCCAAGCCAATGTTGAGAGCAGGATTTGAACAAGATCTTAAAAAGATTTGCCTGGGTGAAAAAGATCCCAAGATTGTATTGCACGAACAACTTTCAAAGTATAAAGAAGCTTATAAACAAATTATAGATAAAATTACATCTATGGATGAAAAGATGGCACACAGAATTCTAGAGACACCGGCTGCGGGCAATGCCAATAACACTTCCAATAGCAGCAACACAAATTCCCAAATTGTAGGTGGAGAAAATCACAATCGTTTGCAAGAACTATTTCAATGTCCAAAATGTTCAGTGGCACCTTTGGCTTTAAAACCAAAAAGAAATCAATCTGGCTTTCTAATTGGCTGCCTCAATTATCCCGATTGCAAAAACTGCATATGGTGGCCAGAAGAATGTAAAGAGCCTAATGTATTAGATGAAACTTGCTCAAAATGTGGTTCGGATATTAAATTGGTTAAATTTAAATTTTCAAATTCGTATCACAAAACAATGTTTAAAAGCCCAACTGGTTGGTATAAATTATGTTTGCGTTGTGACACACAATTTCGCGATACATTCAATATTAATTTGGAAAGTGTTAAGAGAGTTGGACCTATTGTCGCTGATATTTCGTCTTTGCCGATCAATTATGGTATAACACAACCATCATCAAGTGGTGCGGCCAATAGATCCAAAACTTCAACCAAGACAAAAAAATCAAATGATACAGAAACAAAAGCAAAGAAAACACGTAAAACCTCTTCAAAAACAACAACTACTACAAATTTAAGTCAAACCACACTAAATGCGAATATACGTTCCTATTTTACAGCAGGTAAATCACACTTTTTCATACATATTTTCTATCAATTAATATTGAATAAACACTTGAGAGAAATTAAATAAACCGGCTGCAAAAATAGGATAAAAAAAGTTAAAGACCGCATTAGATTAGATAATAATATTTTAACACGGTTCAATTTACTTCAAGTTCCCATTTCTATTTTTAATTTTGAAGCAAGTGTCTATCAGAGAAGGACAAAATCTGATTGAAAAAATATTCATAAGTAATCAACATCCTTAAAATTTGCCAATTATGTTCAAACAACCCAACTTGTTCAAACACATACATACATATGTACATAAGTATATTCGCTACTGCTTTTTAATCATTCCATTCGTTGTTGTTGGCTCTGTGATTTTAATCATGTGTCGCATTATGATTATTTTGATGAAGAATAAAATACAAAACGCAAAAATGAGCGCGTATCAACGAACGTGTATGCATTTTATATTATATTATGTATTTAATAATATTAATATAATATAATGTATGTATTTAGCAATATTATGTAGTAGGTATGCCTTAATTTTCATGTTTCGTATCAGGGATAGAAAAAGGGGTTTAGATTTTGTACTAATTATAAAAACAAAATGTTGAACAATTTTGCAAAAAACACTAAATTCATTTTTGCGATTAAATTTATATGATATGGTTTTTATTCAATATTCAGTTTTGTTGCATGATTAAATGCGTAGAAGAGGGCATTATTGTTCACTGAAAAGTATTTTACTGTCTAGCCCAGGTTCTACAGATTATATGTTCCAAATTTCTGCTAAGTCCGTTGAGAAATGGGGTTTTGTATAATGAACATAGAAACAAACCAAAGATTTGCGACTTATACCAACTTCAAATATTGTGACAAAAGTGGGCATAAAATTAGCCATAGAAGAAGGAATGGTCATTTGCTTTAATGAAAGTTTAATATATCTCCCGTTGTTCTAAGAAATATTTGGGTAAAGTTCCATGATGATCTGCATTAGCAACAGTGAAATGCACATAGGAACTAGCTATACCCCTCGATAATCAATATCAATTTTTTTTAATAAAACTATTAATATTTTACTACAATACATATGTAAAATATTAATTTTGGTAAAAAAGTGCGATTAAAAATTTTTATAAACATTAATGTTTGTAAGTAATTAGTCGAACTTTTTTATTAATATTGTATATATTGAAACGATTAATTTGGCTCAAGTTCAAACCCGAGTTTACCCATTTATTTATTCAATTTTTTTAATTTTTATTAGAAAATTTTTTGGATAAATTCTTTTTTTTTTATTAAGAGCGTACTATATATAGAAAAATTTTTATTATTCATCATACTAGCAGAACGGATCAGTACTGATTTCGAGGTCGCTACACCATCTCATCAGCGTTCTTTGTTCAATTTTACCTCTTTTGACGGTGGATACTAGTGATCAGGAATATCAACTATTTAACCGTATTATTTAACAAATTAGAATACGAAAAGTACAAACTTATTCATTTTCACATGTGAAATCAATTTCGCTTAGTACGAAATCCCATCTATGATGAATAACTACTCTATATATTATATATAACTTCACAACATGATAAGTACCGTTTATTCTCAGCAGCCAATGGCGCTGAATAAGCAAGAGAGACTGTAATATATACAAATTACACATATACATATAAGAGATTTATTATTCCAAAAATTAATTAAAAAAAATCTATTTTAGTTAAATGAAGAATTTTCATTCGATTGGCAATCCGTGAGATCTGATCAAATGTGAGAATTGTTGAAATTGCTTTAAAAAGAACTGAAATTCAAAATATTGACCTAATTTTTATTTAATAAAGGAAGCCAGGTCTAGTTTAGACCACAACTTGGGAAAAAGTGACTGCTGCATGTGATTTAGTTCTACTTACCGACCGCAGTTCTTTCGAAACAGTTAAATTACGGCCTGGCCCACGATTTCGAAAGATATCGTTCTTTTGTGAAATTACATTTAAAACAAAAACAGATTTAGAAATTGTTTTTGTTTTCAATGTAATTTCACAAAAGTACGATATCGTTTGACAGCGTGGGTCACGCAGTTAATTTCTGCAATTTTTTTTTATTTGATGGAAATTAAAAAAAAATAATATCAAAAACATGTAACATTTTATTTACTATTGCAATAGATTGCAGCCACTAGAGTCGTAAAGCAGCTCTGGACGAGTAACCGTTGTTGGAAATTATTCATTGAGTACAACCAGGTCAATCTTAGTTTATTGACCTTCGACCCGTTTCACTCTCGCACGTGTTAATGGTCTACCTCGACCAACTGTAACGTGCTACGGTTTTTTTTGTGAAAGTGCAACTGTTTTTAATAAGTTAATATTGATGGAGACCTTAAAAGGCTCTAGAAGTGGATCTTGGGAATAGGTCGCTTGGCAGCTCCTGAAGGAAGCACTTATTCGTGAGATATTCTCGCTCTTTGGCGGACTGCCTTTGCCATTTTATTTTTAAGA
Source organism: Gymnocheta viridis (assembly GCA_956483585.1). NCBI lineage: Eukaryota > Metazoa > Arthropoda > Insecta > Diptera > Tachinidae > Gymnocheta > Gymnocheta viridis. The sequence continues at coordinate 10,211,810 of OY101444.1, forward strand.
ATCCAACAAAAAAAATTTTTTTTGCAGATGGGTTGCATTTAGGAATCCATCCATTATTAATAACAGTTAAAGTTATTTGAACTTAATCAATTTACAGCACCCCAACAAACTGCAGAAGAAATTGCCGCTTCCGAATTACAAGATATGCCAATAGATGCTTTCTTCGATAGCAATGATGGTTTTGAAGATTTTGTTTCATCAGCAGGAGCTGATTTACAATCCACTACGGCGCCAACAACATCACGCATTCATGAAGAAGCAGTATTAAGCGATGATTTAGCAGCAGCATTTAATGATGACGATGACGATTTGTTTGCAAACTTTCAATGGGGTTCGGGCAATGAAAAAGTCACAGAACATAATCGTTGCAGCTTAAATGATCCAACATCTTCGAGATCTGCCTTAACAAGAGGACCACCAGATGTAAATGAGAGTTTTAGCGAATGGCTGTGTGATGATAATGATGCTAACAACGACTATGTCTGGGGAAGTGCTGCTAAAAATGCTAGACTTTCGGAAATCGAACCAACTGCTAAAAGGCCGAAACTACAAATTTCAGAAACGGAAAATCTAGAAAATATTCCCTGGGGTTCAGCTGGCACATCCACTAGAATTGCCCTCTCGACTGATGTAAAATGCACCGGTTGCCATCAGCTTGCTAAAGAGTAAGAGAAAACGTTTTCACATTCACATCTCAAAAATGCTTGGAATTAATTGTACGAATACTTTTCAGGTTATCCGTAAAAAAAGATGGACCGAATAAGGGTAGAAATTACTTTGTGTGCTCCAAGATTATTCCTTGTAAGTTTTTCCAGTGGTCAGATGAGGTGGAACAACAAAGTAAAAAATCGAGTACACAAAGTGCAGCAGATACTCCCGCCACTAGCAGCACTTGTAACCCTGGTAAAGGCACAGCTAATAGTGCTAGCACTGGCACTAGCAACAGTTGGGGTTCAGGGGAGGCGAAAACATCTGATAATAGAAAACAAATCAATTGTAATTGCAATAAGCCTGCCAATAGCTTAACCGTACGCAAAGAAAGTATCAATAAAGGTCGAGACTTTTATGCTTGTGCTAATCGTGATAAATCTTGTGGTTTCTTTCAATGGGCCGATGAAACAGAAGTTAATCAAAAATCCAACACAAATACTAATTTACTTACTACCACTGCGAGCAGTAGCAGCAATTGGGGTTCCAACAGTAGACCTAACAGTTCGACAAACTCTGCCAACACCAGTAGTTGGGGCTTAACAAATTGTGATATACCCGATGACGTGGACAATATCAATTGTAATTGCAACAAACCCGCCAATAGTTTGATCGTAAGAAAAGACGGTCCCAACAAAGGTAAAAGTTTTTATGCTTGCGCTAATCGTGATAAATCTTGTGGATTCTTCCAATGGGCGAATCAAACAGAAAATCAAGGTAATATTTAAAATAGATGTATGTATTCCTTGTTAAATTCTAACGCAATCCATATAATAATCATTCTAGATGACAGTCAGCGCTCTTGGGGTAGCGGTTCACAAGCCGCTTCTAATAGTGAGTCGTTCATTAAAAAAGTACTCGTATATAAACATATTTATTTTTAAATAAACTTTTACTTCTAGATACTGCGAAAGTTTCCACGACTGTAAAAAGCCGTAAATGCGGTTTGTGCCGTCAAGAGGGTCATACACGTCAAAAATGTCCTCGGAAAGGGGACTTCGAGTATTAAGGGATTTCCCAATGTTATTAACATATTGTAGACATATGTACATATGTATGTATCTCTTGAATTATATTCTATTTGTAAAAAGTAATAAATATGTATGTATGTACATTATTTACGAAGAAATTTAAAAAATTGACGGATCATTTAAAAAACCCAGCGCAGAACCCCTGAAACTCTGTGATCAACTTCGCAATATAGGCGACTCCATTAGTTATATGCTGATACATACATTGCTGGACCATAAAAATATTACTTGACTATTTCAGACAGTGTTCCAGTTCCCAGTAGAGTTCAACCACAATCGTCACAGTTCTTATGAATATTCCTCGACTAAAATGGGTGATTATAAGCTCCAATCCCTTTAATGCTTCTTTATCGGGTCTTCAGAGAAATGTATTGGGTTTACTCTGTGATTAAGAGACGATGCTTTCGAATAGCTTTTTCTCTTATGTATACTAAGAACATATGAAAAGACTATATACATATGTATGTACATGTATCGATATGCTCGACCAGGGCCAAATGTTTTCAATAGTATTGCATATATAATTGATCGCGATGTGACGGAGTAAGTATGACCTGAGGTTTTTTGATCCAGGAACTTTGGTTAGTTAGGTTAAGAAGGGCACTGCCTGTGCACTTTCAGTCGGAGGTACATTGTGATGCCCTCCAAGAAACTAGAAAAGAAGAGAGGAGAAAAGAGAAGCTAAAAAGGCGAAGAAGACATGGAAAAAACAAAAAAATGACAGACTGTTCGTACTCCAAAAACAACACAAAACTCTCCAGGGCAACACTCCGGGAACTATAGAGGCATATTATGAACCCCTTCAAGAAAATAGAAAAGAAGAGATAAGAGAAGATAGAAATGCGAAGAAGACTTGGAAAGAAACGAAAAAGAGAGGTAGATGCTGTTCGTACCCCAAAAAACAACACCCCATTATTCATGAAACCAGAAAAGAAAAGATAGAAAGCAGAAGAAAATATAGAAGAGAAACCAAAAATAATGAGAGACAGACTGACCGTACACAAAAAACAACACCCGGGGAAATACAGAGGCACGTTGTGAAGCTCTTCAGGAAAATAAGAGGGAAGAGAATATAGAAAGCCGAAGAAGACCGAAGAGAAACGAAAAAGAAAGAGCGAGAGGCTGTTCGTACCCCAAAAACAACACCCAACTACCTAAAGAAACAACCATCTACTTGCTTACTATGTTGGTTACTATGCCCATGAGGAAGCCGTTGATATCTCTGAATTCGCACTCCGCTATATCACTTAGCTCCAAAGAAACTGCTGCCTAGCCAACTTATCCTGCTGCGCTGTAATCCCGGGCAACGACAGATAGTGTAATCTGTGATTTCCCTCTCATCCTCGCATGGAATGCAAGGGTCGGCGACACCGTTCTCCCATTTGCTAGTTATCGCTCTAAACGAACACTGACCAGACAAAACTACTATCAGGGCTTTTAGGGCCCTTCAATCCATACCTAGTAGCTGGATCTTGCCGTGTCATATCTATGCCACAGGGCCCTTGAGACTTCGCAAATTTTCCTACTTTCCCAATAACGATTCGTTCCATCTATCGACCATACACCGAGTTCTCTGAAGTAGTGGCCGATCAGTCGACGATCCTACCCTTGCCAGTTCGTCCGCTATCTCATTTCTTTTAACGTTACAATCATTAGCTTCGACATCATTAGGAATAATGTTAATGCTAGGGCGAGGAGCACTTCACTACGTGATCAGACACAAATAGAAGTAAAATAAGTGGTGAACAATTTCACTCTGATTACCCAATTCCTTGAGCAAAAGTTCTGCAGCCGACAGTAAGAAAGCTATTCAATACTACAGACACAAATTTAAAAAAAAAAATAAAAAAAATGATTATATTTACATTCCAGCATGTAAAATGGGCATACTACTTGCACTTAAGACACAGGAACACTATACATATGTACATATGTACATACTAGATACATATTAAGTTTTATGATTCTGCTGTCATTGAGTTTCTTGTGTACTTTTTTTCATGAATCAAAGGCTCGTTAACATTGTAGACGGGCAGAATGCGTTATCTTCTATTGTTCGTTTTGTGGTTGTTTTTCTGTTTATAATTTTTAGGCCTGGGAGCAAATTACGCCATTCGATATCGAATGAAATTTCCATACAAATACAAACAAAATTTGTATGAGATTTCGCTCGATATCGAATGCCGTAATTTTCCCCCTGTTCATTTACGAGTAAGTGTTGATTGAGCAAGGTGTTACAATAATTTTATTACAGAATTTCATTGTAGTATTCTCTCTAACATTCAAAGAAAAAATATATAAAAGTCCAAGAACAAGAAAAACTTTCAGTGCGTGAAACTGCAAAAAGGTAACAAGCAGAACAGATTTTGAAAACAAGCTTCTTAATTGTTTATATTTTCAAGATTTAATATTGGGAAAACCCAGTCCGCAAGCATTCTAAAAGATAAGGTAGATCTTAAAGTCAGATGGCAATCTGGAGTTAATATTATTTGCAAAAAAGCCGCCTGTGTACAAAAGATTCAGAAGTTGAGAGGACTAATCGTGAGGGCAAAGACCAAAGAAAAAAGCTGAGAAAATAGGTTATCATGGGATTTTTGCGTCAAATAGGTGGCTAAAAAAAATTGTGCAAGCGACATAATGTTGCATTTAAATGCATATCAGGAGAGGCAGACTATGTACTATTTTTTTCGCATCGCAATAGAGAGATCTATGATCCTCTATGTCTATGAGGTGTTATGGAAAGGGACTAGATACGTCCATATTTGCTGATTTCTTTCTTAATATAATCTACAAAAAACACTCAATTATGTTACAAATTTATATGTATTTGCTTTTATTTTTTACACTATTTGTTGGTTTTTTTTTCTTACTCTATATAGAATTATAGACGATCTAAGCTTAAAGTATTACAAACTAAATAAAAAGCCAACTTCAATTTTAATTGCGCTTTTTTGTTTAAATATTGAGTAATTTCTTTTTTTTTTTAATGAAACAGGAAAAACATTACGATTACAAGAAGAAAAAAAGAAAATTAAAAATAGTAAAAATTTATATTAAATTATTTGACTTAAATAACTAAATTTAAAAAGTTAATTAAAGTAACTAGTTGACTTAAAATATATGTTAGTCATGTGTTTCGATCATAAAATTTCAACTGAGAGATTCTATAAGAATCAAAACTGCTGCCACATTTCAAACAAAACCTCTAAAATCAATTATTTAGTTCATAACCGAGACACAATTCTTAAGGTCTGTAGTGGATGTAGTAAATTTAAATAAGTTATTAACTTTATTAAGAACTCAAAATATCAATTCAAAAATAAAATCAAAAAAATTAAATGAAACAAATAAGAATTTGTGTAAAATAAAAATAAATAAACTTCTCAATTGCAATTCGATTGATACATTTCTTTTTGGTTGCATTACGAAAAAGTGTTTTTGTATGTATGTAGATGTGTGTATAGTAGTAAAAGATGTACATATTTATTTCTTGTTGGCGGGTTGTAGTACGAACGTAACTATGAAATCAATCAATTTTTACGGCACTATAGATTTTGCGTATAAAACTATATGCTGCAAAGAAACCAATTGTACCCGTGAGAAGCCAAAATGTTAAAACCATAAGACCTATATGGAGTGAAAAAAAAATGTATTTAATAAGAGTATCATAGTTTACAGCGTAAACTTCACATATGCAGTGGTCATTTTCTTAACATTTTCCAGTTATGAGGCACTATTAGTCTTCTTAGTAAGGATAAATAATTTATTAAGTCCAATCCAAAGAAGACCGATTCCTGCCCTCCTGTTCTTCATCAGAAAGCATTGAAAGTGAAAGCACTGGCAATATATTATAATCACAACGGATACATGAAATATGGCTTGTAGGTAGTGTCATATGATAACATATTCATTATAACAAAGAATCAAAAGAAATCAGTTTATTTTTGTTCTGGCACGGTAATCCAATTGTACTGAGATTTATATATCAACTATAATATACGATAGCAAATCAGACAAGTAGTCACCGGCGTCTATCCAGTATTTTCATAACAGTTAATGTGCTAATTAAATGACCACTACGGTATCGAGTTACACCGAAATTTACTTACTTGTGTAACCGAAATACAATAATGTGGGTATAAATTCGGTAATTTCAAGTTTGGTGAAGAAATAAAATATACTATAGAGAAGCACATAAACAGCTGAACCTCCTGAAACAATAAAACTGCGCCACCACCAACGATAATCCTAATTGCGAATAGAAAGAAACACAGTAATACAAACATATTTAAGGTCAGTTTTTTTTCTCGAAACTTACTTCTCCACATAATTGAAAATACGTCATAACAATAGAAATTTGTCCACAGCTTACTACCAGTATACAAAATACCAAAAATAGAAAACCAAATAGATAGTAGAATTGATTCTGCCAAATGGCAGTGAAAACAAAAAATAATTCTATAAACACAGCGCCAAATGGTAAAATGCCAGCCATTAGAGTACTGAAACAATAGTCGGAAAAGAATTAAGAAAAATATATATATATATATGTATGTATATACTTATGCATGTATATAAATATACATAGGTACAGCTATGAAATTTAAACCAATTACCTTAGTATTGCATTCATATACCAATGTTGTGTTGGTACTTGTCTAGGTATCATATTTGTGCGCACAGGATGTTGATAAGGTTGCTTACGATAACCAAAATAGTATCCCAAATAAACGAGTGGCACTGAAATGCCAAACCATAATAAAAGTAAAGAAATCATGGTTTTGAAAGGCACAGCACCACTCGATTCTTTGTCCCATATGAAAAAGTTTAAGAAGAAGCCAGTTCTATGGGGGTATTTTAAAAACAAAAAAATATATTTTTAGCCTTTTATTAAAACTATCTGTACCCACCCAAATACAATGCTGGGATATAATGTGGCTGTTAAAAATGCTGATTTCTTCCACTCACGGCCCTTCATAGTTTTATAAAGACGAGCAGCAAAATAACCGGCAATAATTCCCATAAATACATACATAAAAATTCCGGAAGTCATGAGAGCTCCACGTGAAGATGGTGATAGCATACCCAGCATTGCGAAGACTAAAAAGAATATAATTTAAAAAAAAATAATCAAAAAATAATTTTCTTAAAAATGAATTACTCACATATTGTTATGAGAGCCATAAAAAATATTTGTATGCCGCTACCAATCACAGCCGAAAAGAAGCGAGTATTTTTTGGTGGACGAAACACGTCTCCGTGCACCAGTTTCCAACCGGTCTCCTCCAAAGTATCTTCAATATTATCATCAGTATTATAACGAGCAATATCACGTCTTAACGTACGTATCATTATCATTGTTAAAATACCTAAAATATTAATCAATTTTAAAATATGGAAAAGAAAATTAAATCATACGATTAAACACACCCGAAAGGAAGAAAACAACTACCAAAGAATTAATAATACTAAACCAATGTATTTGAACATCCTTCATGCCCAAATAAATGTCCCAACGGGAAGCCCAACTAACTTTGGACTCTTTCCATTCTACTGAATAAGTGAAGTACAATTGAGTATTTGAATTGGAATTAACAAGTTGAGGACGAGCATTATCAGGAAAATTACAATTATCACCCTCAAATTTTATATCTTTGTAATTCACAGAAGCAGTTTCAACTTCAAAGCCAACCACGCGGAATTTATCTCTAAAAAATTTTTAAAATTTATCTATATACTTACATATACAATTTTAAATTAACTCACTTTGTGTGCATGTGATAGGACAAAATAAATTTCAAATGATTGTTTATATACACATTATCTCCTTCAACTTGACCCAGACGATAACCATGTTCATAGGTTACTTCATTAGGATTATTAAGATTAATTATTCGTGTTGCCACTGGCAAATTATCGACTAGCAAATGAACAAAATACTCATGCTTAATACGTTCGACCACCATTGTCGACTGCGGTTGTTCCCAATTCAGCGGCGTGTTGTCTTTTTTGTTGCAGAGTAATTTGCAATTTATATTAACAGCCATTTGAACTTCATAGGGGGTATTGACTATACGATCACCCCTTAACACCTCACCGAGATTCTCAGATTTATAGATTAACGTACCATTTTTTGGCAAACAAAATTGCAGTGAATAATATTGATAAGGTAATTGTGTCCGGCTGCTTGTCATTTTCACCGCCTTAACATCTATTTTCTGTCCTTTGAAAAATTCTACCGGTGCCACTCCGGGTACATAGAAGCAATGCATCCCACACACTGAAACAGCATTTTAAAACTTATTGTGCTCTTCTACTCATAAAACTTTTACAACTTACCCAACGCCATTAAAATGGCAATTGCCAGTGTGTAGTACTGAAAATATAAAAGGAAAACATATTTGAATTTTATTAGTCATCTTATCCACTGGGCTCTTTTCGTGCATAAAGAAAATCAGCTTGCGTGGCGGAGTTTCCTTTAAGCAATTTTCTCTAGATTTTTATGGATTCACAAAATACGTTTGTTATTCTTATAAAAGAAGAATACCTGCATTGTTGCTGCAATCAATTTTAGTCTTAATTAGATTATATTTGTAGGTTTTATTATTAAAAATTATGTTGAACACACAAATGAAAATATGCAGCTCTCCTGTCACTGTCAGTACGCCAAGCCGATCGGCTGACAGCCGCGGCTAGCCGACCATTCTTCTTGTTTTATGGCCGCCGCCCACATGAGCAGCTAAAAATTGGCAGCCGACTTTTCCTGTTATTACTGATTTGAATATTTTACTTATGCCGTTTTATTTTCTAAAAAAAATGTAAGCAGAAAGTAAATTTTTATAGTTGTACTTCAGTTAGTTCAATAGTTCAGCTGCTTAGTTGAACTACGCATTAAAATTAGGTCTGCGTTTAGACGAGTCATGTCTTATTGACGTGATTGCTACTTTATGGGCGAGAGAGACAAGATGAAAAGAAAAGAGTACGAGATGCATGTACTACCGGTACGATTTGTGTTCTCAATCATAATTTTTAGCCTGAAATTATTTGCAAGTATATGTTGTCAACATGACATTACTTGTGTGAACCAAGATGTATTTAACTAAGTGGTAGTATTAGTAACACAATTACAACAATACGAAAACAACAGGCATTTTTGTTTGTGTATTGTCATTGCATATGTCAAAAACATTACCCATAAAACAGATACAGAAAAAAAGTTAAAAGTTAAGCACCCGCCACTGTACGATATTTTCTTTCGTCGTCCGTCTGCGTACAGTTTGAGTACCAAAGTTGGTTGTGTTGAAGAAGACTTGCCCAATGAATATTAAAGCACATTAAATTAAAAGCCCAGCTGAACTACTTTTTTTCGTATAAAATTCTAATATCGAAAGTTGTTTATGTTACGAATATTAAAAGTATTTTATCAACATCAAAGAAATTTGTCTTAATTGACAGGTTAGTCAACTGTTCTAGTGGGATTACCTTGTTAAATTGCCTTGGATCATCTTCCACCAACATTGTGAAAGTAGCCGTTGCAAAAATACTGCCTGATTTTACTCAGGGTATATTAGCAAGTTAACTTCAGTAGGACTGCGGGTTAATCTGATTGCATGTTAATTGCGAGAAATTTCTGTATTGATTTTTATATATATTGCATTTTATTGCATTTTTTATTATATCTTTTTGAAATTTCCTTGAAGTTTTTTTCCACTATATATTTTTTTTAATTGTTAAAAACTTATAGATTTTTTTGTTTTTAAACTTTTTAGAATTTCTTTTGTTTATTTTTTTGGTCTTTCTATCTGATCTCTCCTGATGAAAAAAATCCCTCTATGTTATATATAAATAAGACGGCAACGTTTTTATAGAGTTTAAGTAAACGGCGACTCTGTTGTCTAGAGATAACAACGTCGATATTTTTGCTGTTTGCGACGCCTTTTTTTGTGGCTTCTTTTCTTCGTTTGTGCGTTTGATACCATTTATGGCAACGGAATGAAAAGGAAAAAATTTATAAGTTGCTGCAGAAGGGCAGATTATTAGCAATATTTAATTAATTAAAATATATAAAACTGGAGCTTGTAATAAACAAAGGCTGAGAAAATTAAATCGATTTTATGTGCTCCTTTCTTGAATGAAGGAGTGCTTGATAAGAAAGTAAAATATTTAAGAAAATCCTATGATGAGTACAGAATTTTTTACGAGTTTAAAAAAAATGTCTCCTTTGTTTTAAATATTTATGCAAAGATCAAAATGCATTTGCAGCAATATAAACTAAACTAACTCAATTGGCGAACGATTTATGAAATTCTGTTTACTTAAAATTATTTATGACGATTTTTGTTAATTGGAAAAAAACAGTAATCGGAAGTTGTGGGTTGGAGCTTATTGTATCAGTGTGCGTATGTACAGTACTTCATCGTGTTTTCTGAAGTTTTCGTATAATTGAAGCAATAAATGCCAATTAAGAAATTAAATAAAAGAAAAAATTGTAAAATTGATCGTTAATGGTCCATATTTTACTCTACTAAGAACGCTGAAGGAAAAGTAGACACCAACAGGTAAGTCGTAAGAAGTTTATTTCTTTACGATGGTATTTTAATGTTTTGCACTTTCTGTTAACATTCCCGTCTATAATTATGTACATACATATGTATGTACATATATGTAATCTAAAAAATATGTTGATAAGTATGATCGACCCATTGTTCTGCTGGTATAAAAACCTGAGTTTTTAGATTTGCAACTTATTTTATTTAAAAAACCTGTTTATTAATTTTTTTTCCAAATTCAGCAGAAAACTCGAAAAATATTTTGCTTATGAATTCTCCGTTAGATAACATGACATTCAATGTACATATTTCACATTCATCTATGTATGGATGTAGTAGATGCATATGTTTGTCATGTAAATTATATAATGCATGTACAGCCGGATCATAATAATATACATAAATGCATATTTCCCTAAAATTATTTTCTATCGAAATTGGCACTTATTGGAAGTTGTATGAAATATAAAAAATTCGATAACAGTATTACTTGTGAAAATTTTCCTAAACATTAACTGCCAGGTCCACGACGTCACACGTATTCGTTCTTTCGTACAATTACTTAAAATACAAAAACAATTTCTAAAATGTTTTTGTTTTAAATGCAATTGTACGAAAGAACGAATACGTGTAACATTGTGGCCTGGCAGTTAGCTGTGAAAAAAATTATGAAAATAAGGTTATTTGAAGTTAGATTCATCTTGTTCATCGATATCACAAAATTTGTTATAAAAGGAAATTTAATTTCCATGTCGGCAAACGGGCGGTTAAAATATATCATCCCAGACACTTGATTTCATTAACATACAGTATTGCCAGAACAAATTTTTGCATGTAGGAAAACGCAAAACACACGAGCAATTGTGGATGATAAAAAATGCTATACACAAACAAACAGACAATTCGTAGGTTTTTAAGCGGTATTTTCCAGATATTTAGAGGATATAAAGTCTCAAACTTATGTAGCTTATTTCAATTACCATAAACCTATAGTTTCAATGATAAAAATTCCTGAATAACCTAATAAAAATATTTTAAACGATATTTTAACGATATTCTCATTTATTCAACAAAAGAAACAAATTTGTTTTCTTATCGGTCACCACGCTCAAAAAGTGTAATTTGAATTAATATCAAAGAAAAAAAAATACTGCATAAATAAAAAATAAATAAATAATTATAATTGTGTAAGTTGATAAAAAAATGCTATGCAATAGCTTTGCCGCGGCGGTCCCCAAGTGCCACACGTCTTTTTTTATTGTTGTAATTGTGAACAGACCTGTATTATTAAATCATCGTGCATACACATGCATATACTAGACTAACTCAACCCTCGACAAACAAATCTTTTTGAAATATGTGCATACATACATATTTAATATTTTTAGAATTCACATTATAATATCATTAAGTATATGTATCTTGTACCAGATTTTCCATTCATTGTTTAGAATGGAAATGGTGGTTCCTGCTCGTAGATTTCGCAAACTAAATAAAGTTCAACAAACAATTTCTGTGACTGTTAATTGTGTAACAGTGCTCTGTTAAATGCTTAAAAGTGCTCTGTTAACTGCAAAATTAGGTGTTCTAAATTTTATTTTTTGTTTCTGCTATTTAAATTTAAATTTATTTTCTCACATCAAATAATAATATATGTACATATGAATATTTGTTATCTCTACTTTCAGGTGAATTTAACAAAGAAGCATATACTTACATACGTAATATATGTATGTAAATACATGCCTATTTTGCTTCGCATTTCGTAGTAAAAATCTGTTGCATACTACAACTGAATATGGAAAACGATGCCGTGCAAAGCATTAATACAACAACAGCTTTGGCAGATGATAGCGATAATGACGAAGTAACAGATTTCTTGAACTCCAACACTTCCCCAAACTCTGCTATACCTTTAACTGCTGTTTCTTCAACAAATGCTTCTATTTCTGTAAGAACTACTACAGGACCCGCAACTTTTGAAACTGAATGTTCATCAAGAGCCAATAATCTCCTTGAAAATTCTAGAACAAATCTCAACAGCATAATACATTCCAATACGGTGGAAAGCCAAAATTATTGTATACCTGTTATCAACACCGCAACTAATAACAATCAACTTTCCTCACGTCATATTTTGACTTCTGCTTTAAATAGCAACAACTGCAACAACAATAACGTTTTAAATAGTCCTCAACTGATGTCAGTAAAAAACGACAATAACATGATTCCAATTATTAATATAACTCCTCATAGTCCTGCCAATGTCTCAAAATACAATAACATTTTTGAAGACACTCTCAGCCAATTGCAAAATATACGCGAAAGTGTGGTGCAAATGAAAAATTCTTCATCTCACATGAACGATGGTCTGTCAAATTATGGCCTAGTAAATGCAGCAATCTTGAGTGCATCTCTGCCCGATCTATCTGCGGCAGGTAATGGAGTGGCTGGATCGGCTGGTATGGGTCCTTATTGTGCGTTGGCTGCGCAATTTGTTATGTGGTCACCCCAGCAGCAGCAACAGTATCTATTAAATGCCGATCGTCGAAAATCATGGACTGGTATTGACGATTTGCCCACTGGTGGAGATTGTACAAATAAAAGTGTTAGTCTATCAAGTTTAGATAGCGAGGAGCAGGAAACAATACGAGTTACCGAACAGAGAAGACGTTCAGCTAGGAATAGCACTGGTGGTAAGAAGGGATATCTGTAAATATATTTTTTAATTTTACATGGTCTTTTTTATACTAATTTGCACTCGGTAATTGTAGTTGTTGTCTCTGCTTGGCGTTACCAAAACAGAGTTTGCGGACTATAAAAGTCCAAAATAAGGAGAATTATGTAAGCCTAAGGATTTCACCTTTTCCTTTTAAACAAATTTTGGTACGGCATTCATAATTCATATTGTTTTTTTTTTTAATGCGTTACGAAGGAGGCATGTGGACAAAAATTGGCAAACGTTCGTTTCGTAAGGAAAATTTTAAAATACTCTACTGTCTCAAAAAACTGGCACCAATCTGACAAAACGTAAATGCCATTGGCACGTCTAATTAAACTGTTTTTGGTGTTGAACCCAGACGATTACGAATTAGTATCTATCTATATTATTAATAGGCAAACACGTTTTTTAGATCCCATTCGTGGTGGTAATACTGAACCGATTTTGGAAAGATTTATATAGATGTACACAATCTTATTTTTATTTAAATCGATTTAGGGGTTTTGGGGTTATTAGCGTTTAAAGTTGCATGCACACTTATTATTATTACTCATGCATGTATCAGCATCAAATTGAAAAATAAACAAAGTGTGTATGTGTGTTTGTCCAATTTGCTTTCGCATAGAGACAGAGTTTTTTCGATATGTACTTCAAAGTACAATTACAATTGTAAACAATATATAGCTAAGTAAGAGGGTTTTATGTTGTTTATTTAGAATGTTTTTGTATATTATCGTATATATTTATGTAAATGCTTAACATTTCGTATATATTTATGTAAATGCTTAACATTTAATTACTAGAATGCGATTCGCGGTCGTATGTATATAAATATAACTACATTTAATTAAATAAAAACTCGAAAAAAATTTAATTAAATAATATATTACAAAGAATTTATTAATGCAATTTTTGCAGACAACTATGATCAATTTGTTTACTTTTGTTTTTATTATTGCTTAACTTCGTTTTGTCATGGACTCTACCAAGCTTCTACAAAAGTTCACACTAATGCTTTGCCAAGCATTTTTAAGAATTTTGCAATAAATTCTCGCGGTTAGGGCAGCCAGTGGGAGAATTAGGAATTGAGCGCTTGATCTCAGCATGTTTGATTGTGTTTTGGTCAGGGGATTGAGGAGGCCAATCAAGTACTTCAAAACCATTATTTTGGAGCCAACCTTGAAGCTACACATGAATAGTATTTCGGATCGTTATCATGCTGGAATATGTCGTTCAATATGTCTAGGCCTATGTGCTAATCTTGCTGATGAATATCAACATATTGATTGATTGACATTCATTCTTTCAGACACTGACGCACTCACCGACAACCTCCATTCTCATACACCCCCACATCTGTATGCTACCTCCGTCATACTTTACTGTTGGCTGTACCTTGCGGCTAGTTAGCGGCTCACAAGGCTTTTCCCATATCCACTATCGTCAATCTTTTCCCAAGCGATTAATTTTAGATTCGTCGGACCATATGACTCCTGTCCAATCTTTTAATGTGTATTTTTTTTTTTTAAATTTTTTGAAACGTGAATATTAAATTTTCTGTGACGTTTTGTTAAAGTGCTTTTCTTACCTTTACTCATCCACGTAACAAAATTTTCTGCAGACATTAGTTGCAATATTTATACCTTCACTCTGAAGAAGACGCCGTCATATTTAAGCAGTATTTTCATGAATACCAAACTTTATCTGTCTCACAATGCGTCTTCCCAGTGTGGCGTTTAAAACTGGCTTCCGTCCAAGTTTGTTTCTGGTGGACAATGGCTCACATGACTTGATATTTCCTGATGTGTGGTGTTCAAATCTAATAAACTCCTTATTTCCTGAGTTTTGGTCGAACTAAGCTTCTTCATCAGTATTTAATGAAAAATTATGAAATATGCATTAAGCTAAGTTTAGACGATATGTTGAATCAGCATATTTATGCTGAAAAATTTTTTACAAGTGCTTCCACATTGTGTAAACTTAAATTTTTTTCAGCATATGTATGTTTAAAATCAATTGCTGACACTTTATTTATTTAAAAAATCCTTACAGACAATGAGTTACAAAAACCTTACAAAACTAATGGTAATAAATATTAAATATAAAATAAATATGTATTAAAGAAACAAAAGACAAGCAATATATGTACTTACATACAAAATAAAAAATTACCAGAAATATAATTATTTTATTACAGTAGATAGCAAAAGTTTAAACTGAACGAAATAACGTGTTAGTGTGCCATTACGCGCATAGTTAGTCCGATGAAGAGGTACTACATCAAAAAGCCAACCTAAGATTCCTAGGTGGAATATAAAATGGTACAATGTTAAGCAAGTCAGGGCAATCAATGCAACCGTTGATAATATCGTAAACCAGTAGGGCTAACTGTACTTTTCTACGCGATTCTAAAGTGCGGAGGCCTATAAACAGACATTTAGACTCGTAAGGAGCGGAGGATAAATATGTAAGCGAGAGTGTAACAAATTGAATGAACATGCGCTGAAGTCTCTCAATACGTGAGATATGAATAGCAACATGAGGATTCCATATCACAGCAGCATATTCTAACTTAGACTTTACAAAGGAGGTATAAATATACTTCAGTGTATAAGGGTTAGCAAATTCGGAACAACTCCTCTTGAAAAAGCCAAGCATTTTATAAGTTTTACGAAGAAGATACTCAACATGGGCCACAAATGATAGAGAACTATCAAACACTACCCCCAAGTCAAGCTTCGAATCCGACGTGTTCAAAACGATACCGTTAATATTAAAAGCAAGGACCGTGGAATTCCGTGACCTGTGAAAGGAAACATGCATACATTTACTAATATTTAATTGCAAACAATTATGACTGCACCAATCATTTAAATTATTGAGCTCATTTTGCATCATATGCGCATTAAAATCAAAAATTTAAGAAAAAGTAAATAAAACATGCAATCAAAAAATTAAAAAAGTAATAAAAATTAAAAAGAACATAAAAATTAAACAAAAAAGTCGAAAGTTTCAATACTCATTCGAGTATATTCTTTAAACTTGGCAGGATATTTTCTTAAATCACTATATAAGTGATGAAATTCTCCAAATTCACTTCGTTTATAATTTATTGGATGTTTTCCAAATGAGTTTTTATTGACAAAATTCTTTAAAACAGTAGCTGAAGCTAAATACTCATCATCTGACGAATCCATATCTTTTCACTTCAGATTCACAAACAACAATGAACAACAAACCCAAATGCACACAAACATATGTACATAGAACACAAATAATAGATAAAATATCAGCGCTGATTCTCGCATCCACTATGAACACTCAAACTTTTTTCTCGCTTGAACAATTCTCGCAATAAGCGTCAACCAGCTCGGCTCGGCAACAAGCTGCCACTCTGTACAGACCCTTATTAGGAAAATAGCAACAAAAATAACAAAAATTTCAAAATGATTTGATCAATTAGTTGAGGTACTTTATGTAAATACATAGTACATATGTATATGACTAGGTAGACTTAACAGTGTGGCCTTAATATGCTTTTCATTAGCAACGAGCAAGAATAGCTAGAATAATACGTATGTAATTGAGTTAACTTATCATTAAGACGCGCGTTTTATACATACATATGTACATACATAAGTATGCATGTACATACATATGTACAAATAAGCTTCGCTATCAATGGGTCTTTTATATGTATGTCATTCCTATTTCATTTTATAAGAGCATTGAAAGCTTTAATTATAATTATCAAAAAATAAAATTTGCAAATTATTAAAGAAGTTGATTAGAACTTACTTATTTAGTTTTTTTTCGTACAATTTTTTGCAGGCATTTCGACGCACTCTTTAAACGAGGCGGAACTTGCCAGAGATTTTGAACGGATTGCAGCAAAAAGAAGTTTGGCGACGGAAATCATAAGTCGTATACCGCTGCAGAAAAGTATTTCAACGTCATCAATTGTAGCCAAGGAAGATATCAAGGCAATATCTAGACACCTAACAGACAGCGAAGATGAAAATCAAAGTCTCTTAAGAGCACATGCAAAAATTGAAGTATATGATAATGTAGAGAAGAGACGCAAGCGTGGCTCTTTGTTTTTTCGCAAGAAAAAAGATAAAACAAAAATGAAATCAATTGGTGGCCAGTTGGCCCACTGTGATGTTTGTGGTGTCAGTTTGTCCTTGGCTACAATCAAGGATCATCAGATGGAGTGCAAAGGTGTGCCTGGCAGTAAGAAAGGCAACACAGCGGTTATAGGTACAGGCTTAGGAAAAAAACCTGATATGGGTCAGGACCTTTATGATGGTTCAGAACACAATTCTAATTATAATGATGATAATACACCTTTGATAAGATCCGAGTTTCTGAATGATGCCCCCATAGAGGCTCATGATTTAAAAGTGGACCCCAGTTTGGGTATATTCTTGAAAGAGCATGATTCTTGGTCACCCGGTATACCAAAAGACATTTTAAAAACCCTTAAAGATACGCAAATAAAAAGGCAAGAACATATTTATGAGTTTATAATGACTGAAAAGCACCACTGTCAAACGCTGTTGGTGATGCAAAAAGTGTTTGTGGAAAGTATGGAACGGTATTTTCCAGCGCTTAATAGTAATAAAATGTTTCCTAGACTGCCAGAGTTAACTGAACTGCATTGTGGTTTCCTCAAAAGGTTACGGATTAAGCAAAAGGAACATTTTGTAGTGGATTCGATAGCTGACATTTTATTGGAATTTTTCTCATTGGAAAAGGCCCAGCATTTGCGTCTAGCTTATGGAGAATTTTGCGCTAATCATCGTACGGCCTTAGAACAATTCAAATCCTGTATGACCAGCAGAGATCCTACATTCTCGGAGTGGTATAAGCATTGTCTAGCCAATCAGCTGTTGAAAAAGAAGGGAATACCCGAGTGTATATTGTTTGTAACACAACGTTTAACCAAATATCCTTTGTTAATAGAGCCTTTATTGAAAAGTGCCCGAGAAGATAAATTGGAATGTGATAAACTACAGCACGCCTTGGCCTTAGTTAAGGAGTTACTGGTCGATGTAGATGCCTGTGTAGCAGAGAAAGAACTACGCGAAAGGCAAATTGATATTTACAATCGTATAGATAATAAATCATTTGCTATTTATAAAAATAAACCTTTCCGAAAATATGATGTGGGTGTGGAATCAAAAAGGCGTCTTAAATTTGAAGGATTAGCGACGTTAATGCAAGGGCGTTCCAAAATGCAATTAGTATTGGTTGTTGTTTTGACAGATTGTTTGTGTTTTCTTAATGAAAATTCAGCCCACAACAAGTACATGTTCTTCACACCCGAACACAAGGCCGGCGTTGTGCCACTGCAAAAGTTATTGATAAGAGAAAAGGCTGGTACCGAATCACGTGGTATTTATATAATATCTTCGAATCCTTTATTTCCTGAAATGTACGAACTGAAAGTGCAAACGCCAAAAGATAAAAATGTTTGGATACAGTCTATAAGACAAGCAGTGTTGGATTGCCCCTCCACCGATGTCATTGAATCGGATGATTTAACACATGAAGAAAAATTGCGTATAGGAGTGAATAAACGAGAAATCATTGAAAAGATACGTCAAAAGGATATCGAGCAGGCAATTTTGCTTGAAGAGAAAATTCTACTGCAACTGAATCTAATACAAAAAGATCAAAAACTCTTTTCGGAACAACAGCCACAAGATCAACAACAGCTTCAGCAAAGGCAAACAGCAAATGCCTGCAACATGAGCGCTGCCCAATTTCTAAGTAATTTTGGTTCATATAAAGACCTCTCAGTGGCGGCAGATTGTGATACAGCCGAATTGTGGAAGAAGGTGTTAAACACCGTACAAGAAATAACACAATTAGCATCATCCGTTTATACGGCAGCTACAGGACAACCAGTTTCTAGATCGGTGAGTTCGGTGGGTGAAAAACACAGTGATACGTACAATTCACCAACTTTGCCAAAGAGAGCTGAAACTTTTGCTGGTTTCGATGAGAAGCGAGGAAAAAGCAATTTTTCCTGCCGAGCTGACAAATTAGCAACATTCCAAATATTATCGCCACGTCTGCAAGAATTAGAAGAAACTAAAAAAGAAACCAAAAACACTTTAACTATATCCACAGACTCTCAAATATGTGACCAAATGGCCAATACTTTGGTCGCCAGTGGCAGCGGCCTTTCTGTAACCAAAGATAATAATTTAGCTTTACTACAAGTTACTCACAATCTTCACACTCTTCTCTGTATCATATCTCAACAAATGACTACCATACATTCCCTACAACTGCAATTAGCTCTATATCGCGAGAGCCCCAGAGCCTCATATACACACAACGATCAGTTGGAAGAGTTGAGAAATTTGCAAGATAAATTGCAGGAGGAAAAAACTGTTTGGATGCGCCAGAAGGATCATCAAGAGCAGGAATTAAATGAGAAAAAAGAGGTCTTAGACAAAATGCAGGAACAAATCAATGCGCAACAGGAGGATATCAAGCAGCAGCGAGAACAGTTGTATAGAAAAATGGAGGTGTTATCAAGCCAAGGTCTGCTTATTTCCCCCAATACAGCACTTAACATCTCTACACAACTACTGCAAACACCTGCAGCGAGCAGCGCAAGTGAATTAGACTATGATGTACATGATTCTAATAATGGGGCAAGTGCAGGACATGATTTAGCAAATGTGTCAAATAGCTCTACGGCATCTAACACCGGAAGTGGACCACCCACGTCGGCAACTGCTGTGTCAAATACAGTCGAAAGACGTAAAGATAAATGGCGCACTGCTTCCACAATATCAAAAACTCCTCCGGTTAACCTTCTAAGTGCTACAAATGCCCCAAAAACTCAACCGAATGTGGTGAAACAAAAAATACCCATGAAACTTTCATCGCTCTCATCGACAACGTCAACTTCTTTTAATTCGCCTGGAGTTAATGCTGCAAAAGTCGATAAATCCAATAGTTTTACTACCAACACGCATTATAACTCCTCGACGTCATCGGGCGTAACTCAAATGTTTCCCCTTAAACTAGCTGACAAACGTTCGGCAGCAGTTGCCAATACTTCAACTCCATTAACCTCACAGCTTATACCACAACATTCACGCACCGGAAGCTCTCCGGCAATCATTCAACATCCTCAAATGCCAGGCAATAATGCTGCAAATATAACATCACCATCGTCTTCCTCATCGACAGGTGTTACACACACCGATTCGTCCGCCACATTTACTCATGGACAACGTTATTCCTTCAGTTCAACAAATGCGTCCGCAATCACAACTACACCCACCACTAGCCGCATAGTTTCACATTCCTCCGCTGGCCAAACTAAAATACCTCATGCGTTACCATTAGCAGCGCCATCATCATCATCACCATCCTCATCTAATTCAGCAACTTCCACAGCTGTGCCAGCAGTTTCTGCGCCAGTAATAACATCAAATCGTCCAACTGTTCAAACTAAGCCCGAAGAAGAAGAAATTTATTTTTGACGTAAGTTTTCTAAAGAAGTTGAAATATAAAATTAGAAATAGTCCTTCAGATTATCATAACACTAAGAAAAAAAGTATTAATTGTATTGTGTAAATAAGCATATATTAGTGGTGTAACGAATATTCCACATCGTGAATATTCGCCCATTTATTATTAATCGTATTCGCCAAATTTATATCGAGTATTTCGATGAATATCAATGTTCACAAAATATATACGAGTACATACATATAAATTGATAGAAACATTAGATAAATGAAGCCAGAAAAGTGTAGTAATTTATTATAATTTTTATTAGAAAGTGTCATTTTATTACATTCGAACGTTTCAAAATAATAGTTATTTTTTTACTAGAAAAAATAATCTGTTTTGTAGATCTATATTATACATATGTATACTCGTATATGTATGTATAACTAAAAAGGCAGTAGTTTTTTAAAAACAAATAATCGAACCATAAATTACTGGCCTAAATTTAAACTGAATTTTCATATTTGTTTTCTCGTATATCGGCGGCAGATATTCGTATAAGAAAAATTTATATTCGTTACATCACTAATAAATATCATAATTTTTTGTTGACTTAATTGATTGATGTTCTTAGAAATCCAATTTCTTATACATACAAACATACATATAATACATACATACATGTATGTAAACGTTGACAGTTTCTATTTTCGCTGCAGCACAAACAAAGGCTTTTCGTTATGATCAACAATGTTGATTAGCAATCAATAAATATGCAGAAGTCCTTATTCAATGTAAAATTATTGTTGGTTTATAAAAGCTTAATTAATCAGATTTTATTAGTAAATTTTTTCTATAATCGAATCGCCTTTACAAAATCAAAAATAAGAAAAAATTAGAAATTTCGAGTATTTAGATATGTATATTTTTAAATAAAGTACCAATAAGCCAAAAGCATTTCTCTCCTCTTCCAAAACGGTCTTTTAGCTTTTGTTTTACGCTGGAAAGACTCCACACATGTGAGTCATGGCACGCACCACCGTATCGGCAATCTACAAATGTTATTAACATTTTGTGATTACAAATTTACAAAAAGTACAATCAAGATAAAAGTAAAATCAAAATTAATAAAGAAAAGGACTCACCACCATAGCGTTCATACTATGCTTTAATTTCCTATTAAAATATAAATGCTCCATTTTAGATGGTCTAACCCAGTGCTATTCAACCTTTTTGGCTCGTGTACCACTAAATTCACGACAAACTTTTCGCGTACCACCAAAAAAAATATAATGTACTGAAAAAATAATTAGATCAATAAATACCAAACAATTTTAAAATTTTTAATCCATTTTATTTATTAATAATAAAAAACAATAAAATTAAAAAAAAATAATAAAAATCACAAAAAACATAACAAGAACATGTACATTAAAAATATATTTTAATAAGGAAATCTTTCATTTAATTTTTATACATCTTATAATAAATTAGTAAAAAAAATTTTACAAAAAAGGTATACTTTTATGATGATTTTTCTTTTTGTTTCCAATTGCAAAATAGAAATCGTAAAAATTTTAAAAGATTTCGCGCACCACCTGGAAATTTTTCGCGTACCACCAAGTGGTACGCGTACCATAGGTTGAATGGCACTGGTCTAACCATTTGAATGTGAGTGCCATCCACTGCTCCAATCACACCAGGAATGCCGCATGTACGGTAAAATGCTTTTTTGGTCTCTTTTTCCTCTTCGGCTGATGCATTAAAATTTATATGTTTGACACACAGCACTCTCTCAATCACCGCGCATATCTCTGTCAAACAACGACACATTGACTGCTGAGATAGCCCTAAAAGATGGTCTTGCCCAATTTGCTGTTGATAACCGCCTTATCCAAGCAATTTTAATGCAGCGCCCAATTTTATAATGCTTGGGATTCCTGTTGATCTTCTTAGAGCTTTCAGCTCGGGCTGAATAGCGTTCAAAACATAAATAAACGCTTCTTTGTTTAGTCGGAAATTTTGTATAAAGCTGAAACAAACACTATTTTAAAACATTTTCCACAATCGATTTATTTTTCTTACATGCGGTTATTTAAGGAGAGTATATCGGATGTATCTCTTAATATTCTCCTAGTAATTCGGTCCACACGTTCATTTTCGTCTTCCAGCCATAAAGCTATAGAATCCATCGCAGTTTATTTTTATTTATTGAAGCAAATACAAATAATTACTCTATTTTTTTTTAACAAAAAGCACGCTGTACAACAATTTTCTTTACAATTTTTTTGTTCACAAGTTTTGACATTTTATTTTGTCCTTCTTCGTTATTGTTTACTTTGCGGTGGCATTGTTGCTTCATTTTATAATTACTTTGCGAAAGCGTTTGCGTAAGAGATACAGAGTACCAAATTGTTCTCTTATCGCATTTGCCTTTCGCATCGCATTTGCTTTCGCATCGCGATAGAGAGTAACCCCCCAGCAGTCATAAGAGGGAGACAGGGGTGGGAGGAGTGATATTTTGTATAGAGTCATGCCTAAATAGGGAATTTATATAATGGATTATAATCACTCAATAAGATCTTATGTAGTTTTCTCGGCATACTTCTTTGCCAACAACATTCGTTTCCTCTCCGAATGTGTCATGGGAGGTTTACTAATGTTCCCAGAGTAAGATGCAGCTCTAGTGTTTAGATCGGATTTAGAATTCGAATCTGCATCTGATGCAAGCATATCTAATAATCTGTCGTTATAATCGTTGACCCTGGACAATTCTTCTTCGTCTATAGCAGGAAGTGGATTATCTATGTCTTTCTCTTCTTCATGATACTCTATGGATGATCTGGCTATATCTTCTATGTTTCTTGTTGTTAGAGCTGAAATCGGTGTCTCATCGAACTGTTTGGTGACCTGTCTCACGGCAATGCTCATTTCCTTTAAAATAGTATTGTAAAAAGGCAAAATAAAAAAACGATCTTGCTTTGTTGAGTTGTACTTTAACACTGACATCTTTATTGTTTAGTTATATAGGAAGTGTTTAGTTATATAGGAAGTGTTTAGTTATATAGGAAGTGTTTAGTTATATAGGAAGTGTTTAGTTATATAAGTGAGGGTTGATAATAGTGTCACAGATGGCACTACACCTCCCTTCTTTTTAGAGAAACAAAGATAATTAAGATTTTGAAATTTTTATATCTTTGTTTCTACTTTGAAAGTGTTTTCACTTTGGTTTTTAAAAGTTTATATTTGTAAATGTTTAAAAGTTTAAATGTTTATATTTGTAAATGTTTAAAAGTTTAAATGTTTATATTTGTAAATGTTTAAAAGCTTGGAAACATAGGCATTGGCTACATACCTATGCACCTCCCTTTTTATAAAAAAAAATTTTTAAACAAACAGGGTGATCAGTCTTGTTTGCTTCAATATTTTTCCCATAATATGTTGTTAGAGATTACGAAATATGTATTACATTTTTCCAAAAATATTAAAAGAAAATTTATTTTCTTTGAAGTAGAAAAATTTTAAAACAATTTGATTTAAGGTTATTTGGTTAAATTAATTTAGTTAAGAGTAATATGCTTAGGGTAATTTGATTGAAAGTAATGTAATTAAAAGTAATATGATTAAAGTGATTTGATTAAATTAATTTGATTAAAAGTAAGTATCTATATATATTTTTATTAATTTTTTTTGATAAGCAAATTTAAAGATTTTGTAAAAAAAAAATTTTTTTTTTTGAAAGTAATTTAATTAATTGCAAAAAGTAATTTCCAATCGTATATACATATGTATAGAAATTTATTTTTGTTTTTAATTGTATATCCAATTAGGATTTCTTCTTATATAGAAACATATTTAATAATAGATATAAGAGAAAAGAAATTATTTTTTAATTTTTGTTTTTGTTTTTTTTTTGTTTTTATAAAAATTATGTTTAATTTGTAATGGTAAATTTGTTTTAGGAATATGAAAATGAGGTTTAAAGGTTTTGTACTAGCAATTTTGTTTTGTTCTAGTTTTATACTAATTTTAATTTTTTTCTCTTTTTTTTGTTTTTATATATATGCTAACGTGGGATGACGGAAATTCATTCCAAATTAAATCAAATATGCTAATATGTTTAATAATATATGTATATAACTATTTGGAATGAATTTCCGTCATCCCACGTTAATTCATTCCAAATTGCATCAAACCCCGTCGGAAGAAAAACACAACACTTATATAACTATATTTAATAATATTTGTATTGAATTTTTTGAGAATTTTTTTGTACTAAATGTTTTAATAATTTTTTTTTTTATCAGGGGTGTTCTGAAAATCACTTTTTGTCAAAGTGATTTCAAATCACGTAAAAGGTGTTCTGCGCACAAAATATATTGAAATCACGCGATTTTAAACCGGTGAGCTAAATGACTGGCGTTTTGATATCACTTCATTATTTTTCCTATGTTTTTCATTTAGAATTTAATAAAAATGTTATTATATATATAAAATGATGTGTTTTTTGTTTATTTTTGTAATAAAATTATGTTTTATATACATAAAAACATAAATATTAAAAAATTTCTGAGAACAGTGCATGTTTTGTAAAAAATTGTTTTGCTTTGTTTACCCATGTACGTGATTTACTTTTTCTCCATATTTTTTTTTTTACATATTGTGCTCACTTACAAGGTTTCGCTTGTATCCATAGGATTCGATAAGTCCCGTAAATGACGTTTTTTAACACGCTCGTTTCTTAAATGCTGTTTCCTTAAAGCAATTACTACCAATAAAGTACTCCCGGCATTTTTATTTACTTGATTTTCACTTTTTATTGTAATTAAGAAAATAACAATATAAACAAACAAACAAAAAATATAAAAAATCAGCTGTTTTCTCGTGTTTTCGAAAAATTAAAACCACGCCGAAAACCGTAAAATCGCGTGATTTGCAGAACAGCATCAAATCGTCTACGTGATTTTAAAACAGTTGGTGATTTGAAACCACGCGGTTTTCAGAACACACCTGTATATAAAAAAGTTTTGTAAAATTATTACAAATTTTTTTTTTTTTGTTAAATAGGTTATGATTTATTAAACATGTGTTCTAATTTTGATTTATTTCTTTGAGTTTTTATATTTGTACAATTATTATGAGAGTTAAAAGAGATTAATATTTTACAGTTGAAATCAAACATCGTGGATTTGTATCTAATTTTCTTATACGGTTTTTATGAACTGTTTTCCTTTTTTTTGTTTTTCTGTTATATATTGTTACGTTTACGTCATTTACACTCTCGACAACATAAGGACCATCGTAAATATTTGTATGTTTGTCATATGGTTCTTTTTGTAGTAAGACATTGTCACCAACTTGAATTGTCAAGGGTTTTGAAAATCTGTCATGAAATTTTTTGTTTCTGTCCTTGTGTTTATCAATTAGATTCCTTGCCATAATATGCGTTTTCTGTAGTCGGAATTTAACCTCTTTGCTGTAGTTGTCTAAGTTATAGATTGGGTCTAGTTTGGATTTCACCTCGTTTGGCAGTGTAGCTTTTTCCCCGAATACTAACTCAAATGGTGTGAATTTATGGTCGAATACACTGTTTGGTGTTGTATTGTGACAAAATGTAAAGTATTTTAAGTATGTGTCCCAATCAGTCATATTATCTTTCAGATAGGCTCGTATGTATTCATTAAAAACTCGGTGGTTACGTTCCACCGTACCCAAAGTTTGATGATGATATGGAGTTGAAAAATCCAAATCAATCTTCAAAAGTTTACATAATTCGGTAAATATCTCATTTTTAAATTCAGTACCCTGATCAGATCTTATGGTGATCATTCTCCCATATATAAGTATAAAACTTTCAAATATTGCACGAGCAACAGTTTTAGCCGATTTACCTGATATTGCGATAGTGACTAAATATTTAGTCAAGTCGCACATTAATGTAACAGCATATTTGTTACCATAGATAGATTCTTGTAGAGGGCCTATAGTATCCAAGACTACAATGTCAAATGCCTTAATAGGAGTTGGGGTTAGTACTAGTTCCTCTGAATTACCTGGTCTCACCTTATTTAAACTACATTCGCGGAGGTCTTTGACAAATTTCGAAATATCTCTCGTCATTCCTTTCCAGTAATACTTTGCCCTAATTTTTGCGTATAGTTTTTTCTGTCCAAAGTGTCCCCCTGTTATTGGATCATTGTGATGAATTTTCATTAATTTTAGTTTATTATCTTCTTCAGTAACGACTTCAGTTGGTTCTATTAGTTGTATTTCAAGACTCTTTAAGTTTTTAATTCCATTATCTTTCAGATTCCCTATTGAAAAAAATTGTAAAAAATGAATCGCTCTTACACCATTCTGCTACGAAAATTTTGTGATTGTTGGCTTCTCTTTCTAGCCTCGAAAGCAATTTACCTAAGCATATTGTTTCGTTAACAATGTTAAAATCGATATGTAGCACTTTTTTAAATTTCTTGTATAGATTAATACGCATTTTTACTAATGTGTTGTTTGCATAAAATAATTCTGTTTTAATTTTTGCGATATTTTTGTCAAATTTACTCGAAAATTTGTCATAAATTTTTAGCTGAACGGAATTCTCTGTGTGTTTTGATGTAGATTTGCTTTGATTAACTTTGTTAGCCATGGAACGTGTTGTAACTGAAAATACGTTGTTGCAAGATTCTTTCAATTCATTAATGGTGATTCGTGATAAAGCGTCTGCACCGACGTTTTCCTTACCCTTTATATATTCAACTACAAAGTTATATTCTAAAAGTTCCAGTCGGATTCGGGTCAATTTTGAAGATGGATCCTTTATATTAAATAGGTAGACCAAAGGCCTATGATCGGATCTCACTGTAAAAAATGTTCCATAAATATATGGGCGAAATTTGTTGATTGCAAAATGTATTGCTAATATGTAGTTCCTGTTCGATTACAGGTTTTTTCTGTTCCGCTGAGTTGAATGTCTTTGACGCAAAATAAATTGGTAAATCATTGCCATTTATGTTTTGGCTCAGTATCGCACCACAACCCATCTTAGATGCATCTACCGTTATTATAAAGGGTTTGGTGAAATCGGGATATTGTAGGATTCTTGGTGATAGTAAAGCTTGCTTTAATTTATAAAAACCATTTTGACATTGTTCATTCCAGATGAATTGTACGTTTTTCCTTGTAATTAAGTTAAGTGGTGCAGCTAATGTTGCAAAATTTTCAATAAATCTTCTGTAGTAGTTTGCGAACGCTACAAATCTTCGAACCTCATCTTTAGTTGTGGGAATTGGATATTGTTGAATTATATTGGCTTTAGAGTCATCTGGTAAAAGACCTTTTGATGTACATTTGTGCCCTAAAAAGGTTACTTCTGGTCTGAAGAAATTACATTTGTAAGGATTTACTTTTAAATTAAACTTTCTGAAAATTTTAAAAACGTTTTCCAGGTTTGTTAAATGATGTTGCATACTGCAACCGATAACAATTATGTCGTCGACATATAAGAACGCTTGGTTAGGAGGTAAACCTGAAAATGCTATGTGCATCATGCGTGAAAATGAATTCGGTGCTATATTTAAACCAAAAGGTAACACTTTCCATCTGAAAGATCCGCAATTTGTGCTGAACGACGTTATGTCTCGATATTCTGTATGTAAAGGTATTTGGTGAAAACCAGAAAAAAGATCAAGAATTGAGAAATATTTAGCACGACCTAGATTATCCAGAATATCGTCGATTCTTGGAAGTGGAAATTTGTCGGCTATTAGTTTTTTATTCACCGCCCTATAATCAATGCACATTCTGTAACTTTTCTGACCATCTACGCTTTTTTTATTTACTAGAATTAAAGGGCTGTTGTAGTTTGATTGGCTGGGTTCTATCAATTCATTTTTTAATAAATTTTCCACCTGTCTATCTATTTCTTGTTTTTGTGTATGGGGTGTGCGATAATTTTTAATATAAACCCGGGTAGTATCATTTAGTCTTAGTCTTTGTTCGTAAAAATTGTTTACGGTTAATTTATCATCCTTTAAGGCAAATATATCAACATATTTTTTACATAATGGTATAAGTTTATCTTCTACCTCGCTTGGCATTTGGGTCTTTAGTAAATCTTCCAATTTTTTTTGCGATCATTATCTTTGTTTATATTTTTAATACTATAAACGTTATAATTTGAAAGTTTTTCAAGTTTTATATTTGAATTTTTGATAAATTTGTATTCGTCTGTAACGTTAATTATTTTTAATACGGGTGTATTAGAGTCTACAATAGATTTACCTATAAAAACTCCATCACAGATTTCCTGTGAATCTATAAAGACCGGCTCTGAAATTTTGCCTAACTTGAAAATTCTAAAAACTTCACATCTTGGTGGAATCACACAATTATCAGTGCCTGTTCCGTGTTTCATAGGAATCTCAATATATTTGTAGTGGTGCCGAAACGAGATAGTCATATTATCATAGTTAATGTTGCATTTATTTGTTTTAAGGAAATCTTTCCCTAGAATACCTTCTGTAGGAATATTAAAATTATCTTCCACAACATGAAAAATTTGAAAAATAAAATGATTCTGAATAACAAGTTTCGTGCGGATCGTACCTAAGGTTGGCACAGTGCTAGTGGTTACACCAGTTATGTTTATTATTTCGTTTCTATTTAATATAATGCCAGATTTTAGACAAGAAATTTTTATCAAAGAGACATCGGCCTGAGAGTCGACCAAGAAAGTGCATAATTTATTTGATTCTGTAAATGATAACTTGATGAAGTCCGAATAGTTTAGATTTATACTGTATATTGATTTTGTAGTTTTATTATGATTTTCATTTTCAGTAGCTATCTGTGATCTAAATTGACTTACTGGTTGTTGTCTAATTCCCCCAACATTTCCTGCTGAGGGACCTCTGCGTTTAAAGTAAGGGCCCTGGCGGTTCTATTGTTTTGTCTGTTGTTATTGTTGTACGTATAATTTTGATTTTGTCCCCTGTTGGGTGAAAAATTTCCTCTGTAATTATAATTACCACGGTAGTTGCTAAATCCTCTTACATTTCCATTTCCACGACTATGATTTCCATTTCCTCGAATGTAATTATTTCCCCTTCTAAAGTTATTGAAACGGTCAGATTGAAAATGAGGACTTTGAGGTGAGGATCTTGAATTATTTGAATATCTTGAGTTATTTGAATATCTAGAATTGTTATTTTTATTATTAGGCTGAAATGTTAAAACTTGGCATTCGTTTGGTTCGGTCGTTTGCTCGACAACTAATTTTGCGACCACAAATGATGTTGAAGCAATTATTGACTTTATTAAAGTTGATTTTGCGTTTAAGCGACATACCGCAACGGTTTGTTCAACTGCCATTTCATGAGATTTTTTCTTCGTTATCCCTTCAGTGATAAGTGATCTTTCTAACGAGTCTGCTAAATCTTCAATCTGTTTTGAAAAATCCGCATAATTATTGTTTTTGATTTGTAGAGCAGCAATTTTGCCTGCAACTACTTTTGAATTTTCGGGTTTTATTCTTTGTCGTAGAGCAGCTTTTATTTCTTCTACTGTTGTGATGTTTTCTGGAAGAGCCTCACGGGCCTTACCTTCTAGCTTGGACTTAATAAATGATATGAAGGTGTTGCTGAGATTGTCATCAGTTAACTCTTCAATCAGATTAATTTTGTCTATAAAAGACTCTAGCGCGAGTGGATCTCCACTATAATTTTCTCTAATTATATTAGCGCACATGCCTATAAAGGATTTCTTTTGCTCTATGGTGGCCATGTTGAGAATTTCTAAATTTTCGTGCTTCGCAAAATTATTTTCAGAGCTGTTTTGTAGTTGTTTAATTTCTTCCTCTAATTCAATACTATCCTTCGCTTGTGAAAATTTGTCTTCAGAGTCTGACTCTGATTCTGTCATGAGGTCTTTATCGATTAATTCGAACAATAAAACGTCATGGAGTACTTTTACTTTACAGTCTATCTTACCAAAACATCTCACCAACAGCTCTCTACAATGTATTAGTCTTTTACGTGTTATTATGTTGTTAATTATTTCACTAGCATGCAAATTTGCGTGTGAGAGAATTTCGTTGTAGCTATCTGTTAGCAAAACCATGTATTCCGCTCTCTTAGTTTCTTTTGCTGAAACCGGACGTTTTTGCAAAATTCTTTTTGTAATACCGAAAAATTTGTTAATAAGTTCATTGAGAATGTTTTGATCAAAATCAGTCATTTAAAATTTAATCATGACTTAAATCTTCCACAACATAATTTTAATATTGAAAGAAATCACGCTCTTGATAAACAATAGAAGAAAAATTTATTTTTTTCTCTTGTTAACAAAAAATTATATTTTTCTTTGCCTTTTTATATTATAACAAATGTTTGCATAATTAAAATTTAATACTCCAAGTATTTAATTTCATCAAAAATCTATGAGGGAAGAAAATAGTTTCAAATCGGTATTTTGGGTATTCAACATGGGTATTTTAAGAAATTAAAGAAATTGATTGTGTAGTATAAAAATTTTCGGATCTGGCAACTCTGTTTATTCACTTCTCTTTGTGCTTTATTTTCACACAATATACATATTACTTCCCTGCCGGAGGTAGTACCAGTACTTAACTAGTACTAAACTAGTACAAAAATCACCAGTACTAGTTCTCAATTGTAAACTTTTCTATACCATCTTAATGCTCAAATTAGCATTGAGTGTGCTTGGAAAATTACTAGTACAATTGATTCTAGGCTTGTACTAGTACACATGGACCCAATTGGGTGCTTTAGAACCAGTTTGTTACTAGTTTTTTTGCATAGAACAATTTCCCATAATACGTCGATTTACTCTCTTGTTGCTCTAGTGAAAAGTACTATTAAATCAAATTAGTTTTTTGTTTGGTTTTATTTTTTAAAATACTTATAATACAAAAGGAAATAACTTAAAAATTAAATATTTTGCACATTTTTTCAGGTTATTAAGTTAACATAAAAATATCATCAGTTTGATAAACGTAAAAGAGTAACATTTGTAGTAATATTAAAATGTAAGGTAAAGGCCCATTTTTTCAAGGCTGGCTAGACCTTATGATAATCAAGCAAAATATAAATAATATCACTAAATTTGTTTCTTAAGTCGATTTTTCAGTCTCAGTTTCTACATTGGTTTCTTTCTTTGACTTTTCCAAACGATTGGATTTAAATATTCTTTTTTTTGCAGTTGAAATGCCTTTCTCAACGCGGTGTCAGGCTCTTCAGAAAATACAGCAATAGCATCTAAATAATGATATATAAAATTTTATTAAGGGGTTTAACGGTTCAGAAAATTGTTGATTATTAATTAATTTACCTATCAAAGCAGAATAAAAGTTTTCAAATTTGTTAAGACTCTTTTTGCCATGAGTACCATCAACGTTAAAATCTTGAATTATGTCGTGTCCCAAAATTTCATTTAGGTATCGCCCAACATTTCCTTTTAACAATGATTTCATTCGTCGTAACTGCGAAAAAGATGACATTAATAATAGGCATGTTTTTTGCAGACCGGATTAAGATTAGGATTAACTCTATTTAGTTAAAAAATGGGTCAAATCAAGTCCAGAAATTGTTTTGAATTTTTTTTCTGAATCCAATTGGTTAATATAAACAGGACAAAAAAATAAGCGTTGTCCAAATTGTAAAATGGTATAAATAAATCTGAGTTAATCCTAGAATTTAACTAAATTTATTTTTCTTTCTTTACGTTTTGGACAAAGCTTAATTTGTTTTTCTGTTTATATTTACTAATTGTATGTAATTTTAGAAAAAAATTATAAAAAAAAATCTGAACTTGATTTGACCCATTTTTTAACTAAATAAAGTTAATCCTAATCTTAATCCGGTCTGCAAAAAACAGG
This sequence comes from Gymnocheta viridis, assembly GCA_956483585.1. Lineage (NCBI taxonomy): Eukaryota > Metazoa > Arthropoda > Insecta > Diptera > Tachinidae > Gymnocheta > Gymnocheta viridis. Next base: position 10,244,195 of record OY101444.1, read on the forward strand.
GCTAATATATATTTTTTTTTTAATTTAACAGATTTACTTACATAGGGATCTGCCTGCGACTGGATCAAAACATTTAGCTCACTTAATTTATCTTCTGATTTGATAGGAAAGATTTGCATGATGTCGTCTAGAACGGTATTTTGGGAAACTATTTTTGAAAGAAGCACTTTATGTTCCGCTAAAATTTCGATTATGCTGTTGTTTTGCCGGTCAATGGTATCTAATAAAAGTCGTATATTTAAATAACTTCAAAAGAAAACTTATAGTAATAAAATGTGGTAAAATTTTAATTTTTGGAAAAAGGATTGAGTATTTCAAAGCTCTCCAGCCGATATATATTAGCGTTGAAAACGCCTTTAAGGTTTTTTTACAAAGCACCTCTGCCGATATATCTTAGAGTTAATACTCCGTTATATTTTGAGAATTAAGTTCGAAATACTTCTTGGTTGTAAGTCTAGATTAATTCTAATTTTATTCAACAACTTATTCTACTTAAATACTATTTTATTGATTATTCATCAATAATTTCTTTGTTACTTATTGCCTATGTATTTTATCAATATGTATATGTATGTTTATCTACATACATGAGTTATTGACAGGAATTGGCCTTGAAAGTAAAAAGTGCCATTTAGGCAATTTGCATTATACCATGGCAATGTACATTGAACTATAAATTTTGTGCAGTCTAATACTTTTTTCACCGAACGGGAACAACGAAAAAAAAAAAATAAAACAACTGGTTTTAAGGTTCAATCAATAATAATCATCTTTCTTTATTTTCTACTTTCTTAAATACTATTATTTTGCTTATTGCTACATTTTGGAAATATAAATTTAAAATAATAATTCTTAGGAAATTTGTCTGGTGCATTTTGCATTTGAACAAAGTATAACAATTCTTTGGAAAAATATACAATTAATAAATATTAAAAAGGTTACTAAATTTAATGTGCATTCGTTGCATTTTCGTTAGCGGAAATGCACCTGAAAACACAATTAATAAAGTTATTAAAATTCTTTGGAATTAATGCACTTGGACAAATTAATAAATATACATTTTGGGGGAAAAAAATACAAGTAATAAAGTTATTAAAATTATTTGGAATTATGGTACATTTTGTTCATTTGTTGCATTTTCGTTAGCGGAAATGCACTTGGACAAATTATAACAGTTCTTTGGAAAATACAATTATAAATATATTTTAAAATTCTTTGGAATTAGTGTTCTTTGCAGCGAATAAAGTATAAAAAATAATTAGTAAAAATCAGCATGTGTATATTTGTATGACCCAAATAACGTTAAGGGAATAGTGGGAGACACTATAACACCCCCACCGTTAGTTTGAGGCTCCGACGAAATTATATTATTTTTGCCGGGTTGTTAATAGTAGTTTCGTTTTTAAATTGTACGTTTGGAATATATGTTTTTTTGTTCTTAAAGAAGTATATAAAAATAATTAAGATACATATTGATATAATAATTGAGATATCTATGCTAAAACTAAGTATTTTTGAGTTTTTATCTGTATATAGTACTTGTTTCAGTGTTTCTTCGTATTCTATTTGTTTTAGATATAAAGATTCAATTTTTATGTCTGCAAGTGTTGTATTACTATTGTCTTTAATTTTTGTTATGAGATTAGGTAGGATAAACTTGTCTTGCATTTTTATTTTAACATTTGTAAAAGTTTTATTTAACGCGTTTATTTCACAATTTTCAAATTTGATTAAGTAATTTCCTGAAATTTTTAAATTAGCTTTATTGCAATTGTGCGATATGTTACTATTGAATTGTTTGAGAACTAATATGCCTGGAATTATTTCAACTATTTCTTGTTTATTAAATGTTTGCATTTTGCAGTTGGCTTCTTCAAAATTTAATATATTATTCAAGCAATTATCGTTAATTTTTATTAGATTTCTTTTTAAATTTTCCTTAATGTACGTACTATAAATATTGTTTTCTAAATCTATGAGAACATCAGAATGATTAAGTTGTATGGATTTATTATTCCTGTCAGGTATTGGTACGAATGTCACCATGGATAGTGGGTCTTGTGAAAATTGTGGTATAGAGAGAATAATGATGATGTTACCGTCGCGAAGTGCTATGGATACCTTAATGTTGGTATAACTGTCAAAGTCTGGGATTAGGTTAAGTTCGGTTTGAGTAAGAATATCTGTGGGGATAATTCCCAGTTTTCCGGAGAAAATAATTTGTCCGATGTCATCTACATGTTGGCGTAAGAGTGAGATGTCGTTGTTAATCTGATATATGTGTTCTATAAATGTTATCTCGTCTTCTATGGTTGAAATTTTATTCCCTCTAGTCAGGAATACAGACACCATAATGCCTATATCCTTCTTAAGTTCCCTTCCTTCTCCTTTCTCTTTTAATTGTCTGAGAATCATCAGAGGATCGAATCCTTGATATGAATAAGACGAAACCAGACTGTCAAAATAGGTACCATCAACACCATTGATATGGCTCAATAACTCCGACAAAAATAATTGGTAATCATTAGACATGTTGAAATTTTTTAAAAATAGATTTCAAAATATTAAAATATTAAAACTGCATTGGACAAAATGGAATATACAAAGTTTTCAAAGATATTTATTCGTATTCTTTAATATATTTTTAGAGCTGTCTGTGTGTATTATAAGTTTTATAAAACCTATCTTTGTCTTTATTATTATAAATGGTAATTTATTCCTGAGGCTGATTCCCGAAAATTTTCAGCTACTTCTATTTTCCCTATGTCCATAGGTTCTGGTTGGTTTCTAAAATTTGGTCTTTGGTATGATGGATTTTGAGGGTTGGGGTTTTGTGTGTTTGCTTGTTGGTATGGGCGGTGTTGTTGGAATGGTTGTTGGTATGGTCGGTGTTGTTGGAATGGTTGTTGGTATGGTTGGGGTTGTTGGTAATCTCTTCCGTTATTTTGAGGCATTGGTTGGAAATTCTTTCTGTTGAATGGTTGTTGGGGGTTCCCGTATTGCGTTCTATTCCTACTATCTTTTTTATTGTATTGTGTATTGTCTCTATAGTTATTATTCCTATTACTTGAACGAGCTTTAAACTCTGGGACGTACCCACTATTGTTCCCTATATGTGCGTATCCGGCTTGGAACAGTATATCCATAGCTTGTTCCAAGTCTTCTGGGTTCCTACAGAATAGGATGGATTTCATTGGTTCAGGGATCTTGTTTTTAAAGATGTTAAGGGCAGTGCGTTTGTTGTTCATCGCACTCTGTCTAGTTGCTTCGGTTTCTCCTAAAATAACTACTAATTTGTTATTTAATCTGTGTAACTTATTTTTCATATCGTTGTAGAAATCTAAGGTGTTTGTTCTAAAGGTCACGCTTCGTAATTCGTCAAAGAGTTCCTCGCAGGAACGTCTATCTCCAAAGTTATTCTGTAGTATGTTTTTAATCTCTGTCCAAGAAGTCGCGTGGCAGTTTATTTCTATTGCCTGTCTTGCTCTTCCTTTGAGTTTTGATTTTATCACGTCCGAAAAAAGTAGTTGGGACAGTTCGTCGTATGTTTGTAGGTGTGGGTGTATTCGGTCAATAAGTGTGGTGAATGTCTGTAGGTCTTTTGAGTCGCCACAGAATTCAGGTAAGTTGTTTAGGTATTTCAAAGGGTTTATAGTTAATCTATTCATTGGGTTTTCAGCCTGTACTGCCATTTTTAGTTTTTTTTTCTTTAAAGATTTGGGAAGGGGAAAAAAATTTCTCTCTTATAAACGAATGCGTTTTTCTCTTTTATTTTTATGTTTTAAATAATTTTTCTTTGCTTTAGTTTTATCAAGGTTATTTTATGTAGGGATTCTTGCAACTTTTTGGTTTCTTGTTTACTGGACGTATACAGTAATTTTCTTTCAATTTCTGATTCTATGCTTATTTTTTCAGTTACATACATTTAATAATATTAATAACTAAATATAATATAGATAATCAAATTCTTACTTTCTGATGCTGTTGTTGAAAATTATATTGCTGTCTGCTTAGCTCTGTGTTTCCAATGTTGGGTTTAAAGTTGATTAGGATGTGTTTCCAAGGATGGGAAAAAAAATTGTCACTATGTTGAGTTTAAAGTTGATTTTGATGTAGTTTTAAAATTCCTTCACTATCGGGTTAGAGTTGACTGATGAATTGTTAATTTGGATATGTCTTTATATCTCAGCTTTTGTATAAATATGTTTGCGTCTTTATTATTGATAAGGGTAAATCTTTTTATCCTTTTTGCACCTTTTTTTCTCGTTATGTTGTTCTTTATTTTTTTTTATTCAAAGTTCAATTAATCTTTTAAAGGATTCGTTCTCCAATCTTATGGAGTTCAAATGTCACTTTCACGAAAATTTTGCATGTCCTTTAATCTTTTAAAGGATTTGTTCTCCAATCTTATGGAGTTCAAAATGTCACTTTCGCAAAAATTTTGTATGTCCTTTAAACTTTTAAAGGATTTGTTCTCCAATCTTATGGAGTTCAAAATGTCACTTTCGCAAAAATTTTGTATGTCCTTTAATCTTTTAAAGGATTTGTTCTCCAATCTTATGGAGTTCAAAATGTCACTTTCACAAAAATTTTGCATGTCCTTTAATCTTTTAAAGGATTTGTTCTCCAATCTTATGGAGTTCAAAATGTCACTTTCGCAAAAATTTTGTATGTCCTTTAATCTTTTAAAGGATTTGTTCTCCAATCTTATGGAGTTCAAAATGTCACTTTCGCAAAAATTTTGTATGTCCTTTAATCTTTTAAAGGATTTGTTCTCCAATCTTATGGAGTTCAAAATGTCACTTTCGCAAAAATTTTGTATGTCCTTTAATCTTTTAAAGGATTTGTTCTCCAATCTTATGGAGTTCGAAATGTCGCTTTCACAAAAACTTTGTATATCCTTTAATCTTTTAAAGGATTCGTTGTTCTTATTTTCACCCGTTACGGATATTGAAATATCCAATATCCTTTCTTATGTAACTCGAAATTGAATAATTTACACACAAGGATACACGGGATCCTGCCGACTGCGCCACTTTTTTCACCGAACAAGAACAACGAAAAAAAAAATAAAACAACTGGTTTTAAGGTTCAATCAATAATAATCCTCTTTCTTTATTTTCTACTTTCTTAAATACTATTATTTTGCTTATTGCTACATTTTGGAAATATAAATTTAAAATAATAATTCTTAGGAAATTTGTCTGGTGCATTTTGCATTTGAACAAAGTATAACAATTCTTTGGAAAAATATACAATTAATAAATATTAAAAAGGTTACTAAATTTAATGTGCATTCGTTGCATTTTCGTTAGCGGAAATGCACCTGAAAACACAATTAATAAAGTTATTAAAATTCTTTGGAATTAATGCACTTGGACAAATTAATAAATATACATTTTGGGGGAAAAAAATACAAGTAATAAAGTTATTAAAATTATTTGGAATTAATGGTACATTTTGTTCATTGTTGCATTTTCGTTAGCGGAAATGCACTTGGACAAATTATAACAGTTCTTTGGAAAATACAATTATAAATATATTTTAAAATTCTTTGGAATTAGTGTTTTTTGCAGCGAATAAAGTATAAAAAATAATTAGTAAAAATCAGCATGTGTATATTTGTATGACCCAAATAACGTTAAGGGAATAGTGGGAGACACTATAACATAAGGGAATAGTGGGAGACACTATAACAGTGTATACGGCACTGTAAGCTGACGTTGTATACCCTGTTGCTGCAAAAACTGTTCAAACTCTTTGTTTACATACTCCTTACCATTGTCGGTGCGTAGTGTCACTATTTTGCAACCCGTTTCGTTCTCAACTTGTAATTTAAATTGCTTAAATTTTGCTAATACATCAGCTTTTGTCTTTATAAAATAAACAAAAACTTTTCGCGACTTGTCATCAATAAAGGTTAAAAAGTACTTTGCGCCGCCCACAGATTCAGTTCTGAATGGTCCACATACGTCTGAATGAACAAGTTCTAACAATTTTGATGATGTATGTTCACTTTTTGATGGAAAAGGTAAAACATGTATTTTGCACATCATACATGTTCTACAGGAAATGTTGTTTGTATCTATTTCAGGTACAATACCAGCCTTACATAGTTCGCTTATGCTCCTGTAATTTAAATGGCCCAAGCGGTTGTGCCAAACATTGTTTGCGTCATGCATAGCAAATGCTGTAACTGTCTTGTTGTGTACAGCAAAAAGGTTGTCACTTCTCTTTGCACGAAATACAACAACACCGTCTGATCTTCTGACTTTTGCCATCTTAGCATCAAACATCACTGTAAGACCTCTGTCTACCATTCTACTTACTGAAATAAAATTGCTTTGCAGCTCAGGAGAATACAATACATTTTCCACAGTAATATTCATGTTGTTATATTCAAAGCATACATCACCTTTTCCAGTTGCTGTTATAAACTTGTTGCCAGCCAGTGCTATTTGTTCGTTATGTTCTTTAAACTGCACAAAAATGTTTTTGTCATTACACATATGCGCTGTAGCGCCGCTGTCTATATACCAAACACTTTTCTTTATTTTAGGCTCTGCTGCTGCTAACATCGACAGAGCTTGTTGCTGTTTCTTCTTTTTATCACATTGACTAGCAAAATGTCCCGTTACGTTACAGTTGAAACATTTTCCCTTGAATGGTTTTTTGTAGTTGCTTTGCTTTTTCTGTTTTTGTGTGTTTCTTACGTTAAACGCTTGTTGAGTGCATGCTTCATCTTCTACTTTTTCTTTACGGCGCTCCGCCTCCTCTAGTAGTTTTTGCTTGAGAAAATTTAATGTTGGAAGAGTATCGCGTGTTTCCACCGCGATTACAAAGTTGTCAAAATCTTTGGGTAGACTACACAGTAACATAATGCTCAGAAGCTCTTCTTGTACTTCTATACCTGCCTCAGCCAGCCTTTCTGTCATCTCGCTGAAAGTTTTTAAGTGAAGCTGGACGTTGGCATCTTCCTTCATTCGGAGACCAATCAAACGTTTGTACAATGATACCTTTTGCATTGGCCCTTTGGGTTGATAGGTTGTTTTTAGTTTCTCCCACGCTTCGGATGATGTCTTGGCACTCTTTATATAGCCTAGTTGGGCTGGTTTAACGCCCAAAATGATCGACGCCAGTGCCTTCTCGTCATCTGAATCCCACTTTGCTTTCGCCGCATCATTTGCTTCTGATTCCCTTTTCCATTTACCAGACACCACGTTCCAGAAACCACTATGGACAAGCACACTCTTCATTTGAATCGCCCACGTTTCGTAGTTGGACTCATCCAACTTTTCCATTTGAAATGAATTATTCATTTTCCACAAATATATATATCTTTACTTTTTCTCAATAAATTTCACTTTAATTTTAAAGGTTAGGTTCGCTGGGCCCATAACCTGTTTCTTCGCAATCGCCCAGTCCTGTCCCGATGGCTGGGGTATCGTCCTCTCCCTGCACGCCTCAAGCAGGGCAGCGCGTACACCCAGCGCCCTCCAGTCTAGTACGTTGTTCCGGACGTAATCTAGGCAAGAACCTAGTAGGGTGTTCGCTCCCGTGGCGAATGTGGATATGTTGTACCCACGGTGGTTGTTGACGCCTAGGCCACCTCCGTCAGACTGTTTGGTGGCCTCCAATCTCGCACGTCCTTCCTGTGTGAGCGCCAGTTTGCCGCAAGATATGCGCTCGTCACTCCCTATGCCGTAGTACAGGTCCTGACTGGCCGCCGGGCTGTACCCTACGTCGTTGTATGCCTCCCTTTGCATTATGTACCATTCCCCGATGGTCGGCGTTCTTCCATCCTTCGTTTTTCCCGTGGGGCCTCTGAGTACCAACTCACCGTCAGCATCGATGTTATACCCCTGCGAGATCATGACCCTGTCCACGTCATCATACAGCATCGGTAACCTCTCCTCGATCACCTGCGATACCTTCTTGTACACGCGTGCCGCCACTTTGACCACCCCACCGGAAGAGGTCTTAGATGTGGTCGTGTCTGACCTGGCTGTGGTCATCGGTGTGGATGTACTGGCCTTCTCGTCCGATGGCCCCGGTGGCCCGCAGCTTTGATCGGGTCCCTCGCCTTCTCCTTCATCAGACGAGGTTTTTAATGTTGACACGATTGTCATACTCACGCCCACACCGCCCATAATAGTAATCAAACTGCCCGTCTCCACTATCAAAGAAATGACTAATGAAGGCGCGTAACCATCTTACGTTATTCTGTTCTGATGCGATCACCAATGATGGTGCTGGATCACGCAACATAATCGTCTTAAAATACCTCGCTTGCTCCAATCCAACGATCTTTAATTGTGGAATATTACACAAGACAGTGCAGTCAGCCATCACACGCGCTAACACACTAATTATCCCGTTAAAATACAAAGGCATACCACTCCCAAACGTTACACTCCCATACTCTCTTAAACCAACATCTGATAACGGCACTTCACCAACAAACTTCAGTTGATTTCCTTTCGAAAAATAACCCTCATCGAACCCATGGAGTATGTAACTTCGGTCAGCCTCAAAAATTCCAACACTTGATGCGTATAACATCGCCAATGGACCTGACAGAACGTATTGCTGTTGGTCGATCCGCCTAATACCTGGTTTATACACTATATAGCTACCCAATTTACTCTGCAAATCAAACTTCCTGACCAATGCTATGCTAGCTAAATCGGCCCTTACCGCAGAAACAACACTTACGCCTCGCACCGTCTTTAATACTATTTTATCACTTACATTCTGGAAACTTGCATCGCATTCTTTTATCCAACCAAATAGGCCAGTGTCCATATTGGTCCAATCTCACATCCTTTGGAGGGACGTGCTGAGCCGGGCCTCTTATTTTTTTTTATTTTGAATTTGGCTTTCAATGTCACTTCTGCGCTTCAACCGGTGCACAGATTTATATTTGCATAACGTTTCTGCTATAGCTATTCTGAATTCAGCAGAGTTGAGTATTTTGCTTGGACTTCCTTTTTCAGCATTTATGCGTCGATATAATAGCCATGCGTTACACATAGCCATATCTAAAAGATGGTAAAAAATTCTTATATACCAACGTTTGCTTCTCAGTTTAATTTTGTAGTGGCCCATTACTGAGTCTAAAAGGTCAACACCACCCATATGTCGATTATATTCTGAGACTACGAAGGGACGTTCAATAGAAACGTATTGTTTTCGCGACTTTTCCCACCTTCTCACTGTAGTTGTTGGGTGCTTTCCTGCAAAGTTTGAGGCTAAGGTAACGATTTTGTTATCTCTCCAAGCAACCACCGCTATGTCATCCCCATTACAGTTTCCAACCTGTTCTATTGACATACCACGTTGTTCTTTTTTAAAAGCTTTTTCCTCCGGCAACTTGCAATTGGGGATATGGGGTTTTCTTATAGTCCCTAAAGCCATAATGCCGTGACTAGATAAATATTCAATAAGCGGTATCGAGGTGTAGTAATTATCGAAAAATAACCGGTAATTCTGATTGGTAGGTACTTCACGCGCAAGGCGGACTACAACATTAGAAGATGTCCTCCAATACAATATCGACAAAATTAGACTGTAGAAATGCTGACATAAATACTACTTGAGCGGCCGTTGGTACATCAAAAGCATTGAAAGGCGTAATACCTGTCACGTCTGGGAGGTCAAAAGTTAAGCCACTAATTGCATAAGCACGTATGATTCTCTCGACCCTATCCTGAATATTCGTCTCGCTAAGCAAGAATTCGGCGTTCAGATTAACGATTGCAGCATAGTATTGGTCAACATTTACACCAAAATATTCGAGCATTTTAATGTTGACACGATTGTCATACTCACGCCCACACCGCCCATAATAGTAATCAAACTGCCCGTCTCCACTATCAAAGAAATGACTAATGAAGGCGCGTAACCATCTTACGTTATTCTGTTCTGATGCGATCACCAATGATGGTGCTGGATCACGCAACATAATCGTCTTAAAATACCTCGCTTGCTCCAATCCAACGATCTTTAATTGTGGAATATTACACAAGACAGTGCAGTCAGCCATCACACGCGCTAACACACTAATTATCCCGTTAAAATACAAAGGCATACCACTCCCAAACGTTACACTCCCATACTCTCTTAAACCAACATCTGATAACGGCACTTCACCAACAAACTTCAGTTGATTTCCTTTCGAAAAATAACCCTCATCGAACCCATGGAGTATGTAACTTCGGTCAGCCTCAAAAATTCCAACACTTGATGCGTATAACATCGCCAATGGACCTGACAGAACGTATTGCTGTTGGTCGATCCGCCTAATACCTGGTTTATACACTATATAGCTACCCAATTTACTCTGCAAATCAAACTTCCTGACCAATGCTATGCTAGCTAAATCGGCCCTTACCGCAGAAACAACACTTACGCCTCGCACCGTCTTTAATACTATTTTATCACTTACATTCTGGAAACTTGCATCGCATTCTTTTATCCAACCAAATAGGCCAGTGTCCATATTGGTCCAATCTCACATCCTTTGGAGGGACGTGCTGAGCCGGGCCTCTTATTTTTTTTTATTTTGAATTTGGCTTTCAATGTCACTTCTGCGCTTCAACCGGTGCACAGATTTATATTTGCATAACGTTTCTGCTATAGCTATTCTGAATTCAGCAGAGTTGAGTATTTTGCTTGGACTTCCTTTTTCAGCATTTATGCGTCGATATAATAGCCATGCGTTACACATAGCCATATCTAAAAGATGGTAAAAAATTCTTATATACCAACGTTTGCTTCTCAGTTTAATTTTGTAGTGGCCCATTACTGAGTCTAAAAGGTCAACACCACCCATATGTCGATTATATTCTGAGACTACGAAGGGACGTTCAATAGAAACGTATTGTTTTCGCGACTTTTCCCACCTTCTCACTGTAGTTGTTGGGTGCTTTCCTGCAAAGTTTGAGGCTAAGGTAACGATTTTGTTATCTCTCCAAGCAACCACCGCTATGTCAACCCCATTACAGTTTCCAACCTGTTCTATTGACATACCACGTTGTTCTTTTTTAAAAGCTTTTTCCTCCGGCAACTTGCAATTGGGGATATGGGGTTTTCTTATAGTCCCTAAAGCCATAATGCCGCGACTAGATAAATATTCAATAAGCGGTATCGAGGTGTAGTAATTATCGAAAAATAACCGGTAATTCTGATTGGTAGGTACTTCACGCGCAAGGCGGACTACAACATTAGAAGATGTCCTCCAATACAATATCGACAAAATTAGACTGTAGAAATGCTGACATAAATACTACTTGAGCGGCCGTTGGTACATCAAAAGCATTGAAAGGCGTAATACCTGTCACGTCTGGGAGGTCAAAAGTTAAGCCACTAATTGCATAAGCACGTATGATTCTCTCGACCCTATCCTGAATATTCGTCTCGCTAAGCAAGAATTCGGCGTTCAGATTAACGATTGCAGCATAGTATTGGTCAACATTTACACCAAAATATTCGAGCATTTTAATGTTGACACGATTGTCATACTCACGCCCACACCGTCCATAATAGTAATCAAACTGCCCGTCTCCACTATCAAAGAAATGACTAATGAAGGCGCGTAACCATCTTACGTTATTCTGTTCTGATGCGATCACCAATGATGGTGCTGGATCACGCAACATAATCGTCTTAAAATACCTCGCTTGCTCCAATCCAACGATCTTTAATTGTGGAATATTACACAAGACAGTGCAGTCAGCCATCACACGCGCTAACACACTAATTATCCCGTTAAAATACAAAGGCATACCACTCCCAAACGTTACACTCCCATACTCTCTTAAACCAACATCTGATAACGGCACTTCACCAACAAACTTCAGTTGATTTCCTTTCGAAAAATAACCCTCATCGAACCCATGGAGTATGTAACTTCGGTCAGCCTCAAAAATTCCAACACTTGATGCGTATAACATCGCCAATGGACCTGACAGAACGTATTGCTGTTGGTCGATCCGCCTAATACCTGGTTTATACACTATATAGCTACCCAATTTACTCTGCAAATCAAACTTCCTGACCAATGCTATGCTAGCTAAATCGGCCCTTACCGCAGAAACAACACTTACGCCTCGCACCGTCTTTAATACTATTTTATCACTTACATTCTGGAAACTTGCATCGCATTCTTTTATCCAACCAAATAGGCCAGTGTCCATATTGGTCCAATCTCACATCCTTTGGAGGGACGTGCTGAGCCGGGCCTCTTATTTTTTTTTTATTTTGAATTTGGCTTTCAATGTCACTTCTGCGCTTCAACCGGTGCACAGATTTATATTTGCATAACGTTTCTGCTATAGCTATTCTGAATTCAGCAGAGTTGAGTATTTTGCTTGGACTTCCTTTTTCAGCATTTATGCGTCGATATAATAGCCATGCGTTACACATAGCCATATCTAAAAGATGGTAAAAAATTCTTATATACCAACGTTTGCTTCTCAGTTTAATTTTGTAGTGGCCCATTACTGAGTCTAAAAGGTCAACACCACCCATATGTCGATTATATTCTGAGACTACGAAGGGACGTTCAATAGAAACGTATTGTTTTCGCGACTTTTCCCACCTTCTCACTGTAGTTGTTGGGTGCTTTCCTGCAAAGTTTGAGGCTAAGGTAACGATTTTGTTATCTCTCCAAGCAACCACCGCTATGTCAACCCCATTACAGTTTCCAACCTGTTCTATTGACATACCACGTTGTTCTTTTTTAAAAGCTTTTTCCTCCGGCAACTTGCAATTGGGGATATGGGGTTTTCTTATAGTCCCTAAAGCCATAATGCCGTGACTAGATAAATATTCAATAAGCGGTATCGAGGTGTAGTAATTATCGAAAAATAACCGGTAATTCTGATTGGTAGGTACTTCACGCGCAAGGCGGACTACAACATTAGAAGATGTCCTCCAATACAATATCGACAAAATTAGACTGTAGAAATGCTGACATAAATACTACTTGAGCGGCCGTTGGTACATCAAAAGCATTGAAAGGCGTAATACCTGTCACGTCTGGGAGGTCAAAAGTTAAGCCACTAATTGCATAAGCACGTATGATTCTCTCGACCCTATCCTGAATATTCGTCTCGCTAAGCAAGAATTCGGCGTTCAGATTAACGATTGCAGCATAGTATTGGTCAACATTTACACCAAAATATTCGAGCATTTTAATGTTGACACGATTGTCATACTCACGCCCACACCGTCCATAATAGTAATCAAACTGCCCGTCTCCACTATCAAAGAAATGACTAATGAAGGCGCGTAACCATCTTACGTTATTCTGTTCTGATGCGATCACCAATGATGGTGCTGGATCACGCAACATAATCGTCTTAAAATACCTCGCTTGCTCCAATCCAACGATCTTTAATTGTGGAATATTACACAAGACAGTGCAGTCAGCCATCACACGCGCTAACACACTAATTATCCCGTTAAAATACAAAGGCATACCACTCCCAAACGTTACACTCCCATACTCTCTTAAACCAACATCTGATAACGGCACTTCACCAACAAACTTCAGTTGATTTCCTTTCGAAAAATAACCCTCATCGAACCCATGGAGTATGTAACTTCGGTCAGCCTCAAAAATTCCAACACTTGATGCGTATAACATCGCCAATGGACCTGACAGAACGTATTGCTGTTGGTCGATCCGCCTAATACCTGGTTTATACACTATATAGCTACCCAATTTACTCTGCAAATCAAACTTCCTGACCAATGCTATGCTAGCTAAATCGGCCCTTACCGCAGAAACAACACTTACGCCTCGCACCGTCTTTAATACTATTTTATCACTTACATTCTGGAAACTTGCATCGCATTCTTTTATCCAACCAAATAGGCCAGTGTCCATATTGGTCCAATCTCACATCCTTTGGAGGGACGTGCTGAGCCGGGCCTCTTATTTTTTTTTTATTTTGAATTTGGCTTTCAATGTCACTTCTGCGCTTCAACCGGTGCACAGATTTATATTTGCATAACGTTTCTGCTATAGCTATTCTGAATTCAGCAGAGTTGAGTATTTTGCTTGGACTTCCTTTTTCAGCATTTATGCGTCGATATAATAGCCATGCGTTACACATAGCCATATCTAAAAGATGGTAAAAAATTCTTATATACCAACGTTTGCTTCTCAGTTTAATTTTGTAGTGGCCCATTACTGAGTCTAAAAGGTCAACACCACCCATATGTCGATTATATTCTGAGACTACGAAGGGACGTTCAATAGAAACGTATTGTTTTCGCGACTTTTCCCACCTTCTCACTGTAGTTGTTGGGTGCTTTCCTGCAAAGTTTGAGGCTAAGGTAACGATTTTGTTATCTCTCCAAGCAACCACCGCTATGTCAACCCCATTACAGTTTCCAACCTGTTCTATTGACATACCACGTTGTTCTTTTTTAAAAGCTTTTTCCTCCGGCAACTTGCAATTGGGGATATGGGGTTTTCTTATAGTCCCTAAAGCCATAATGCCGTGACTAGATAAATATTCAATAAGCGGTATCGAGGTGTAGTAATTATCGAAAAATAACCGGTAATTCTGATTGGTAGGTACTTCACGCGCAAGGCGGACTACAACATTAGAAGATGTCCTCCAATACAATATCGACAAAATTAGACTGTAGAAATGCTGACATAAATACTACTTGAGCGGCCGTTGGTACATCAAAAGCATTGAAAGGCGTAATACCTGTCACGTCTGGGAGGTCAAAAGTTAAGCCACTAATTGCATAAGCACGTATGATTCTCTCGACCCTATCCTGAATATTCGTCTCGCTAAGCAAGAATTCGGCGTTCAGATTAACGATTGCAGCATAGTATTGGTCAACATTTACACCAAAATATTCGAGCATTTTAATGTTGACACGATTGTCATACTCACGCCCACACCGTCCATAATAGTAATCAAACTGCCCGTCTCCACTATCAAAGAAATGACTAATGAAGGCGCGTAACCATCTTACGTTATTCTGTTCTGATGCGATCACCAATGATGGTGCTGGATCACGCAACATAATCGTCTTAAAATACCTCGCTTGCTCCAATCCAACGATCTTTAATTGTGGAATATTACACAAGACAGTGCAGTCAGCCATCACACGCGCTAACACACTAATTATCCCGTTAAAATACAAAGGCATACCACTCCCAAACGTTACACTCCCATACTCTCTTAAACCAACATCTGATAACGGCACTTCACCAACAAACTTCAGTTGATTTCCTTTCGAAAAATAACCCTCATCGAACCCATGGAGTATGTAACTTCGGTCAGCCTCAAAAATTCCAACACTTGATGCGTATAACATCGCCAATGGACCTGACAGAACGTATTGCTGTTGGTCGATCCGCCTAATACCTGGTTTATACACTATATAGCTACCCAATTTACTCTGCAAATCAAACTTCCTGACCAATGCTATGCTAGCTAAATCGGCCCTTACCGCAGAAACAACACTTACGCCTCGCACCGTCTTTAATACTATTTTATCACTTACATTCTGGAAACTTGCATCGCATTCTTTTATCCAACCAAATAGGCCAGTGTCCATATTGGTCCAATCTCACATCCTTTGGAGGGACGTGCTGAGCCGGGCCTCTTATTTTTTTTTTATTTTGAATTTGGCTTTCAATGTCACTTCTGCGCTTCAACCGGTGCACAGATTTATATTTGCATAACGTTTCTGCTATAGCTATTCTGAATTCAGCAGAGTTGAGTATTTTGCTTGGACTTCCTTTTTCAGCATTTATGCGTCGATATAATAGCCATGCGTTACACATAGCCATATCTAAAAGATGGTAAAAAATTCTTATATACCAACGTTTGCTTCTCAGTTTAATTTTGTAGTGGCCCATTACTGAGTCTAAAAGGTCAACACCACCCATATGTCGATTATATTCTGAGACTACGAAGGGACGTTCAATAGAAACGTATTGTTTTCGCGACTTTTCCCACCTTCTCACTGTAGTTGTTGGGTGCTTTCCTGCAAAGTTTGAGGCTAAGGTAACGATTTTGTTATCTCTCCAAGCAACCACCGCTATGTCAACCCCATTACAGTTTCCAACCTGTTCTATTGACATACCACGTTGTTCTTTTTTAAAAGCTTTTTCCTCCGGCAACTTGCAATTGGGGATATGGGGTTTTCTTATAGTCCCTAAAGCCATAATGCCGTGACTAGATAAATATTCAATAAGCGGTATCGAGGTGTAGTAATTATCGAAAAATAACCGGTAATTCTGATTGGTAGGTACTTCACGCGCAAGGCGGACTACAACATTAGAAGATGTCCTCCAATACAATATCGACAAAATTAGACTGTAGAAATGCTGACATAAATACTACTTGAGCGGCCGTTGGTACATCAAAAGCATTGAAAGGCGTAATACCTGTCACGTCTGGGAGGTCAAAAGTTAAGCCACTAATTGCATAAGCACGTATGATTCTCTCGACCCTATCCTGAATATTCGTCTCGCTAAGCAAGAATTCGGCGTTCAGATTAACGATTGCAGCATAGTATTGGTCAACATTTACACCAAAATATTCGAGCATTTTAATGTTGACACGATTGTCATACTCACGCCCACACCGTCCATAATAGTAATCAAACTGCCCGTCTCCACTATCAAAGAAATGACTAATGAAGGCGCGTAACCATCTTACGTTATTCTGTTCTGATGCGATCACCAATGATGGTGCTGGATCACGCAACATAATCGTCTTAAAATACCTCGCTTGCTCCAATCCAACGATCTTTAATTGTGGAATATTACACAAGACAGTGCAGTCAGCCATCACACGCGCTAACACACTAATTATCCCGTTAAAATACAAAGGCATACCACTCCCAAACGTTACACTCCCATACTCTCTTAAACCAACATCTGATAACGGCACTTCACCAACAAACTTCAGTTGATTTCCTTTCGAAAAATAACCCTCATCGAACCCATGGAGTATGTAACTTCGGTCAGCCTCAAAAATTCCAACACTTGATGCGTATAACATCGCCAATGGACCTGACAGAACGTATTGCTGTTGGTCGATCCGCCTAATACCTGGTTTATACACTATATAGCTACCCAATTTACTCTGCAAATCAAACTTCCTGACCAATGCTATGCTAGCTAAATCGGCCCTTACCGCAGAAACAACACTTACGCCTCGCACCGTCTTTAATACTATTTTATCACTTACATTCTGGAAACTTGCATCGCATTCTTTTATCCAACCAAATAGGCCAGTGTCCATATTGGTCCAATCTCACATCCTTTGGAGGGACGTGCTGAGCCGGGCCTCTTATTTTTTTTTTATTTTGAATTTGGCTTTCAATGTCACTTCTGCGCTTCAACCGGTGCACAGATTTATATTTGCATAACGTTTCTGCTATAGCTATTCTGAATTCAGCAGAGTTGAGTATTTTGCTTGGACTTCCTTTTTCAGCATTTATGCGTCGATATAATAGCCATGCGTTACACATAGCCATATCTAAAAGATGGTAAAAAATTCTTATATACCAACGTTTGCTTCTCAGTTTAATTTTGTAGTGGCCCATTACTGAGTCTAAAAGGTCAACACCACCCATATGTCGATTATATTCTGAGACTACGAAGGGACGTTCAATAGAAACGTATTGTTTTCGCGACTTTTCCCACCTTCTCACTGTAGTTGTTGGGTGCTTTCCTGCAAAGTTTGAGGCTAAGGTAACGATTTTGTTATCTCTCCAAGCAACCACCGCTATGTCAACCCCATTACAGTTTCCAACCTGTTCTATTGACATACCACGTTGTTCTTTTTTAAAAGCTTTTTCCTCCGGCAACTTGCAATTGGGGATATGGGGTTTTCTTATAGTCCCTAAAGCCATAATGCCGTGACTAGATAAATATTCAATAAGCGGTATCGAGGTGTAGTAATTATCGAAAAATAACCGGTAATTCTGATTGGTAGGTACTTCACGCGCAAGGCGGACTACAACATTAGAAGATGTCCTCCAATACAATATCGACAAAATTAGACTGTAGAAATGCTGACATAAATACTACTTGAGCGGCCGTTGGTACATCAAAAGCATTGAAAGGCGTAATACCTGTCACGTCTGGGAGGTCAAAAGTTAAGCCACTAATTGCATAAGCACGTATGATTCTCTCGACCCTATCCTGAATATTCGTCTCGCTAAGCAAGAATTCGGCGTTCAGATTAACGATTGCAGCATAGTATTGGTCAACATTTACACCAAAATATTCGAGCATTTTAATGTTGACACGATTGTCATACTCACGCCCACACCGCCCATAATAGTAATCAAACTGCCCGTCTCCACTATCAAAGAAATGACTAATGAAGGCGCGTAACCATCTTACGTTATTCTGTTCTGATGCGATCACCAATGATGGTGCTGGATCACGCAACATAATCGTCTTAAAATACCTCGCTTGCTCCAATCCAACGATCTTTAATTGTGGAATATTACACAAGACAGTGCAGTCAGCCATCACACGCGCTAACACACTAATTATCCCGTTAAAATACAAAGGCATACCACTCCCAAACGTTACACTCCCATACTCTCTTAAACCAACATCTGATAACGGCACTTCACCAACAAACTTCAGTTGATTTCCTTTCGAAAAATAACCCTCATCGAACCCATGGAGTATGTAACTTCGGTCAGCCTCAAAAATTCCAACACTTGATGCGTATAACATCGCCAATGGACCTGACAGAACGTATTGCTGTTGGTCGATCCGCCTAATACCTGGTTTATACACTATATAGCTACCCAATTTACTCTGCAAATCAAACTTCCTGACCAATGCTATGCTAGCTAAATCGGCCCTTACCGCAGAAACAACACTTACGCCTCGCACCGTCTTTAATACTATTTTATCACTTACATTCTGGAAACTTGCATCGCATTCTTTTATCCAACCAAATAGGCCAGTGTCCATATTGGTCCAATCTCACATCCTTTGGAGGGACGTGCTGAGCCGGGCCTCTTATTTTTTTTTTATTTTGAATTTGGCTTTCAATGTCACTTCTGCGCTTCAACCGGTGCACAGATTTATATTTGCATAACGTTTCTGCTATAGCTATTCTGAATTCAGCAGAGTTGAGTATTTTGCTTGGACTTCCTTTTTCAGCATTTATGCGTCGATATAATAGCCATGCGTTACACATAGCCATATCTAAAAGATGGTAAAAAATTCTTATATACCAACGTTTGCTTCTCAGTTTAATTTTGTAGTGGCCCATTACTGAGTCTAAAAGGTCAACACCACCCATATGTCGATTATATTCTGAGACTACGAAGGGACGTTCAATAGAAACGTATTGTTTTCGCGACTTTTCCCACCTTCTCACTGTAGTTGTTGGGTGCTTTCCTGCAAAGTTTGAGGCTAAGGTAACGATTTTGTTATCTCTCCAAGCAACCACCGCTATGTCAACCCCATTACAGTTTCCAACCTGTTCTATTGACATACCACGTTGTTCTTTTTTAAAAGCTTTTTCCTCCGGCAACTTGCAATTGGGGATATGGGGTTTTCTTATAGTCCCTAAAGCCATAATGCCGTGACTAGATAAATATTCAATAAGCGGTATCGAGGTGTAGTAATTATCGAAAAATAACCGGTAATTCTGATTGGTAGGTACTTCACGCGCAAGGCGGACTACAACATTAGAAGATGTCCTCCAATACAATATCGACAAAATTAGACTGTAGAAATGCTGACATAAATACTACTTGAGCGGCCGTTGGTACATCAAAAGCATTGAAAGGCGTAATACCTGTCACGTCTGGGAGGTCAAAAGTTAAGCCACTAATTGCATAAGCACGTATGATTCTCTCGACCCTATCCTGAATATTCGTCTCGCTAAGCAAGAATTCGGCGTTCAGATTAACGATTGCAGCATAGTATTGGTCAACATTTACACCAAAATATTCGAGCATTTTAATGTTGACACGATTGTCATACTCACGCCCACACCGCCCATAATAGTAATCAAACTGCCCGTCTCCACTATCAAAGAAATGACTAATGAAGGCGCGTAACCATCTTACGTTATTCTGTTCTGATGCGATCACCAATGATGGTGCTGGATCACGCAACATAATCGTCTTAAAATACCTCGCTTGCTCCAATCCAACGATCTTTAATTGTGGAATATTACACAAGACAGTGCAGTCAGCCATCACACGCGCTAACACACTAATTATCCCGTTAAAATACAAAGGCATACCACTCCCAAACGTTACACTCCCATACTCTCTTAAACCAACATCTGATAACGGCACTTCACCAACAAACTTCAGTTGATTTCCTTTCGAAAAATAACCCTCATCGAACCCATGGAGTATGTAACTTCGGTCAGCCTCAAAAATTCCAACACTTGATGCGTATAACATCGCCAATGGACCTGACAGAACGTATTGCTGTTGGTCGATCCGCCTAATACCTGGTTTATACACTATATAGCTACCCAATTTACTCTGCAAATCAAACTTCCTGACCAATGCTATGCTAGCTAAATCGGCCCTTACCGCAGAAACAACACTTACGCCTCGCACCGTCTTTAATACTATTTTATCACTTACATTCTGGAAACTTGCATCGCATTCTTTTATCCAACCAAATAGGCCAGTGTCCATATTGGTCCAATCTCACATCCTTTGGAGGGACGTGCTGAGCCGGGCCTCTTATTTTTTTTTATTTTGAATTTGGCTTTCAATGTCACTTCTGCGCTTCAACCGGTGCACAGATTTATATTTGCATAACGTTTCTGCTATAGCTATTCTGAATTCAGCAGAGTTGAGTATTTTGCTTGGACTTCCTTTTTCAGCATTTATGCGTCGATATAATAGCCATGCGTTACACATAGCCATATCTAAAAGATGGTAAAAAATTCTTATATACCAACGTTTGCTTCTCAGTTTAATTTTGTAGTGGCCCATTACTGAGTCTAAAAGGTCAACACCACCCATATGTCGATTATATTCTGAGACTACGAAGGGACGTTCAATAGAAACGTATTGTTTTCGCGACTTTTCCCACCTTCTCACTGTAGTTGTTGGGTGCTTTCCTGCAAAGTTTGAGGCTAAGGTAACGATTTTGTTATCTCTCCAAGCAACCACCGCTATGTCAACCCCATTACAGTTTCCAACCTGTTCTATTGACATACCACGTTGTTCTTTTTTAAAAGCTTTTTCCTCCGGCAACTTGCAATTGGGGATATGGGGTTTTCTTATAGTCCCTAAAGCCATAATGCCGCGACTAGATAAATATTCAATAAGCGGTATCGAGGTGTAGTAATTATCGAAAAATAACCGGTAATTCTGATTGGTAGGTACTTCACGCGCAAGGCGGACTACAACATTAGAAGATGTCCTCCAATACAATATCGACAAAATTAGACTGTAGAAATGCTGACATAAATACTACTTGAGCGGCCGTTGGTACATCAAAAGCATTGAAAGGCGTAATACCTGTCACGTCTGGGAGGTCAAAAGTTAAGCCACTAATTGCATAAGCACGTATGATTCTCTCGACCCTATCCTGAATATTCGTCTCGCTAAGCAAGAATTCGGCGTTCAGATTAACGATTGCAGCATAGTATTGGTCAACATTTACACCAAAATTTTCGAGCATTTTAATGTTGACACGATTGTCATACTCACGCCCACACCGCCCATAATAGTAATCAAACTGCCCGTCTCCACTATCAAAGAAATGACTAATGAAGGCGCGTAACCATCTTACGTTATTCTGTTCTGATGCGATCACCAATGATGGTGCTGGATCACGCAACATAATCGTCTTAAAATACCTCGCTTGCTCCAATCCAACGATCTTTAATTGTGGAATATTACACAAGACAGTGCAGTCAGCCATCACACGCGCTAACACACTAATTATCCCGTTAAAATACAAAGGCATACCACTCCCAAACGTTACACTCCCATACTCTCTTAAACCAACATCTGATAACGGCACTTCACCAACAAACTTCAGTTGATTTCCTTTCGAAAAATAACCCTCATCGAACCCATGGAGTATGTAACTTCGGTCAGCCTCAAAAATTCCAACACTTGATGCGTATAACATCGCCAATGGACCTGACAGAACGTATTGCTGTTGGTCGATCCGCCTAATACCTGGTTTATACACTATATAGCTACCCAATTTACTCTGCAAATCAAACTTCCTGACCAATGCTATGCTAGCTAAATCGGCCCTTACCGCAGAAACAACACTTACGCCTCGCACCGTCTTTAATACTATTTTATCACTTACATTCTGGAAACTTGCATCGCATTCTTTTATCCAACCAAATAGGCCAGTGTCCATATTGGTCCAATCTCACATCCTTTGGAGGGACGTGCTGAGCCGGGCCTCTTATTTTTTTTTATTTTGAATTTGGCTTTCAATGTCACTTCTGCGCTTCAACCGGTGCACAGATTTATATTTGCATAACGTTTCTGCTATAGCTATTCTGAATTCAGCAGAGTTGAGTATTTTGCTTGGACTTCCTTTTTCAGCATTTATGCGTCGATATAATAGCCATGCGTTACACATAGCCATATCTAAAAGATGGTAAAAAATTCTTATATACCAACGTTTGCTTCTCAGTTTAATTTTGTAGTGGCCCATTACTGAGTCTAAAAGGTCAACACCACCCATATGTCGATTATATTCTGAGACTACGAAGGGACGTTCAATAGAAACGTATTGTTTTCGCGACTTTTCCCACCTTCTCACTGTAGTTGTTGGGTGCTTTCCTGCAAAGTTTGAGGCTAAGGTAACGATTTTGTTATCTCTCCAAGCAACCACCGCTATGTCAACCCCATTACAGTTTCCAACCTGTTCTATTGACATACCACGTTGTTCTTTTTTAAAAGCTTTTTCCTCCGGCAACTTGCAATTGGGGATATGGGGTTTTCTTATAGTCCCTAAAGCCATAATGCCGCGACTAGATAAATATTCAATAAGCGGTATCGAGGTGTAGTAATTATCGAAAAATAACCGGTAATTCTGATTGGTAGGTACTTCACGCGCAAGGCGGACTACAACATTAGAAGATGTCCTCCAATACAATATCGACAAAATTAGACTGTAGAAATGCTGACATAAATACTACTTGAGCGGCCGTTGGTACATCAAAAGCATTGAAAGGCGTAATACCTGTCACGTCTGGGAGGTCAAAAGTTAAGCCACTAATTGCATAAGCACGTATGATTCTCTCGACCCTATCCTGAATATTCGTCTCGCTAAGCAAGAATTCGGCGTTCAGATTAACGATTGCAGCATAGTATTGGTCAACATTTACACCAAAATTTTCGAGCATTTTAATGTTGACACGATTGTCATACTCACGCCCACACCGCCCATAATAGTAATCAAACTGCCCGTCTCCACTATCAAAGAAATGACTAATGAAGGCGCGTAACCATCTTACGTTATTCTGTTCTGATGCGATCACCAATGATGGTGCTGGATCACGCAACATAATCGTCTTAAAATACCTCGCTTGCTCCAATCCAACGATCTTTAATTGTGGAATATTACACAAGACAGTGCAGTCAGCCATCACACGCGCTAACACACTAATTATCCCGTTAAAATACAAAGGCATACCACTCCCAAACGTTACACTCCCATACTCTCTTAAACCAACATCTGATAACGGCACTTCACCAACAAACTTCAGTTGATTTCCTTTCGAAAAATAACCCTCATCGAACCCATGGAGTATGTAACTTCGGTCAGCCTCAAAAATTCCAACACTTGATGCGTATAACATCGCCAATGGACCTGACAGAACGTATTGCTGTTGGTCGATCCGCCTAATACCTGGTTTATACACTATATAGCTACCCAATTTACTCTGCAAATCAAACTTCCTGACCAATGCTATGCTAGCTAAATCGGCCCTTACCGCAGAAACAACACTTACGCCTCGCACCGTCTTTAATACTATTTTATCACTTACATTCTGGAAACTTGCATCGCATTCTTTTATCCAACCAAATAGGCCAGTGTCCATATTGGTCCAATCTCACATCCTTTGGAGGGACGTGCTGAGCCGGGCCTCTTATTTTTTTTTATTTTGAATTTGGCTTTCAATGTCACTTCTGCGCTTCAACCGGTGCACAGATTTATATTTGCATAACGTTTCTGCTATAGCTATTCTGAATTCAGCAGAGTTGAGTATTTTGCTTGGACTTCCTTTTTCAGCATTTATGCGTCGATATAATAGCCATGCGTTACACATAGCCATATCTAAAAGATGGTAAAAAATTCTTATATACCAACGTTTGCTTCTCAGTTTAATTTTGTAGTGGCCCATTACTGAGTCTAAAAGGTCAACACCACCCATATGTCGATTATATTCTGAGACTACGAAGGGACGTTCAATAGAAACGTATTGTTTTCGCGACTTTTCCCACCTTCTCACTGTAGTTGTTGGGTGCTTTCCTGCAAAGTTTGAGGCTAAGGTAACGATTTTGTTATCTCTCCAAGCAACCACCGCTATGTCAACCCCATTACAGTTTCCAACCTGTTCTATTGACATACCACGTTGTTCTTTTTTAAAAGCTTTTTCCTCCGGCAACTTGCAATTGGGGATATGGGGTTTTCTTATAGTCCCTAAAGCCATAATGCCGTGACTAGATAAATATTCAATAAGCGGTATCGAGGTGTAGTAATTATCGAAAAATAACCGGTAATTCTGATTGGTAGGTACTTCACGCGCAAGGCGGACTACAACATTAGAAGATGTCCTCCAATACAATATCGACAAAATTAGACTGTAGAAATGCTGACATAAATACTACTTGAGCGGCCGTTGGTACATCAAAAGCATTGAAAGGCGTAATACCTGTCACGTCTGGGAGGTCAAAAGTTAAGCCACTAATTGCATAAGCACGTATGATTCTCTCGACCCTATCCTGAATATTCGTCTCGCTAAGCAAGAATTCGGCGTTCAGATTAACGATTGCAGCATAGTATTGGTCAACATTTACACCAAAATATTCGAGCATTTTAATGTTGACACGATTGTCATACTCACGCCCACACCGCCCATAATAGTAATCAAACTGCCCGTCTCCACTATCAAAGAAATGACTAATGAAGGCGCGTAACCATCTTACGTTATTCTGTTCTGATGCGATCACCAATGATGGTGCTGGATCACGCAACATAATCGTCTTAAAATACCTCGCTTGCTCCAATCCAACGATCTTTAATTGTGGAATATTACACAAGACAGTGCAGTCAGCCATCACACGCGCTAACACACTAATTATCCCGTTAAAATACCTCGGCATACCACTCCCAAACGTTACACTCCCATACTCTCTTAAACCAACATCTGATAACGGCACTTCACCAACAAACTTCAGTTGATTTCCTTTCGAAAAATAACCCTCATCGAACCCATGGAGTATGTAACTTCGGTCAGCCTCAAAAATTCCAACACTTGATGCGTATAACATCGCCAATGGACCTGACAGAACGTATTGCTGTTGGTCGATCCGCCTAATACCTGGTTTATACACTATATAGCTACCCAATTTACTCTGCAAATCAAACTTCCTGACCAATGCTATGCTAGCTAAATCGGCCCTTACCGCAGAAACAACACTTACGCCTCGCACCGTCTTTAATACTATTTTATCACTTATACCCTCAGCGCCTATATCAACATAACCAACTTTCTCTTTTTTAATCGACTCATCTTGCGTCTGGAATTGCACTAATTCATTACTCTTTAAATCCTCAACTAACTGTGATCCACTAACTACTGTTTTACTCTCTATTTTTATATCAGAACTTTTTCCTGCGCCTTCTCCAATGCTCAATACATCATTAGTCTCAACTTTACCAACTTTAACATCAACTTTTTTTTCTTCTTCATTTTTATTTGTCACACTGCGCAATATTTTCAATATTTTCATTCTTTTCAACTTTATCGCTCACTTCAACAGTTTTAACATTAACTACTTTGACTTCTGTCTCGACATTCTTCTTTGATTTCGACATCGTAAACGCACACAACACAAACCTTTTCTCACACTTTTCTCTTCACAACCTCATTAATTACACAAGTTACCTACAACTATCTATCTTTATTACAACTATCTATCTTTATTCTTTTAAACTTGCTTTTACTTCGTTACTTTCTCTCATTGATAACTTCTCACAATATCTTATATGTTTACTAAAATAGCTTCTAACAAACTCTCTCAAAATACTTAACACAACTTAACTCAACTCAAATAACTTCCATAATAAACTCTGTCAAACTACTTAACACAACTCAACATTACTTTATCTTCGGTTCTTCTGTTCCAATTTGTATGTTGCTTTTGGTATAGTGCAACACATTATAATAAGTGCACTACATTATGTACATACATATGTATGTATATATATGTCTGCACGTATAGCAAACCAAATAAGAAATAATCACAATTAAAAAAAAATAATAATGTAATACATACCTTTCATTGTTTCACCGTTCATGCTGCCCGCTCCGGTTGATCCTTCCCAGCCTTTGGCTTTGTTATAGCTCGTACGCATATTTCGTACTTTCGCCCGTGTAAGCTTCCACTCCACTTCAACCTTCATTTCGGCCGAAATAATAAGACATGACAATATGACTGATATGACCACAGTGTGAACACCCCAATTGTTTTTGTTCAGATACATAAAAATTTTGTTTGTTTTTTTTTTCTGTTTACAAGATGATGTCTTTATAAGTTTACATTTTAATGTTTGGTGTGTTGGTCACAATTTTAGTTTTCTGTTTTTTTTTTCTATGAATTTCTTGTTCTCTTTTTGCATATGCTTTATTTACGCTATTTTTTTTTTTCCTTTTTGTTTGTAGTATGTAACACTTTCATTTATTAGCACAATAAGAAGAGGTTTTATGTACATACTTAGTGAGAAACAAGCATACCTATATACCAGAATGTATAGGTTTGTATGTAACGACGCAAAAGTTAACCTTTAACTTACGAGGTGAAAATTTGTAACGTATAGGAAGAGGTGGTAGTAAATTTTACACCACGCTTAAACATGCGTTATTTTTGGCATTTAAAACCTTATAATTGTTTTATACTTTTAGTACTCAAGGTTAATACCTTCTAAATCCCGAGTTAGGAAAATATATTAAAAAACAAGATAATTTTTTTTAATTTTGTAGTTTATTTCATATGTATTTTTTTCCACAAACGAAAACCGGATTTATTTTTCACTACTCTATTTGAAAAATTATAAGTTAAAAAAAAATAAATGGCAATTTTTCACAGCCTAACAGTTGTATTAGTTAAGAAAAAAACGAACGTATCAATATTCCTTATATATTAAAAACTAACAACCAATATTTTAAGCTAAGATAAAAGCTAAAATTTAGAGCATATTTGAAGAGGTGGTAGTATGTATATCGCAATAGCATACACTTGATATCTCAGCAGAGACATCTCCAGCTACGCTCGGTGCACACACGGAGGGGGGTGATGGCCCCTGTGACCCACTAGCTTGTTGGCCCTCGCTTGTTATACTCTCGACAGCTTCCGAGTACTCGTCCCTCTCCTCTTCATTAATTGTCAGGGATTGGCCGTCGAACATGTCGTCCTCCTACAGTGGGGCAAACTCTTCGACTACGTTTCTCTGATCCACCAGCAAGGGCGGGAACCGTTGTACCAAAGCCACAGTGTTGTACCACGCGGTTCTTTAATATTTTCTTTCTTATTTGGCGAAGGTGGGAGATTTTTTTCTACCTTTCTAATTGTTGATCTATCAAGATTTTCTTGATTAACAGTGCTCTTATTAGCTGCCTCATCCGTTAGTGGAACATCCAATACGCTAGTGGATTGAGATAACTCTTGTATCCTGTCAGTTGACTTAGCAACTTGCAAGGTTATTCTTGTAACAGGGCAATATTAAAAATAAAACATATTAATCTATATCCATTGATTCAATAATTCTATCTATATAATGTCCCCAAGCACGCGTTTTTATATTATCTTCCATAATATTTCTCTTGTCATCAGAAGAGCTAAGCACTACTTTATATAGTTTTTGAGTATACAACTGATGTGCTTTGAATCTGAATAAAAACATTTCATCTGACAAGATCTCACTTTCAAATAAACATTTCTTGTAGTCATTAATGGTCAACTTTTTAATTACAGATTTTTTAACCCCCTTTGATTTTTTAACATCTTCCGAGTGAAGAGTCGACAGAGAATACATTTTTGATCTTAAACCTACAAACTCTGTCATTATATCTCCCTTGTTTTCATCTTTCATAAGCTTTGTTTATATTATTGTTCATATTGATGATCTTAGTTGATTTCAATGTTTACAATAATATTTAATAATAATAATAATTATAATTATTTGTTTTTGGGGTTTAACAAGTATTAGATACTCTGTTAGTGGTAAACTAAACAAGGATTGCAAATATCTCCGTTTGTTAGAAAGAATTTAAAAATTCAGTGAACTTACAGATTCGCAGGCGCTTTAGTTTTTTTAAAAGTTTACCAGATTGCTGGCCGCGCTGGTATGGTGGCTTTTTGCTCCGGCTGAAGCTCGCCGTATTCGGGTGGTCCTTGCCAGCACATCTGATTGTTTCAGCAGCTACAAAAAAAATCATACCAGCTGTTCAGATGAAAACAACTAAAAGAAAATATTTAAAACTAAATGTGAAGCCCGAAGCAAGTACATCCGCTCTCTATTCATGTCACTCACAAAAAATGTTTCCTTGGCAGATGTTTGGCCAGGTATATTGCCCTCCCCTTTAGAGACTCATAATGGCCTCTCCGTGACATCTTCAATTTTGATGTCCCAAAAACAGCCTTGCTCCCTCTTACTTCCCCCTTTTACTTACCGCTTTTTAAATACTTAAGCCAACATATTCAATAAATGTTCCACCTTCATCTAAATTTTAAAAAATATAAACATATTCTTTTGCTTTATTTGTTACTAGCGCAAAATCTACTACAATACAATTTCATTAATTACTAGCGAACCCCCTGCACACTTCGTAGTGCAAAAAAGAAAATAAAAAAATCAATTCGAATTCATTTAAATCAGTGATAAATTGCTTTTATTGTAATGCTCTGTGGTAAACAACATTTGTTGTTTTTCCATTTTCGGTGTAAATATGCAAAACCGATGGTTTGCCAACGCGTGAACAGGCTACATACAACTGTCCATGTGAGAAAACTGGATACTCTAAATTCACTCCACAAATTCCTAAGGATTGGCCTTGCGCCTTATTAATGGTAACCGCAAACGCAAGGCGAACAGGAAACTGAAGTCGTTTAAATTCAAATGGCATATCAGTTGGAATCATTGGGATGCGTGGAATGAATACATCTTCGCCTTTGAATTTTCCAGTTAAAATAGTAGCTTCGATTACATAAGCCATCAACCTTTTAATAGCAAGTCTTGTACCATTACACAAACGGGGTTGATTGATATTGCGAAGCATAATAATAGTGGCTCCAACTTTCAATTGGAGATTATGCGGAGGCAATCCTGGTAAGTCCAACGAATTCAAAAATTCTGTTGGATAATTCACAACATCTTCTTCATTGGTAACAGTATCGACAGACTTGTACGACACCAATTCGCCAGGAATCTTTGATTGTATAGCCATGTTTAATTCAGTAACATCTTTGTTCTTTGCCGCTAAAATTGCTCTGTCACTCAACCATGCATGGCATGTATACTGTTGTGCTATGTTAGTGAAAACACATTCAATCAATTCCTCTTTTGACTGTACGAAATGGCAAAAATCATTTGGAAATGTTATCAATCCAGTGTCATCAACAGGCATTGCACCACTCCCAATTTTCAGCAATTGGTTAGAGAACTTATCAGCAGATGGATCATTCTGCAACTGAACACGAACGTTGGTAGTGAGTTTCAATGTTTTAACAAATCTCCATAAATATGATGACTTTAAGCAAGCGTTAATTTGATCGGCAGCTGTCGATCTAGGAATGACAGGCAATGTTTGTCTAAAATCGCCTGACAATAAAATCAACGCACCACCAAACAACTCTGAATTGTCTCGGAGATCTTTCATTGTTCTTTCCAAAGCTTCAACAGATTTCTTATTCGCCATAGTGCATTCATCCCAAATAATGATACCGCAACGTTTCAATAATTTTGCCGTTCCAGATGTTTTTGAAACATTACATGTGGGAGTTTCATTAACTTGGTAGTTCAATGGCAATTTTAAAGCAGAATGTGCTGTCCGACCACCATCTAACAAAGTGGCTGCAATGCCAGAAGACGCCAATGCCAATGCAATTTTATTCTGGGAACGTATCGTTGCCAACAACAATGAAATTAAAAACGTTTTTCCGGTGCCTCCTGGTGCATCCAGAAAATAAAATCCACCGGCTTCACTATTGACAGCTTGCATAATAGTATCGTACGCCTTTTTTTGCTTCGCATTCAATTTCGAATGATTTGCGTGAACAAAAGCATTTAATTCGTTGCGATCGTATTGTTGTTCACGTTGCAGTTCTAACTCAAAAATGTCATGCATTGCACGATTAGGTGATGGCATTCCCAATTGTGCTAATGCCTTATTAGCAATCGACAAACAGAAATCTTCAATACAAATCAATGCTTCATTGTAAATTTCCGGCGTGAAATCCATTGCAGGATTACGATTTTCTTGACGCACTCGAAACAGAATATCTTCCGATAGACAGTCTTGAAATTTTGTCCACAATTCAGATGGATTCGATGGAAAACAGGTAGACAAAATAATTGCAAACAAAGCTCGAATTTGATAAGGATGAGCGACAACTGCTGCATCTGCAAGTGTTTGTTCCCAATGAATATCATTTTCCAACAAATTGAGCTGTTGACACGCTTGTCGATATGTCGTACACAAAACTCCATTGACTGTCCTTAACTGTCGAAATGATGTTGGCCCACGTACGTTTATTAACAGCAAACGTAAATAAAAGCACTCAGCATTATTTGGGTGCACAGTATAAATACGTCCCAAAGCATTACTTGAATATAAATTTTGATGTCCATCAACACGATTTCCTTGCTTGCGCCGTTGGAACTCCTTTTTTGATGCATTCCACATAAAATACGTTGGCACTTCTGCATACAATAACGTTCTGGCAAAAGGATCAACTTCACACAATTTAAAAAATGCAGTTAGAGTTGTATGAGGTGGTGATAGAGCTCTCTGTGCAGCATTTTCGGAAGTGAAATACACACGTTGGCCATTTTCAAGATGAACAGCTAAATGAACAACAGCTGGATATCTCTCGTGAATTTGAAATGAAAAAATACGCCAAATCGCTTCATTACTGCTAATGTAACGCCCCATTTGATACTGATGTATTTCGTCGTTTCTATTTGAATCAGTAGCTCCATATATGGCCATATCACTACCTTTATTTACATACTTGCAAATGTATTTAATGGACTTGACAGAATTGCAGTATTCGACATTAATATGAGCTTTAAATACTTTCGACAATAAAGGTGAATAAGGCACAATCCAACGATTATCGACGTGAACGTTTTGATTTTTTACTCTTATGGTAACTGATCTACCATTGTCTTGAGTTGATCGACGACGATATAATGGGTAACCATCATTTCCAGTGACTGTATCCGAAACCAAAGCTCTTGGATAACGTTTACTACATTTGCCATCAACTATACATGGGGAGTTAATGTTGAATGCTCCACATGGACCGTGTATCATATTTTGCACAACAACATCATATAATTCAGGATCACTTATTTGGTCTGGAATTTCAGCACATATCACATTGTCAACTTCATCCGGTGTGATTTTATTCACCAACCATATTAAAATGTGAGCGTGTGGCAAACCACGCTTTTGCCACTCCACAGAGTACATCCAGCACTTGACTTCACCAAACACTTTAGATTTCACGATAAAATCTATAAGCGCTTTCAATTTCTGCTTAAAAACACGGGCAGTGATATCATGGCGGTCGGTTGGACTTTGGCCAGCGAATAAATTATCTTTAATGTCACTCCATTGCGGATTACACGTAAATGTTATAAATAAATCTGGTCGACCGTAATGACGCACATAAGTCATTGCATCCTGCGCGTACTCATGCATATGACGTGGGCTGCCTGTGTACGTTGAAGGCAAAATGGTCATTTTCCCAAGATCATTAACATTACCTTCATTATTTATAGCATCACGCAAATGGATATACTCCTCCGAACGTAATTTCTTCTGATTAAATCGTATGAAATTTAGTCGTTCACTTTCAATTTTGGCGTACATATCAACAACAAATTGATGGAAAAGTCTACGACAATGCAAAATATGGTTAATATCATTTTGACGGACCATAAGACGATATGAATAGTAATTCATTGCGCTAACTTTTTTATTTGATTCCGCTCCTGGAATGAAGAATTATTCGAAAAACGATTAAAATTAAATACAATTTAAATGCACTAACCGGTAGAAGGATTGATCATTTTAATATTAAAATGATAACCGTCTTCTCCTCGACAAAACAACAATGGATACTGTAATCCATCATAACAGCGATGAGTTTCAGATACTCGTTGCAGTTGCATATTTCTGCGGCGCAGCACAATGTCACGGGAATTGAATTCATCGCCTACGATTACAATAGCGACGTCATCCATTGTGGGCGCATTAAATCGTCTGACATGTTGCCCAGGAGGCGTTTTATCAGCTCGAATCACAATTGCATATTCATCAGATGGCATTTGATCGAGAGCAGTTTGAAAAAGTCGCACTAATTCATTTTCAGCATGCAACATATTCTGCAAACGCTCGATAATATCCCTCCGCAAATTTGATGAAATATCACAACGACGATCGGTTTCAACATTTGAGTTACCCACAAAGTATATTTGCAAAAATTGATAGCTTTGATCAGGAAAGGGTAACAAAGAACCAAGTCGATGGTAAACTTGTCCTTGAATCTATTAAAGATTGAAATTTTCATAATAGTACGTTTCACGATTATCTAAATAAATATCAAAACGAACAAAAATACCTTGAACGTTGGCATAAAATTGTCCCGAATAATATTTGTCGCTCCGAATGAAGTCATTTGAAATCCGGAGTTATACGCTTGTATGTTTGCCAGAAAATGCTTTGAAATTGGTGTGCTACCAGTTATCAAATTATGCAAGGGCTCCGGTGGTGGATTCAATTCTGGTAATTTAACTTGTCCGTTTGAACAACACAATCCAGATACCTCATGTTTAAACTTAAATGCCTTGCAATGACTGCAAACAGTACTCATTGGTCCAATTAAAACCTTGCCATGAGAAACGTAATCAAAGTTTGCATCATAATTGAATGCAGCACGCTCCAAAGTACGTCGCACATACGGACGTGGAGCTGGATTTCGCAGAGCCCTACCACGTGCCATGACATTTCGAGCAGCCAAAGTATTATTTGCACGCTGTTCGTCACTTTGAGATGCTCTATATGCCGTAACATTTCTAGCATTACTTGATTGACGCCCCAAATTACTGCGCGCACGTACCATTTTGTATTAAAAAATTAAATACACCAATTAAATATGAAGTAATTGAAATTTTATTTATTCTCGAAATTAAAAAATTGAGACACGTTAGTTGAATAAT
This sequence comes from Gymnocheta viridis, assembly GCA_956483585.1. Lineage (NCBI taxonomy): Eukaryota > Metazoa > Arthropoda > Insecta > Diptera > Tachinidae > Gymnocheta > Gymnocheta viridis. The sequence goes on from OY101444.1 coordinate 10,277,898, forward strand.
ACAATTATTAAGAATATAAATAGATCAGCTGATCATGAAATGTCAGTCATAGCATGCACTCAAAAGCTAGCGACCTTGGAGAAAAAGTCCGTTACAGCATTACATGTATATATTAGCTGTTTGATTTAATGTTTGAAATATCCGTTAAGTTAACGTATAAGAAAGCTCATTGCTGTGCTTAATGTATTTAAATATTTAAGTTTTTAGTGATGTGTTTGTATGTAATTTATTTCATAGATCCCCGAAGATGTGATTTACAATAGTAGCTAAGTTTATAAATTAAATTAATGGTTTGAGTAATTGTGAAACAGGCAGACAACGTATCACGTTAAAATTTCTTTTAAAAACACCGTATTCTTGTTCAAAACGGGGGGAAAACTAAAATTAACGCAATTGAAGCAATGTTTGATAATGGAAGATGCCATATCCAATTATGGCATTCCGCCCACATTTTGACTGATGATTTGTATTGAGCACATAGTTGTTTGGACCAAATTTAGAAACTTTCACAATTACCGTTCTCTAGATATACGAAAATCAATATTTAATATGTATGGGAGGTGCCACACCCACTTATTCAATTTCGAGCTTATTTCGACCAATGATATGTATTGACTACAAAGTTATTTAGATTAATTTTAGAAACTTCAACTATTACCGTTAAAAGATATAAAAAAAATCAATATTTACTTTGTATGGATGGTGCCACTCCCACTTATCCAATTCCGCCCACTTTTTGAGCGATGATTTACATTGACTACAAAGTTATTTGGACCAAATTTAGAAACTTTCACTACTACCGTTCTCTAGATATACAAAAATCAATATTTACTTTGTGTGGGAGCTGCCACACCCACTTATTGAATTACGCCCATATATCGACTGATAATGTGCATTGACTACGAAGTTATTTAAACCAAATTCAGAACCTTCCACTTTTACCGTTCCAAAGATATACAAAAATCAATATTTACTTTGAATGGGAGGTGGCACTCCCACTAAAATGGCTATAACTCGTGAACACATACACATACAGAGACCGTTTATACACTAAAACCTTGGTATTGACGTCACCTTTCATACGAACTTTGCAGAAACAAAATCGGTTCACGCATTCCAGAGAACATCAATTACAAACACAATGCAACTTATTTTTATATATATAGATTTTTGGCAAGTTTGAAATTAAACCAAATTGGAAAAAATGCAAAAAGTTGAAAATTCAAAAGGTTCCTAGTACATTATAGGTTAGGTATTTAGCAAAAATAATAAAAAAAGTATAAAATTCAAACAAAAATGTCTCTTAAAAATTTAACTTTTTCTAAACTTTAACATGAACTTTCTTTTTTTCTTATAATGGCACACACAGGTTAGTTACTTCCTTTTTTTTTTTACAGGATTTGTTCTTTTTCTTTAAGTTTCACAGCTCCAGCCACCAGTCACACCGACCTTTTTAAACGCAAAAACAGGAATGAATAAAAATGGCTAATTCTTGGTATACCCAGAAGTTTTGGCGGACAATATGTCTTCCAACTTCATCTTGGTTACATTTTCAGCAATTTAACCCTGTGTATAAAAAAACATATTTGGCGATTCAACACACATACACACCCACACACTCAAAAAGACAGCTGAGGCCGTAACCTTGCCACCCTTCATACAAAACAGCTGATGTTTAACCCCTACCTTACCAACAACACAGGGTGCACATGACAAAATCATCAGTTTGAATCGAGTAAATAAAAGAATCAGTATCCATATAGTTGAGAGAAATGTTATCTCCGAATTTAGCCTTCATGAAACCATAATGGAAATCATACATTTTCCACTTGGATAACTGTAGTACTGTAAAGCCAGTATATAGGTTTATTATACTCTGGTTCCATTTTTTTCAACTCCACCGCATACATATCATCTGAAAATTTTGACAAATGCATAAAATTTGGTTTTGCAATTAATGCTCTGAGACCCAAATGATTTCTGTTTGTTGATTCCCATGATGAAGTAATTCTAATGTCCCTACGTTTTCCAATGTTTTCCATTGCCTTCCCATAAACAGCATTGTTTAAAAGTTTAAAAAAATCTTTTTCAAAGTTATTTTTAGCATTTGTTCTATGGAATGTATTTAAATCAATATATTTTTTAAGCCAAGGGGATTGTCTAAATTTAAGGATTCTGCGGATTTGTTTTAAGATGAGACCATTTAAAATGGCTTGTTTTAAAACTCTATAATGTATAGTATAACTTGTTTTAGGGTCTAAGTCTGTAACCATTTATTTGCATTTAGATCCTCCAACTGTCTTATTTTGAGGACAAAATGGTAAATCATTATGTAGATCATGTATTGAGTCGGGATACTCTATATCCACCTCTAATATGTAACCATATTGTGATGTATCAGATATTTTTTCCACATCAAAATCAGGATCACATATCCACTCAAATTCTCCACAGGGAAGATATTCTGACATTGCCCACCCATATAAATTATTCGCATCTAAATACATTAAATATTCAGATGGTTTTGTAACATCAAAATCTTCTAAATACTTATGGTTGGCCTTAGAATATCTTTGTGAGCATTGAACTAGTCCACCTCTTATTCCATTTTGCATGAACATATACATTTCGGAATCAGTAAACAGCTCTAACGTAACCTGAGTGGTTTTGAGCATAGCATCCCAAGATAGACCTGGTGCTGTATAGTAGTGACATGGATCAAGATCATAAATTCCTTTAAAAATTTTTCTGAAATTTTCAAACACGTCTGTTAGAAGAACATCTGTCTTTAGAGCTCAGTATAGTCAAGGAGAGTCTTACAATTAAACTCTCTCCATACTTTTTGAGCATGTTCATACTCGACTATAGCACATTCTTCATTCGTTAGAATATTAAAGAACTCTTCTCTACTAGGGAGTTCAGTTTCCTCAAACTTGGTCATGGAATCCATGTAAGAGTATGGACACACCCCCTTTCTTCTAATAAGTTCGAAATGATTTTCATCAGCGAAACATGACCGAACAGTATTGAAATCACTGTTATCAAGATTTTTCGCTAAAGTCTAAATAAATTCATAACAGATTTTAATAGCATCAGACTATACGACCATTGGGAAATGATCAAATTTTTCCAAAATATGCTCGACGAAAATGAGGAAGAAGGACAGACATTTTAAATGCTGTCCGTGGTATGATCCGAAATGTGAGGAAGGACCTGACACTTGTACTTCCTACGGAAAGCAATATTAGAAAATTTAACCCTTTCAGGACCATAAGCTACTGGGGACTTTCCCTTTATCACTTTGATATGAAATAAGCTTGTCAGAATCCAACTAAAGTAAAACCATTCAAAAATGTGAAAAAAAAGTTTTGCGTAAACGAGTTTTGTTATGGGACACATGTGTCCCTGTGGTCCTTAACCTTTAATATCTTGATATTTTGTTTTAAGTTAAAAAAATTATATATTTTAAAACTAGCTATTCTAAGCAAAGTTTGTTCTAGGGTTTTTATTTTTCGTCAGATTTATCCTATAGAGGTAAAAAATATCCTAGCCCTTTGTGACGCAAGAACGTTAAAACTTTTATTTTTATACATATGAGGTGGCAAATGTGATACTATTAACGAAAATAATAGTTAATTTTTTTTTATTTTATTTTTTATATTTATTTTGTTAAAAAAATTTTATGTTGCACAAATGCAACATTGCATTAACAGTACTGAAAAATTTAATTTAAAGTTAAGAGATATGAAAATTTTTGAAGCAATTGTTTTGCTTGTTGTAGCACAAGCTTATTCCATATTTTTCGCAGGATGTTTGTGTATATCCCTTACATTCTGGAAACTTGCATCGCATTCTTTTATCCAACCAAATAGGCCAGTGTCCATATTGGTCCAATCTCACATCCTTTGGAGGGACGTGCTGAGCCGGGCCTCTATTTTTTTTTATTTTGAATTTGGCTTTCAATGTCACTTCTGCGCTTCAACCGGTGCACAGATTTATATTTGCATAACGTTTCTGCTATAGCTATTCTGAATTCAGCAGAGTTGAGTATTTTGCTTGGACTTCCTTTTTCAGCATTTATGCGTCGATATAATAGCCATGCGTTACACATAGCCATATCTAAAAGATGGTAAAAAATTCTTATATACCAACGTTTGCTTCTCAGTTTAATTTTGTAGTGGCCCATTACTGAGTCTAAAAGGTCAACACCACCCATATGTCGATTATATTCTGAGACTACGAAGGGACGTTCAATAGAAACGTATTGTTTTCGCGACTTTTCCCACCTTCTCACTGTAGTTGTTGGGTGCTTTCCTGCAAAGTTTGAGGCTAAGGTAACGATTTTGTTATCTCTTGTTTTTGTTTTTCTTGTTTGTTCACTGATGTGAACATGCTCCCCGCCTAGAAGCCTGAAAGAGACGAAAGGACTTTAGTATATATCCTAACTTATAAAAGTGTAAGAGTATGGGTAAATGGGTAAGTAATAATACTTAGAATTTTGTTGAAAAGGGTTAACCCGAGTACGAGCCCATAATGATCCCAGTTCTTGCCTTTTTGCTTCTACTTTTTGAATGAAATCATGTGACTCCAACATCACTTCTCGGTAAGCATGTGCTTTGGAGGGAAAAGGGCAGTCTATAAATTTAAGTATACAATTCAACGTAACCATAGATGCTTCTGCTAAAAGGGTCAAGGCTGAACTTATTTCCGCTTGGGATCTTAGTGGGAAAAGATGATAAAAGATTGCATGTTTCAACTTTGGAAAAGAATTCCAGACACCCTGCATTAAATGAATTTCTGCTTCGGATAACATGAACTTTGCCTCAGAGTCTCGAAGAACAAATTTAATGGCTTTCAACCTATTTGTTAAATAGTTACTAACATGAGCTGTCAATTGGTCACTGTTTGAAGGAAAACTTTTGCCCATAAGCAAAATTAGCAAATGAACGGTTGCTTTGTAGTCGTTAATTGTCACTAGGCCTTAAACAGTGTCTTGCTTCTTACTGTTCCACAGGACTTTATTTGACGTTTTTTCAACTCATATTGTAACAAAGGCGAGTTGAAGAAGTTATCAATGTAGACCTCGGAGCCCAAACCTGTGAGTTTTTCTGTCAACTGAAGCACGACTGATTCCCCAAGTCCATATTCAGTTCCATACTCTTTTCTTCCAGTGTATAGATCAAATTCAAAAAGATATCCGGAAGCAGAGTCACATCTACACCAGATCTTAAATCCCCATTTTATTGGTTTGTTCTTGATATACTGTTTCATAGCATTATGACCTTTGAATTTGATCATGTGTTCATCGACAGCCTGTTTGTATGTGTTGTTCATTGCATTTTGAAATGCTCTGTTGAAATGACTTATGACAGGTCTGATCTTAAAAGCCCGATCATTCCTGTTTCCTTCTTCATCGTTATTGGTGAAGTGCAAATTTTGACGGATAACTTCAAATATTTTTCTTGTCATTACATTACTTATGACGGGTACACCCATATCAGGTTCTGTTGACCAATAATCACGAATGGATGGTAAAACGTGATATGTCATTACCAGATTGATACCAAGAAATGCTTTCATTTCGTCAGCAGTAACATCAAAAACTCTTCCATTTTGTTTAGCATATCTACAGGATTCATGAACTATAAGTTCTATCAAAACATCAAAGTTCGTAGTCAGTAAAAAGATCTGAAATGGTGATAGATTACAGTTGGGGTCCCCAACATCGCAGATTTTTACTTTTCCAAACTCATAGTCACTGTTAGGGAATACGTTTGCAGTGTATGAATTTCTCCATCTAAAATTTGGTTCACTTTTTTCTGTCGTTTTTTTCTTGTAATTTTCTGGAATACGAGGCGCTTGTTCCGTTATCTCAACGACTTGTTCTGTTGTCTCTACCGCATTATCATCGATTTCACAAAATGCTGCACCTGCATCAACATCACCTTCAAGAAAAATCTGGTCTTCTTCATCTAGACACAAATCGTCTACATCTTCTGATGGGAATTTGGTGCAATTCTCCGTTCACTTTTTCCAAGGTAATGTTGGTGTTCCCTATTCTCACTTCATTGAATCTTGGTCTATAAGATACGAATATAGCCAAAAGCGACCCCCTAAAACGCCACTTAAATGACAATGATCGGACACTTGATCTTCAACAGAACAATTTTTTTTACAAATGTTACAAACTGTGTCCTTATTTTGTCTTATCTGTTGAAGCGGTGTTAAGAAATTCATTGGTTTAAATATATACTTAAATAATTATTATAAATATCTGAGATATCCTCGACTAAGTTTTTAAAAAAATGTTGTGTGGTGAATTATCACCACTATATACATTTTCTAAATATATCTGAAACTAGAATTAAAAGAACATTTTATATAATAACTATAAGCAAATAGAATATGCTTTTGTACCGATTTAATATTAGAGGAATTTTGAATATTAACCGATTCAAGTATACACTCGAAATCAGCATATCAACAAAAGGCACATCCATTTGCTTTTTAAAATTCTTAAAACTTACTAAATTATTATCTGCCGTGGGCATCCTAGTTACAACTTTATTACAATGTTCTTTGTGATTTTTTAATGATGTCTCACTATGGAAGTGTATTAACTCGTAGGCTAATGCAGCTGGATTTGAAGAACTTGCAGAAGTTCTAGTCTTCTTCTCTGGATACTCTAAAAGTGCTTGACTATAATGACGTTTACGGGAACCAGAAAATACCATTCTTTCACATAGTTGAGGCTGTAAAGTCCCTCAAGTTTCGATATATAACTAAACTTAATAGGTGTAAAAGTTTTGCTTGAAGCAGCAGATTGTTTTTCAAAGACTGCATTCAATTCACTCCTCTTTTTCCATACTATCTGTGTAGTTATCTGTCTAAGAATAGATAAGTCTTCTACGGTGGTACCAAATATTGAGTGAAAAACAACCTGTGATATATCTTCTGCAACACCTCTTGATTTCTTTGTCCATCTAAATTTACCACAATGATCATTGTAAGCTCTTATTCCTTTTAACCCAGAAAAATTTAATTCATCAACTACATTTGGAAGTATGTCATTCAAAGCTACTAAATAAAACAATGGGAAATGAATTTTATTGTGTGTGGCGTAATAAGGATGTTTAAATTTTACTTCCCTATAGCCCTTGGTTTATTTTAAACAGCTGGAAGGGTTCCAGCTAGTAATTAGGCGTTCAAAAGAACTGCCAGAATATTATTGAAACTAAATTAAAAACAAAGGCAAGCAAGTGCCGAATTATGTTGATAGTTTTAGTCTGATTTTATTTACAAAATATTCTAGCTTAAATACTACTTATGAGAATCTATATGATAATCTAGAATTGAGTGATTTGTAAATCACTCAATTTATTATTAATAAAGAAAAATAAAATAACAAAATTAAATTGAATTAAATTTTCATGTGTCATCAACTTGCACACAGTAATTTCTGTAATTCAATATTTTTATACACTGGATACACTTTAGGCCGATCATGTATACTCATACTCTATCTATACCATACGCATGATAACTGAAGAAAACAGTTATGTATCACATCCAAAACCATTAGTGCCACACCCATATTCGTGAGTGCATTGATTCCATATTACATGAATCCGCACAGCAATTGCCACTTCCTTTGCATTCCCAATGTGTGTGCAGTTTTTTCAATGCTAAAATCTGCTTTGTAGTATGGTTTAATGTATCTCTGTTCCATAATAAGCCAAACCGAGTTTGATCTTCCGCATGTATCTCTTCTCTCTCTTATCTGTTATCAAACTCACTCCACCACATTAGTACAAAATTCCATCTTCAAAACATCATCATTAGACATACCAAATATTTTACTAACCCATTAGAGGTCAAATGAAAACCAGCCATACGATTTTGATTTCAATTTTATTTATTAATAAAAACAAACATAAAAAAGCACAAAATGAAAGAAAAATTAAAATTTTTCTTTGGAAGCGAGTTTTAGGGGTGTACTTAAATAAGTACACTGACCTCTTGTTTGGTTTGTCCACCTTGGCGTAAATAATAACGCGCAATGTGACCATGAAACAAAAGTTGATCCATGGGACTCTCACTGCTCAATACATGTAGCCGCCAAGCGTTAGAAATTGTCAAATCAAGCATGTATGTAAAAAGAACCCACCACCACTTCTTACCATGAACACCGATCCTATACAAAGAGATTGATTGATCGAGCTCGTCAACGCCACCCATACTTTTATTGTAGTTTTGAAACAAATTGGGTATAACCATGTCAATCTTCTCACGTTTTTTTTTAACACCAACGCTTAACGGACATTTTTTTGTCCTATTGTCCCTGACAGTTCCAGTTGCACGGTACCCTAACTTTTTAAGATCGAGGAGAAGATCGTAACTGGTAAAAAAGTTGTCAAAAAAATTCGATGGTTTTCTGCTGTACAATTTAATTTTTCTAATAAGTTTTTCACAACACGTGAGCCCAATGGATCAGGAGATGCGATCTGCGATTTTCCGCAATATAAATCAAATGAGTAGCAATAGCCTGTAGAACTAGCCGCAACCCAATTTTTGTAGCCGAATCGAACTGGCTTTCCCCGGATGAATTGCTTAGCGGGATGGTGGCCATAGTATTTGATCATTGATTCGTCAATGGAAATGTTCTCATGAAACTCTCCCCACTGCATAAAATTTTTCATTAGTGAATCTGCCAATGGTCTCACCTTGAACATTCTATCAGTAGTCGTAGATGCTAAATTATTATCAACCAAATGAATGTTTCTCTTTATGTCTCGAAATCGATGTCTTGAAAGAGCTGTAGCCACTATCGGCTTTCCAATGTCTTCATCCAAGGACCAGTACATCGGTTCTCGTGGTAATTTATTATAACCGGAAAATATCAAAACCCATAGGAACTTTTTAAAATCACAGTCGTTCAAGTGGTAGTCGTAATCAGCAAGTGTTGGACGGGTCTCTAAGAATTTGCCGTAGGTCTTAACACAAATCTCCCAAAGACTATTTTCGTCTCCATAAACCTCCTCGTGATTTTCATTTCTGATACCCACTTCATAACGAACCCTTATATCGGACAGTCCCATTATTGAACAGCTGTCGTACAGACGCTTTGCACAATTCGTGACGCTAGTTACATTTGGCTGTAAGAGAAGAAGCTTACGCGGAGACCCCTCGAACACCTGTTTTGCGATTTTCATTATCTGCAAAGGTAAAATAGTGGTTTTTCCTGTACCTGTCGGTGCATTACAATAATATTCCTTCATATGCCTGTTCTTTTGTTTTGCGTAAACAACCGAATTGGAGATAATCAAGTCTATGACTTTCTCATCAAATAACTTTTCAAATATTTGCACTGGGGTAAGATTCATTAGTTCTTCACGAATTTGTTTTGCTCCGCCATCAACTTCAGAGTTCTGCTGAGAATGTGTGATCCGTGGTGAATGATATTTGCGCCAAGTAGGGTTTCTTTGGGCTGCAGAAGTTAATCGACGACGCTTTGATTCTAACGGTTCATCATCGCTATCGTCATTGACATCGTTGCCGATACTTTTCTGCTTTACAAAATGCTCTATTGTACCAGGAATATCTTGCGGTAGTGCTGACGGCGCCATTTCATCCTCAATGCCTTCCTCTTCGTCAGTGAGTTCACTAGGATTAGGTGGTATGATTGCCATATAAACTTCTTCATCTTCACTTTCGGCTAATATGACATCAACAGCCTCTTGCAGCCCTTTGAAATTCTTCTGGCCCTTAAAACGTATTCGACTCATATTTTAAATCGAACTAAAAAATAAATCATTTTAACTAATGGATGCTGTCATTGTACTCAAACGAGTACAGTCAAGTTTATTATACCATACTATTTTTTTTATTCTCTTACTTTTCAGTATTATTTGATGCTTGTCTGTTTTGTTGTAATTATTTTTATAAAAACAATGCAAGATAACCACACAAATTACAGTGTTTTTTTTTTAAATATGCGCAAAATAGTTTAATAAGTCACACGCTGTTTTCGCGTCACAATTGAGACTGATAATTAGGCATAAAAAACAGAAGTTGCACACAAATTCTTTTTCTGCAGCTCTTGTTATTGTTGTTGTGAAGCAAAATAACGGCACAACGATAGTTGTTTCTTTATTTTGGCTTGGATACACGCAAAACTATTACTGCACTCAGTTGAGTACAGAGACTTCTAATGGGTTAAGTCAAACTGCAATATTGCATTAAAATAGTAATAACGGAATTCCTTATAATTTTGCAGCTTGCTTTAAAGTAGAGCACATTTGTTTTTATCCTTTTCAAAAAAATTTATTTTTTTTTTCATTATTAGTTCAATCAGTATTTATTTAATAAACAAAAACACTTTTACTTAGAACCGTTCCGCGGTCCTGTCACGTGTGTTATATAATGTTCTGTTTTAGTGCAATCGACTATTGACTACGGAGTATTATTTAATTCTCTTAATATTAATATACTTATACTATTTGAAAGTTCAAAAATCAATCAAAGAACAATATGTAGTTCACTTGAATTTGGCAATTCAACATATTGGCAACCAGAAATATCTGGTTTCAGTACATTGACTCACTTCAAATTCATATTTTGTTAATAGTTAACATTACATCGATGTTATCTTTTTTTTTCTATTACTGAGTATTCTATTTATGTATCTTTCTCTTTTATTAAGAGTTGGCTTGTAATTAGGCGTAACATTTGATATGTTTCTTTTAGCAAGTTTCTTTATCATTGTATGCTCTTTATTGCCACTATAAACAGTGAATAAGTACAATCCGTATTATATCATCAAGTCAAACACTTTGCCTGCTTTCTTACTAATCAAGAATAAAATTAGTATACAAATCAAAATTGTTATCAATGAGCCTAAGAAAATTGGCCACCAGTAAGCATTGCATTCAACTATGAAATTCAATTGTGAATTTTAGTACAAAAAATACCACGATCCTTGCACTTAATAGGTGAAATTAAGTAACCAACTGTAGTGTCCCACATTTATAGTCGATCATCATCGGGCAAAAACTCTGCTAGTTTATCTAAACTCGATGGCATTGTTGTGCCATGTTGTTGTAGACCAAATAAAAATACACGTCTTTACATGTTGGCTTTCGGATTTCCATTCAAGATTCCGTAAACCCGATGCAATTCTGACAAGGTAGCTGCTGAGTCAGTGGCCGTCTTCTTTAATATAGTAGAGATCTTATTTCCTCTTGTAAGGAACACTGCTACCATTATGCCAATGTCCTTTTTGAGTTCTCTGCCCTCCCCTTTTTCTCTCAGTTGTTTTAAGATCATCAAGGGATCAAAACCTTGATAGGAGTATGAAGACACTAAGCCATCAAAGTATGAGGCGTTAACTCCGCTGATATGATTCAGCAACTCAGAGAGAAAAGTTTGGTATTCATTAGACATAATTCTTGAATAATAAAAGTTTTCTTTGGATATTAAAAATTTAAAATGGACAAAATAATAAATGTATCAAGTTTAAATAATGTTAATCCGTATTCTTTGATATATAATTAGAGCTGTTTTCATATTCAGCTCTGGGCTTTTTACGCATATCCTTTGATGAAATCAATGGACATCGTTTCGTTCTGTTTTCGCGTAGGGTTCCAGTAGCTCTGTATCCAAGGCTCTTGAGGTCTACAAGCAGGTTGTAGTTGGTAAAAAAGTTATCGAAATAAACGACGTGTTCTTTTGGATTTATTGGAGCTCTTGATAGTAAACCCTTCACAACGCGAGATCCCAGAGGATCGGTGGTAGCCTCAGATGTTTTTCCGCAATAAATATCAAATGTATAACAATAACCATCAAAGCTGGTCAATGCCCAATTACGATATCCGTATCGCACAGGTTTACCCATTATAAATTGTTTGGCAGAATGGTGACCAAAGTACTTAACCATGGATTCATCAATCGATAAATTTTCATGTAACAATCCGAATTGACAAAACTTGTTTTGCAAAATATCACAAAGTGGACTTATTTTGAACATTTTATCTGTTTACGTAAGGTAACCCTGTGTGGTTCTCGTTAATTTGTAACGAGTTTTTTCCCTCTCTTCTTTGTTATCTAGGTGACAAGAAGAAAGAGTTTTGATACACAAGAACAGTTCGCTACCATATGTGAAACAAAGAACATTGTTAATAAAGCAAAAAAAAAGGCATTTTATTTTATTACGGCATTTTTCATATGGGCATTAAAACGGATTGTAATTATACAACAAAAATAAAAATAAGTGGAAACTAATAAAATTTCATGAAATTATACTTAAAAACTCAAAATATTTTTGCTATTAAGTATAATTTCATGAAATTTTATTAGTTTCCTGTTTATATGGGTGAACAATTTTTAAGAAAATTTTCAATGGTGCTTCGTATAAGCGACCAATGTATGGGGGTTATATGATTTATTTAAATAATTAAATATATTTTCAAATTATATATTTTCACTATTTTTATGTAGCGGAAAATATTTGTTTAATACTCTGACATGTGCGTACGACGGGGGTTATTTATATGTATTCAATAGTAAAACTACATCATAAGTTTTCTTCGGTTTGTTAATAAAAAACGTAATTTATTTTATGTTCGCTTTGGGTACTTGCGGTGCGGCCCTCGTAACCACCTGTTAATAAATGTTCTTATGTATCAGCTGTTGCGTATGTTCTACTGACCTATTTATTTTACAGAAGTAAATGCATTCATACATACAAGCGTATATAGGTATGTATGCTTTAATTTGTGTGGTTGATCGTTCACTCGCTCTTGTAGGGAAAAATCATCCACCAGAAGTAAATATGTTCATATACACAAGCGTATGGCTGTGTGTATGTTTTATTGGTGTGCTTGATCGTTCACTCGCATTTTAAAGAGAAAAATCATCCACCTTTTTTTTTGTGCGTAACGAATGTCAAGATGAGAGATTCGTTATGGTATTTACTTCTCAGGGGCAACAACAAACAACAGCAATAGTTGTTTTGGTAAATTTCATATACTCACGCTTTTCGGCAAGTACTGCATATATGTATATGATGCCGTGGTTACAGTGGTACATACAATTTGTTCTTTATTTATCCTCTTGTATGCATGATGAAGTGTTGTGATACGATGTGACATGTACATATATGTACTTGTTCAAGGGCAAATTCCAAACTTTTTGCTTGATTATGTTTTTGCTTCTTTCTCTTTGAGGGATAAATATGAATTTATTGTCTGCTTCGCAGGTATGTAGTTGCATGCATATATGTATGTATGTTTAAATATTTCGTGGACCGTTAGTGTTTTTTATAAAAAAAATAGATTGCACATCAATTTGATAAAAATTGAGTTTTTTCGTTAAACTAACGTTTTACGACGAGACTGTACACACATGTTCAGAACGGGGGTTTAATTGCCATTTATTGCAAAAATGTCATATCTCACAAAAGGTGATGTTAGACCAGTTGGTGAGAAAAAATGGAATTTGGTTGAGATAAAGGGGGTTAATTACCGTTTATTTCCAAAACGGCATATCTCAACAAAAATTAAATAAAAGGGGGTTTCCAGATAGCAAAGGGGGGTGCCGGGTTAGGAATGACCCGTATCCGGCTCGAAGGACCAAAATGTGCTGGGCACACGGGGGTTAGGCAGGTATAGAATTAAATGTATAAATAATATGACTTACCGGTCTTGATGACTATGTGGGAGGGGGTTGTTGTTATATAGGGGTTTCTCCACCAGTGTCTGCACCAATTTTGCTGTATGACACTGACACTTTTAATTGTTTTTACTTGAGTTTTATCTTTAATTTATAGTTAATTGATTAGCAAACCCGGTTTTTATTAAGCAACATAAATGTGATTCATTTGATTTTGTATATTTTGTTTAATGTAAATTAAATAAAAATTATTTAATTATACCAAAAGTGATTCTTAATTTATTTAATTAATTATAATATTAGTAGAGCTCGTTGCCATAGAGTTATCTGCAAAATGCAGGTTTCTTTTAATTTCCAAGAATCTGTTTCGTGACATGCAATCTGAAACCAATTCCACACCTAGATCTTCATCTACGCTCCAATATGACCTTTCGCCGGGTAGTTTATGATATCCGGTAAATATAAGTATGCCCAAGAATTTACGGAGTTCCTCTTTCGTAAAAATAGTGTCGTGCCTATTGGTTTGCCCGGCATATACTGTGCTTCCTGATGCAATAAGCTCAAGCACTTCATCGTCAAAAAGAAGCTCAAATATTTTCAACGGGGTCATGTCTTTTAGGATATCCGAAACATTAGCACGTCGTTCTTCAACAAATGTTTGGTCTGGAGTGGACTGAAAAACTGAATAAAGAGGCTTACATTTTCTCCAAGTTGGCAATTCTTCACCAGTTTCAACTCTAATTCTCTTTGCAACATTCCGTGAAGTAGATGGTGCGAATGTTGTGAGAAGCTCGTCATCATCGCTACTCCTTTGTTCTCCAACGGTCGAGGCATTTTTCTTAGTAACAACTTCTATATTACCGGGAACATCTCGAGGTATTTTGTTTCCATACAAGTCGTCGTCTCCACCCTCCTCTTCATCGGTGATAACAGCTGGATCAGGTGGAAGCATGAACACGTCGAAAGCGGCATCATCATCACTACATTGGTTGATAATGTCATTTATTGCTTCTTCTAAGCCAAAATAGTTTTTATTGCGCGTAAACACACGTCGTTTTGCCATTTTCTATGCTTTCGAAGTCTTTATTTTTAAGGAATTTTAATAAAAAGTATCTAATTGAAAAAAAAAACGAAAAAAAACTTTAACTGGAAAGAAAAAAAAGTTTCACTGCACTAACAAGATTTTATATCATCTCTTTCAGGTATTAAATAAACAACTACATTTGTGCCAGTTAGATTATTGTTCACACTCATATATTTTACTGGCGGAGGATTCGGATCTTGTTTTTGGAAATTCTTAGGTTTGAGCATGCACGAGGTTGGTGCTACTCCAGACAATAGATTGTTTGGGTTAAAGTCAGCCCTCATTGGCAAAATAACATTTCTTGACCCTGCTACAGTCCTAGCTTTTCTGATACTCTCCTCTTTGATCATATCCTGTACTGTTTTAGGTGTATCTTCATGATGTTGCGACATCACTTGAAGGATATGGTATATTTTGTATACCACCGCGCTTAAGAGTTACATTTATTTATAAAAATCATTAAAGCAGGATTTTGTTTTACTTAGACAAAGTGGAACATCGCAGGTCGAGCACATCCACCGAGTTCTTCTCTGGTGTCCCGTCTTGCTGCAGTGCGCACATCTTCGTAGTGTAGTTCTTTTTGGGTGGTGGGATGACGTGACGCGTTAAGGATATTAATTATTGATTTTTCCATTTTCTTGACAATTTCACTGTCCCCTCCTTGGTAGTTTTTATATGACTTGTTGTAATAAGCAGCGATAATCTTTGCAGCAGCCACCATAAAGTAAAAATTCTGTGACTGTAGAACTCTTGTCTCTTCTTGTGGGTAAAGGAGTTTTATGTACGGCCATTCATCGGCAGGTTTGGTCGAGAGATATGTCATGGCTGCATCCAAGGCCCTCTGCTCTCGGATGACTGTGGGTAGGGACATGGCCTCTGGGCATCTATCTAAGAGTTGGGTATTTATTAGGTCAATATGGACCATCTCTGAGAACTGCAAGTGTTTAAGAACGACATTAGCCATAGGCATAAATGGTCCATTTACTTTAGCTAAGGATTTAGTTACCAAAAAACACACTACGATAATTAAATAATCCTGATATAACCTTATTATATTCAATGCATGTGGGTATGCTTGGGTATATCTTCTCTACTCATATATTCCGCTACTCTGGTAGTACCCATTTGTGCGGATAAGGCATTATATCTCATATCAAAATACTTTGTGGCGGTCATGGGCGACAGTTGTTTCCCAATGAAAATGAGACATAGTCCAAAAAAGATACCCGTCGCCGCAAGCATAGAGTGAGCTCCTCCGTTGGTTATAATATCGTAAAGATCTTTTAAATTTGGTTGAGATAAATACGGTTCTATAGATGTTGTAAAGTAATCTTCTGCAGTAGTGTCAACATAATTTAAATTGAATGCACCATGCGCTAAAAAGTTTTTTAGGTCCGATCCCTATATCCCAAGTTCACTATTAATGTGGATAAAATGTCTACATAGGTATCTGGGGTTACTTCTTCCTCAGGAGAACAGAGAATTCCAAAAGCAGAGAATGCTAAATGGAAACAAGATTTTATATCATCTCTTTCAGGTATTAAATAAACATCTACATTTGTGCCAGTTAGATTATTGTTCACACTCATATATTTTACTGGCGGAGGATTCGGATCTTGTTTTTGGAAATTCTTAGGTTTGAGCATGCACGAGGTTGGTGCTACTCCAGACAATAGATTGTTTGGGTTAAAGTCAGCCCTCATTGGCAAAATAACATTTCTTGACCCTGCTACAGTCCTAGCTTTTCTGATACTCTCCTCTTTGATCATATCCTGTACTGTTTTAGGTGTATCTTCATGATGTTGCGACATCACTTGAAGGATATGGTATATTTTGTATACCACCGCGCTTAAGAGTTACATTTATTTATGAAAATCATTAAAGCAGGATTTTGTTTTACTTAGACAAAGTGGAACATCGCAGGTCGAGCACATCCACCGAGTTCTTCTCTGGTGTCCCGTCTTGCTGCAGTGCGCACATCTTCGTAGTGTAGTTCTTTTTGGGTGGTGGGATGACGTGACGCGTTAAGGAAATTAATTATTGATTTTTCCATTTTCTTGACAATTTCACTGTCCCCTCCTTGGTAGTTTTTATATGACTTGTTGTAATAAGCAGCGATAATCTTTGCAGCAGCCACCATAAAGTAAAAATTCTGCGACTGTAGAACTCTTGTCTCTTCTTGTGGGTAAAGGAGTTTTATGTACGGCCATTCATCGGCAGGTTTGGTCGAGAGATATGTCATGGCTGCATCCAAGGCCCTCTGCTCTCGGATGACTGTGGGTAGGGACATGGCCTCTGGGCATCTATCTAAGAGTTGGGTATTTATTAGGTCAATATGGACCATCTCTGAGAACTGCAAGTATTTAAGAACGACATTAGCCATAGGCATAAATGGTCCATTTACTTTAGCTAAGGATTTAGTTACCAAAAAACACACTACGATAATTAAATAATCCTGATATAACCTTATTATATTCAATGCATGTGGGTATGCTTGGGTATATCTTCTCTTTACTCATATATTCCGCTACTCTGGTAGTACCCATTTGTGCGGATAAGGCATTATATCTCATATCAAAATACTTTGTGGCGGTCATGGGCGACAGTTGTTTCCCAATGAAAATGAGACATAGTCCAAAAAAGATACCCGTCGCCGCAAGCATAGAGTGAGCTCCTCCGTTGGTTATAATATCGTAAAGATCTTTTAAATTTGGTTGAGATAAATACGGTTCTATAGATGTTGTAAAGTAATCTTCTGCAGTAGTGTCAACATAATTTAAATTGAATGCACGATGCGCTAAAAAGTTTTTTAGGTCCGATCCCTATATCCCAAGTTCACTATTAATGTGGATAAAATGTCTACATAGGTATCTGGGGTTACTTCTTCCTCAGGAGAACAGAGAATTCCAAAAGCAGAGAATGCTAAATGGAAACAAGATTTTATATCATCTCTTTCAGGTATTAAATAAACATCTACATTTGTGCCAGTTAGATTATTGTTCACACTCATATATTTTACTGGCGGAGGATTCGGATCTTGTTTTTGGAAATTCTTAGGTTTGAGCATGCACGAGGTTGGTGCTACTCCAGACAATAGATTGTTTGGGTTAAAGTCAGCCCTCATTGGCAAAATAACATTTCTTGACCCTGCTACAGTCCTAGCTTTTCTGATACTCTCCTCTTTGATCATATCCTGTACTGTTTTAGGTGTATCTTCATGATGTTGCGACATCACTTGAAGGATATGGTATATTTTGTATACCACCGCGCTTAAGAGTTACATTTATTTATGAAAATCATTAAAGCAGGATTTTGTTTTACTTAGACAAAGTGGAACATCGCAGGTCGAGCACATCCACCGAGTTCTTCTCTGGTGTCCCGTCTTGCTGCAGTGCGCACATCTTCGTAGTGTAGTTCTTTTTGGGTGGTGGGATGACGTGACGCGTTAAGGAAATTAATTATTGATTTTTCCATTTTCTTGACAATTTCACTGTCCCCTCCTTGGTAGTTTTTATATGACTTGTTGTAATAAGCAGCGATAATCTTTGCAGCAGCCACCATAAAGTAAAAATTCTGCGACTGTAGAACTCTTGTCTCTTCTTGTGGGTAAAGGAGTTTTATGTACGGCCATTCATCGGCAGGTTTGGTCGAGAGATATGTCATGGCTGCATCCAAGGCCCTCTGCTCTCGGATGACTGTGGGTAGGGACATGGCCTCTGGGCATCTATCTAAGAGTTGGGTATTTATTAGGTCAATATGGACCATCTCTGAGAACTGCAAGTATTTAAGAACGACATTAGCCATAGGCATAAATGGTCCATTTACTTTAGCTAAGGATTTAGTTACCAAAAAACACACTACGATAATTAAATAATCCTGATATAACCTTATTATATTCAATGCATGTGGGTATGCTTGGGTATATCTTCTCTTTACTCATATATTCCGCTACTCTGGTAGTACCCATTTGTGCGGATAAGGCATTATATCTCATATCAAAATACTTTGTGGCGGTCATGGGCGACAGTTGTTTCCCAATGAAAATGAGACATAGTCCAAAAAAGATACCCGTCGCCGCAAGCATAGAGTGAGCTCCTCCGTTGGTTATAATATCGTAAAGATCTTTTAAATTTGGTTGAGATAAATACGGTTCTATAGATGTTGTAAAGTAATCTTCTGCAGTAGTGTCAACATAATTTAAATTGAATGCACGATGCGCTAAAAAGTTTTTTAGGTCCGATCCCTATATCCCAAGTTCACTATTAATGTGGATAAAATGTCTACATAGGTATCTGGGGTTACTTCTTCCTCAGGAGAACAGAGAATTCCAAAAGCAGAGAATGCTAAATGGAAACAAGATTTTATATCATCTCTTTCAGGTATTAAATAAACATCTACATTTGTGCCAGTTAGATTATTGTTCACACTCATATATTTTACTGGCGGAGGATTCGGATCTTGTTTTTGGAAATTCTTAGGTTTGAGCATGCACGAGGTTGGTGCTACTCCAGACAATAGATTGTTTGGGTTAAAGTCAGCCCTCATTGGCAAAATAACATTTCTTGACCCTGCTACAGTCCTAGCTTTTCTGATACTCTCCTCTTTGATCATATCCTGTACTGTTTTAGGTGTATCTTCATGATGTTGCGACATCACTTGAAGGATATGGTATATTTTGTATACCACCGCGCTTAAGAGTTACATTTATTTATGAAAATCATTAAAGCAGGATTTTGTTTTACTTAGACAAAGTGGAACATCGCAGGTCGAGCACATCCACCGAGTTCTTCTCTGGTGTCCCGTCTTGCTGCAGTGCGCACATCTTCGTAGTATAGTTCTTTTTGGGTGGTGGGATGACGTGACGCGTTAAGGAAATTAATTATTGATTTTTCCATTTTCTTGACAATTTCACTGTCCCCTCCTTGGTAGTTTTTATATGACTTGTTGTAATAAGCAGCGATAATCTTTGCAGCAGCCACCATAAAGTAAAAATTCTGTGACTGTAGAACTCTTGTCTCTTCTTGTGGGTAAAGGAGTTTTATGTACGGCCATTCATCGGCAGGTTTGGTCGAGAGATATGTCATGGCTGCATCCAAGGCCCTCTGCTCTCGGATGACTGTGGGTAGGGACATGGCCTCTGGGCATCTATCTAAGAGTTGGGTATTTATTAGGTCAATATGGACCATCTCTGAGAACTGCAAGTGTTTAAGAACGACATTAGCCATAGGCATAAATGGTCCATTTACTTTAGCTAAGGATTTAGTTACCAAAAAACACACTACGATAATTAAATAATCCTGATATAACCTTATTATATTCAATGCATGTGGGTATGCTTGGGTATATCTTCTCTTTACTCATATATTCCGCTACTCTGGTAGTACCCATTTGTGCGGATAAGGCATTATATCTCATATCAAAATACTTTGTGGCGGTCATGGGCGACAGTTGTTTCCCAATGAAAATGAGACATAGTCCAAAAAAGATACCCGTCGCCGCAAGCATAGAGTGAGCTCCTCCGTTGGTTATAATATCGTAAAGATCTTTTAAATTTGGTTGAGATAAATACGGTTCTATAGATGTTGTAAAGTAATCTTCTGCAGTAGTGTCAACATAATTTAAATTGAATGCACGATGCGCTAAAGAGTTTTTTAGGTCCGATTTAGCTTCCCTATATCCCAAGTTCACTATTAATGTGGATAAAATGTCTACATAGGTATCTGGGGTTACTTCTTCCTCAGGAGAACAGAGAATTCCAAAAGCAGAGAATGCTAAATGGAAACAAGATTTTATATCATCTCTTTCAGGTATTAAATAAACATCTACATTTGTGCCAGTTAGATTATTGTTCACACTCATATATTTTACTGGCGGAGGATTCGGATCTTGTTTTTGGAAATTCTTAGGTTTGAGCATGCACGAGGTTGGTGCTACTCCAGACAATAGATTGTTTGGGTTAAAGTCAGCCCTCATTGGCAAAATAACATTTCTTGACCCTGCTACAGTCTTAGTTTTTCTGATACTCTCCTCTTTGATCATATCCTGTACTGTTTTAGGTGTATCTTCATGATGTTGCGACATTGTGAAATATACTTTTAAGAGGAATTAATAAGAAGATAATCTATGTAAAATAAGTGAATGTAAATAATAATTCTTTATATATATATGTGTTCCAGATTAGTAATGGGAGATAATTTGGATATTATGTCATACAATAATTTATTAATTCAAATATTATCTTTATGATCCGCAAATGTTGACGAGGCAATTATTGATTTGACGAGAGTTGATTTCGTATTTAATCGACAAATAGTAACGGTTTGCTCGACCACCATTTCTTGAGCTTTTTTCTTTGTTATACCTTCCATAATGAGTGATCTTTCGAGTGCGTCTGTCAGTTCCTCTACTTGTTTAGAAAAATCAGTAGAATTGTCATTTCTTACTTTTAAGGCTGCGATCTTCCCTATAACTATTTTAGAGTTATCTGGTTTTATTTTTTTGTCGTAGCGCAAATACTATTTCTTCGACGGTGACAACGCTTTCGGGTAATGCATCACGAGCTTTTCCCTCTAGCTTTGATTTTATAAACGCTACAAAAGTAGGTTTTAGGTTATCGTCGGTTAAATCTTTCACTAAATTAATTTTGTCAATAAAGGAGTCTAGCGTAAGTGGATCACCACTATAGTTTTCCCTGATCATGTTAGCGCACATGCTAATAAAATTTTTCTTTTGTTCTAACGAGGCCATTGTTGTTATTTCTGATTCTATGGGTGAATTTGTAGTATTGCGTACTGATAAGTTAATTTCCGAATCTGTCTTTATATAAGGAATTGGTGTATTGTTTACTGATAATTTGATTTCTGAATCCGAATTTACTGGGGTTTCTTCTTCTAAAGATTTGGTTTCGGAATCTGACTCAGAGTCAGTCATAAGTTCACTGTCAACTAGTTCGAACGACAAGACGTTATGGGGTACTTTTATTCCACAGTCTAACTTGCCAAAACACCTCACCAATAGTTCTCTACAATGTGTTAGTCTCTACCGTGTTGTTTTGTTTTCTAATATTTCGCTTCTATGTAAATTTGCGTACGAAAGAATTGCGTTATAGTTATCAACAAGTAAAGTAATGTATTCCGTTCTTTTAGTTTCCTTTGCTGAAACTGGACGTTTTTGCAAAATTCTTTTCTTTATACAAAAAAATTTATTTATTAGATCATTGAAAAAGTTTTGACTAAAATCAGTCATTTAAAGTTTGAGCATAACTTGATATTTGTATGTGAAGAATCGACATTTCAACTTCGTTATGGATAACAATCATACAACACGATTTTGAAACAATAGCAGAAAATTTTATTTATTGGTTTCTGGTACTACGCAGAAAGAGATAAATTCTGAAACGTTTTTTCCAGAACGAAAAGATTAGCAGCTAGCACAGCTGGCTATACCAGTATTAAATTTTGAAAATATTTTCCAAATAAAATGAGAAAATGTATGTAAAAAAGTTCCTAAACTGGAGGAAATATTGAATGTTTTTATAGGAAGAGTTAATTTTTTTTTTCTATTTGCCATTCGAATTTTATTGTTTTCCACTGTTTTTGTTAGTTTCGACCAAAAAAAAAAAAAAAAAAAAATATGAAATACTAAACAAACAATGTAACATATTATCGAATTTAATACATGAATCAGTAAATTAATACATTTACCAATATTGAATGATATTAACCCAGATATGCCGACGGGCACACTAGTGCAACAATCTTCGTAGTTTTCCAAAATATCGTTATTCAGATCGATTATATTACAAAACTGAAGAAAGAATTAAAAAAAATATTTTTTAACTTGGATTTTGAGCCCGTACTACATGTAGTACGCTCGGCACATATGGAAGCAAAAGACAGTATTTTCTTGTGATTTAATTCAAGCCATTTATTATTCAGCAACTTTTGAGTACATAAGTAAATAAAAAACATATTAATAAAAAAATTATTTGGTGGTGTGGTACTCCACATTACACTTTACGTGGAGCGGCACATCACATTTAATACAGCGTGTAGTGGTCTTATTGTGGCAATGATTACACCGTAGCTGTTTACATTTTCCATCGGCTTGACGTGTGTTCTCAGTAAGTAAATGATCTTTCCGATCAAATCTTATGTCGCATGATGATCCTGATGGAAGCGTTGCTGAGGGTTTCCCATAAGTGGATATTAGCAAGGTGGCAATGCGACGACGAAAAGACAAATGGTCCATTTTACCTCCCATATGTCTATGCAGTTGCCACGCATTGTGCTCTGCAAGATCAATGAGGTGTGTAAATATTGGGAAATACCATTTTTTACCCCGAATGGATACACGGTACAAGCTGATATTTTCATCTGCTCGATCAACACCACCCATATAGCGATTATATTCATGAATAAGGCGTGGTTGTTCAATATATATACGCTTTTTCTCTTTTCGAGACCAACGTGAAATATTTTTTGACGGTTCAACTGGATGGACGTTTGAGGCAACGTTTACTGCACTGCTGTCGTTCCAACAACATACAATTATATCGTTGGTAGAAATCTTACGGTGGTCATACCACCCTTTCTCTTTTTTCTGCAGCTCTTTTTTCGTTAGCAAAGGACAGTTCCCTAACCGATTGTGACGAATTGTTCCAGTGCCTTTCACGCGTCGTTCTTCTAACTCAGCCAATAAGTTGATTGTTGTAAACAAATTATCGAAATACAATCGGTGAGTAATGTCGGGTTGGCTTTGTGATAATATGTTAATACTACGCTTGGACCAAGTCCCATATCTTTGTAGGTATTATTTGGGAAAGTCCCTGCACCCTGGTACGGCTCGAACCAAATAATGTAGCCTTTATAAGTTGCTCCAACCCAAAATTTATAACCATATCTTATAGGCTTTCCATAGATATATTGCTTACATCCGTGACTACCATAATATGGAACCATCTGCTCGTCCACTGCATGCTGTATGGTTTTCGGAGCATTACTTTGGAAACTCTTGTTCAACATTTGTAATAGTGGTCTAACTTTTGCGAACTTGTCTGTTTTATCCAGACTGTTGTTATCCACAAAGTGCAAGTTTCTTATTATGAACTCAAATCGATCCCTTCTCATTGCGTTCGACACGAAAGAATGATGAGTATCCCTATCATTTTGCCAATACATACGCCGTCTCGAAAGAGTATTGTAGCCACTCAGTAGCAAAATTCCAATAAAGCACCTGATTTCATCTGGAGTTATATTTGCAGTTGCATTTTGTTTCGACGCATAGTCATTGGAGTAATGAGTAATAACTTGCAGCAGGTCACCATCAAAAAATTTTTCAAACAATTCAAGAGGTGTAGGTAAAATTTCCTGTTCACATGTTGTAACAATAGGCTCCGTTTCTTCCAGATCATGCTTTACCCATTTTACTGACGACTTAATACATTTAGGTTTCTTGGCCTGTTGCAATAACGCAAGTGGAATTGTTAAGTTCGGCGTTCCGTGCCGAACTTTAATAATAAAAGATGGACTTTTCTTAGTCGTTGCTGGTATTCAACTGCTATCTTTATTTAATATAATTAATAATTACAGTTTTGTTTATGATAATAAATCTTAAGACTAAGCAAAAAGATGGGTAAGCGAGAATACACAATTACTTGTATGTAATTTAACTAAGCGTTGTTATAAGTGCTTGAACTTTAAGTGTGCCAAATTAAGGTGTATTAAATTATATATGTATGTATTGAATTATAATACCGTCTTGCATTTTAAGTAAGTCATTCAACTATTACTCATATATTTGGCATTCTCACTATACCTCCCCTTTTGAATAGAAAGTTCTTATGGAGATCATTGATCAAGTGATGTCAATAAGAACTTTCTTTGTAAATGTTATAATATTCGTTTAATATTTTTACTAAAGATAATAAGTAACAATAATTTTGTCGTAACATTAAAATTGTATCTCTTTTTTTTTTTATAAATTTAGTTTAAATTAGTATTGTTTGAATTTCTAAATGTAGCAATAGCATATAGAAAATTATTAAAATTATTTATTAAAAATCTTTATATTTTGTTTATTAATTTTTTGATTTTTTCCCTTTATGTTTACAAATACATTGTTTTTATCATCAATATCAATAACTTTAAAAGGCCCTTTGTAAATTGGTTCTAATTTGTGTGCTGTGTGATTTTTAATGAATATTTCTTGACCTATTGTAATTTTAGTATTGTTTGTGTTTTGATCATGTGAATATTTTTGGTAATGTTTTGTTTTGTCAATTAAGTGTTGTATCCTATTTAATGCTGTTTGTAAACGGAATTTTACCTCTTTTGTATAGTCATCAAAATTATATATTGTATCTATTTTATCGAATTGTGTCAGTGGATTATGATTTGGTAGGTTTGCAAAAATTAATTCAAACGGGCAGTACCCATGAACTGTTGAGGGTGTAGTATTAAAAGCATACGCAAAATACTTTAACCATTCATCCCAATCGTTCCTGGATGCGCGGTAAAATATCCGCATATACCACTTTCGGGACTTTATTTTTATTCGATATCGTCCAATAAGGCTGTCTGTTAAGTCAACACCACCCATGTGCATATTATATTGTTTAATTATATTGGGGCAGTCTATTTCAATGTGCTGCATCTTGGTTTTATCGTATCGTTTTACAGTTAAGATTGGGTGAGCGCTAACGAATGTTGACAAAAAATTTACAGCCTTATTGTCTTTCCAGCAAAGTGAACATATGTCGACATTATCAATGTTGGCAAAAAATTCCACTGACCTTCCTCTTGGCTCTTTTTTTAGATCATTTTCCGTTGGAAGCTTACAGTTTGTTAATCTATTTCTGCGAATAGTGCCAACGGAGTATATTCCTTTTTTTGCCAGCTCGACAACTAAAGGTAGAGTCGTATAAAAGTTGTCAAAATATATTTTGTGCCCAACATTTTGTTCAACACAGCGAGTCAATCTTACTACTACATTAGCAGAAGCACCTAGGTAAGGCTCATCTGATAAAATTTGCTCATCCATCTCTCTACCAGCGTAAATTTCGAAATTGTAGATGAATCCCGATACTCCACTTAAAACCCATAATTTATACCCCCACTTATGGGGCTTTGCAGGCATGTATTGTTTCATATAACTACGTGCTTTTGTCGCACATATCTGTTCATCTAAAGATAAACACTCTTCTCGTGGGATCGTTGAAAATTTATTAACCAGATGGGTCAAAAGAGGTCTAATTTTATGTAGTCTATCATGTTTAGGGTGATCCCTTGGCAGCATGCTGCTATTTGTATTAAAATGCATATATCGGCGAATTTTTTCAAATTCATTCACAGTCATAGTGTTGGCTATGGTTTCATTTCCAACAATAGGGCTCCAATAACGCCGAATGTTTGGTACTTGAACCACTGACATTAAAATGCATATCCCAATATATTTGTTTATATGAGCAGGAGATATTGAAACCAAATGATTTGGATTTATTTCAGTTGCATACAGGGCTGATTCTGATACAATATGATTTATTATATCGTCAGAAAAAAAGTAGTTGAAGAAGCTAAGTGGCGTG
The DNA here is from genome assembly GCA_956483585.1 of Gymnocheta viridis. Taxonomy (NCBI): domain Eukaryota; kingdom Metazoa; phylum Arthropoda; class Insecta; order Diptera; family Tachinidae; genus Gymnocheta; species Gymnocheta viridis. Next base: position 10,304,234 of record OY101444.1, read on the forward strand.
GATAGCTCAAGCAAGGGCTCGGACAAAGAACAATCACCTTTAAATTTAGTTTGCTCCGAATCGAAGTTAAAATGATTTTGTTTCCACAATACCTTATTATACTTTTCCTTTAATTCAAAAATTTCCTTTTTAAAGTCCCTCACTTCAACAGTAGCTGATGTTGATGGTGGTTGTTCCGTGTATAAAATTTCCGCTGATAAAATATCCACATCTTCTACGTCCACTGGTTTTGTTACATCATCTGGGTCTGTGCCCTCGCCACATTTGGTAGCAATCACCAGATCTTCGTTGTCGAGCATTTCGTCACCATTTTCATTACCAAAATCATCTTCACTGTCAACCCATTCGTCCAAAATCCTCTCCAGCTCTTTATCAGATAAAACTAAAGGCATACTAAAAATCATAAATAAAAGTATAAGTAAGTGCATGGTGTTGCAAATATGCATCATAGTTTATTTCATGAAAATTAAATGTTTTTCTTTATAAAATATGATCGATTTAATTTTTATTCGATAGTCAAATATACAAAAAAATTAAAAAAAAAATACTTACTCGTGAAAAACTTGTTGGATATTCAACTTTTTAATAAAACACTAACACAAAATTTTAGTTTTTAACACGTGCACTTTCCGTTCACTTGAAAGCCAATTTATTTTAAAATTGAGCATAATTCAAAAACAAAAGCAGTTAAGTTATCAAAAACACAAGTAAAAGAGAAAAAATAAAGTACAACAAATACAAACCGTTACTTATTTTTTTAAATAGAGAGCATTTAAGAGTATGATGCAGATATGCAACACTATGCAACAAAGGGTTAAAAGCATACGCAAAATACTTTAACCATTCATCCCAATCGTTCCTGGATGCGTGAATGTATGAGCGTATGTACTCATTAAAGGTGCGATGTGATCTTTTAACTGTTCCTACTGTTTGATGGTGGTAAGGGGCAGATGTTGCTTTTTCTATTTTCAAAAGTGTAAGAAGTTCCACAAGAACTTGATTATTGTATTCGGTACCCATGTCACTAAGTATTTTATTCATGGGTCCATAAATTAATATAAAATGCTCCATTAATGCTTTAGCTATGGTTTTGGCGTTTTTATTAGTTACTGGTATTGCTACTAAATATTTAGTAAGATCACATATTATTGTAACAATGTATTGATTACCATTTTCTGATACAGGAAGGGGCCCTACCGTATCTATTATTACAGTTTCAAAGGGTTTCCGTGGTGTTGGGGTTATAATCATTTCTGGTTTTATGTGTTTCGTTGTTTTATTGGTTTGACATTGAACACATTTTCTTACGTATTGTTTCACAATACGTATTGTTCACATAGTGATATTTTTCCAATAATAAAATTGTCAAGTTTCTTAAGTAATCTAGTTGTTCCAGGATGTCCTCCAAAAAGAGGGTTATCGTGGAATTTTTCTAATAAATATTTTTGTTCATCTTTGTTAGTTATTATGCATATTTTGGGTGTTAGCGCTATTTGTAATTTGTTAACATGTTGGTTGGCTTTTTGTTTAAATTGTTCAATTGATACGAGGCCAAATAAATTATCATTTAAATTTATTTGTATTTTATTAAAATTTCTACTTATTGCTTCCTTTTCAAGAATTGGAAAAAATTGATCTAGCTCGATATTTCCATTAGCAAAAGTGTTTTGTATATAATTTTTGGTGCTAGCATCTTTTTACCTCGTTTAAAATTTAGTGTGGGGGTTTTTCCGCCTATATTTACCCTAACCTTGACCCTAACCTAACCTTTTTACGCAATCGAAGCCAATAGTTTCGAAGACTTTAGGCTTTTCGGTAATTAGTCTATTATCCTTCTTAATTTTCTCCTCAGTTTTGTTTCGTGATTGTGCGCGGGTGGTTACCATAAAAACACTGTTAATTGAAGGTATTGATTTAATATTGTCGGCTTCCAAATGGTTGACTTATGCAAACCGCAAGCTGGTAACAAAAACTGCACACGAATTCGGGGTTTTTTCCACAAATTTTTTATTTTGCACAATTTATTTTAAATAACTTTAAATTTCAACAAGGTTCACAACTTATCAAAATATATAAAAAAAACTTATATAAAGATTTAATTAATTTAATTTAATTTTTTACTTTTAATTTTATTTTTAATTTAATGGACTGTAGTGGATGGTAGAAAACGACGAATGAATATTTTGCCTCACGAAATCCCAATCAGCGCCAAAAGTCAAAAAAGGCAATGATTAAAAGCAACAAAAAACGTACTTAAGGTCAGCACGTTAGCGCACCCTCGGTGTCAAATCTCCTTTCTGCGACTTGGCATCACTCACGAGGGTTCAGAGGTGGTTATTGAGTCATTTAGGCACAAACATTCCGGCCGCCTTGCAGTACTGCAATCTAAATAGAGAGCGAATTCCGATACTTAAAAAAATGAGCAGCGATATCAAGACACCAGCAGCTTCCAAATCCATTTAGCCACCAGTCATCTAAATGTCGAATATAAAATGATAAATTAGTATATATATATATAAAAAATATATAAAATCCTGTTATATATCATCTATGCTCATGGAGTACACGAGCCGGATATGATGAATCCAAAAATGGAGAATTGTGCCAAATATTTTCCTAAGCTTCCAACGAATAAGCCATTTCTATTCCATTTTGGTACACGTCGCAACCCACGTTCTAAGCTTGGGTAAATAAGTGCCCGTTCAAAAATGTATTTGCAACGATTTTTATGATTAGTGTCGGTTTCAATAGTATTGTTTCTTAGAGTTGATAGCTTGGCACAAGGGCAGCAATGGGCTTGAGACGAACTAGGTCTCTCGCTGTCATGACCATCGGACGAACGAGGTCCCCTGGCTGAGATATGGGACGAACGAGGTCCTCTTCTCTTAGGGCGGGTAGGCAAAGTGCGTTCCCGGTTGGAGCACTTCAAATCTTTGCGTTTCTTCGAACTGACGAACGAGGTCTTGTGCTCGGCTTATGACTTAGCGATTGATGTATGTCACCGAACCGTTTGTATTTCCCCGTACTCTCGCAAGTACGCCAGGTATGGTCATGACTTAGGCAACTAGCAATATTTGTGTATCGAAACCAACATTCATTCCAACATGCATTCTTTCTTTGACCATAAGCGTTGATTTAAAGCTTTGACCGGCTGCCATCGATTACTTATGGAAAGTGGCGATTCGACGATTTCCGCCTCCGGTTGCGCTACGAGTGGTCCTCCAATCAAAAATTGTCCCGACGTAAAAATATCTATTATCAATTGATATCAAAGTGTATCGAAAGTAATACCAAACATCAAAATAGAAAAAAACTTTAAAAATAATTAAAACAAAACAAAAAACAACAATAAGATTGTTTAGAAGTAGAAAGCGCAATAAATTCAAGAAGCATTGAAATACAAAAACAAAACCGGGCTCGCCGGTTAACAAAAAACTAAAAATAGGAAAAATCAATTTAACTTGACATGTAAAAGAAAAAACAAGTAATTATTTTTAATTGGGTAGAATTTTTCTTCGGTGTCATTATCACTCGCGGTAGCGAATGTCTCATACGAAAACCTAACACGTTTCCATTATGCCTTAAACTCTTCTCCTTCCAACTCAGTAGTAAATGTTGTCTGGTTCCCTTTATTTTTCTCATCACAATCGCTCTCAAATTCGAGAAATAATCGAGCATATTTCTCAAATTGTTGCAATTTATCTGATGTCATCATCTTTGAAAGCAACAAGTACTATATTCGAATAATATAGATATGCCATACGAAACCAAAATAGAAAATCCCTATCCAAACAAGAGAAAATCAAATCGATGATGTTACAGATAATTGCAGTTGTCGCACTAACAACGACGACGAGAGGACTCAAAATGTCGATTGCAAACAATCATGAGGCCAGGGTTCGAAACAAAAATAAAAAAGATAAACTATGTAATCCAGGTATAATTGCAAAAATGTTGTCTGATTCCCTCTATTCGTTTCATTAAAATCGCTTTCAAACTCGAGAAATAATCCAGCATATTTCTCAAATTGTTTCAACTTATCTGACTTCACCATCTTTGCAGGTAGAAAGTACTATATCCGAATGATATAGATATGCCACGCGAAACAACAATAAAAAAATCTCTATCTAGCCAAGAGAAAATTAAATCAAAGATGTTGCAGATAATTGCAGTTGTCACACTAGAAACGACGACGAGAGGGTTCAAAGTTCGATTGCAGACAATCACGATGCAAGGGTTCGAAACAAAGGTCAAAGGAAAAATCCTGGTAATCAGGTGATTGGAAAGAGTGAGCAACAAGAAGGCAAATTAATTAATGGCAAATGGCTAAAAGAAAATACCGAAAGTAAAATCAAAGTCCGCCGACTCAAATTTATTTAAACTATTGAGTGAAATACCTAAGTTACAAGAACAATAATCTTGCCTATTTACTCTACCACGTAAAAACTTAAAATACAATTTTGATTGCTGAAGCTTCATATTTAATGCATTATGTTGTTAAAATTCAACATACGACGAAAGTTGTATAATCAATACGACCAACCATCAATAACTTTTAATATTCAAAAGTCAGAAAGTTTCCTTTTTGGTCACATGGGTAATTGATTCAATTACAAAATTGATTGAAAACCAAATGTTTTAAGCTATAAACACATTCACGACAGCAGGCTACCGACTACAACCTGTCAAAAATAGAATACATGTGTGTATATGAAAATGACAGGTTGTTGTCCATGCTTCTTTTGCCATGTAGTCAAATTAAACTAATTTCTATTTTTGGTGGCTACGAAACAACAAAAAGAGTTGACAATATAACAAGATACATGCATATGTAAAGCAAATTATTGCTAAGAAATATTTTTTCTTTTTAATGTAAAATAAAATGCAAAAATTGCATTTCTTAATCTAATATTACTTTTTGAGTAAAAATAATTTTTGCATAGAAATAAGGGCAATGAAATTCCTGCATATTAGATCTACATTTTGATTTATATTTGATTTTGTTTTATATTTTGATTTTGTTTATAACATTTTTTTATTATTGAAGTAGTTATTAAACGCTTCAAATCTATTGCACAAAAGTCATCAGTGATTACGCACAGCGACTATGAGGAAAAAATTCTGTTTAACAATGTCACTGATTTATAAAGTTTTCAGAAAATATTTTCTTTGCGTGCTTGGGTATTGACAGATAATTACTTCTAATCCACGAATTTATTTTGCAAATCATCAGAAATATTTGTTCAGATGCATATTCTTCATATGTTGAACAATTTTTTTTTAATAAGATATTTATTTCTCTCTAATTTTAACCTTAAACCATGTTTGATCTCATAATGATTCAAACTATTAAGGTTACTTAGTATATGACAATTGAAAAATCAAATATGATCAAATTTTTAGGTTTTTCTTTAAAGAAATGGGTTTTCGGCCAAGAAAATAAACCACACTTTACTTGTGCAACTTTTGATTAAAATTTGTTTCCTTTTATATAAATATACACTTTAATGACAGAAAATCAGTTAACAGCACAAGAAGCAGCCGCTTTTTACTTCATTTTAAAATATTCACTAAATAGATTTTATCCTCAATATTTCTTCAAACTTTTGCAGCCACTTTTCTTTATCTGATAAATAAAATTTAATTTAGCTTCACAATTCTGGCAGCAGCTGTAATAAATTTTGACAGGCACGAGAAGACAGAGTTGTGCAAAACAGCTGGGTGATCCGTCGTACTAAAAACCACCGAAGGTTTAAGTCTCTGCCAGGTAATGCAGTATCTTAATGTTCAATAGGGGAACAATTTCCCAGTATTGTGCCAAATTTTTTGATTTCGGTGTGTGACTTTACTGTTTTGCAATGAAAATATTAAGTCAGTGCAAATATCTTATTTGCACACAAATTTCACACCAGATATAAATATAATATAATATAAAATAATAAAAAGTCAAAAAAGAAACACGAATTGTGTTTGTTACCTTTACTTTACTCTGCTTGAAGTTATTCAAAAAAGAAATCCAGGGTAATCCGGCTCGAAGGACCAAATGTCGGCTTCCAAATGTCTGACTTATGCAAACCTCAAGCTGGTAACAAAAACTGCACACGAATTCGGGGTTTTTTCCACAAATTTTTTATTTTGCACAATTTTTTTTAAATAACTTTAAATTTCAACAAGGTTCACAACTTATCAAAATATATAAAAAAAACTTATATAAAGATTTAATTAATTTAATTTAATTTTTTACTTTTAATTTTATTTTTAATTTAATGGACTGTAGTGGATGGTAGAAAACGACGAATGAATATTTTGCCTCACGAAATCCCAATCAGCGCCAAAAGTCAAAAAACGACACGTCATCAAAAAAGGCAATGATTAAAAGCAACAAAAAACGTACTTAAGGTCAGCACGTTAGCGCACCCTCGGTGTCAAATCTCCTTTCTGCGACTTGGCATCACTCACGAGGGTTCAGAGGTGGTTATTGAGTCATTTAGGCACAAACAAATATCAAACAATATCAAATACCCTCATCCCCATTAGTAGGTCTGGGGTAGTTTTAATTGAATCGTATTTGCTTCTGTCTGGTAAAATACCTTTATCAGTACATCTATGACCCAAATACGTAACCTCGGATCTGAAAAATGTGCATTTGTCTGGATGTAATTTTAAATTACAATCCCTGCATCTTTGAAAAACAATTTCCAAGTTCTTAAACATGTGGTTTATCGAACATTCTGTGACAATGACATCATCCATATATATAAAAGTTTTTGAAGGAGCCATACCTGAAAATGCTAGATTCATCATTCTCTGAAAAGAATTTGGGGCTACCTTTAAACCATAAGGTAAACGGGTGAACCGATATGAACCATTCTCTGTTGAGAATGAAGTAATGTCTCTCGATTCTTCATCTAATCCGACTTGATGAAATCCAGAGGTTAAATCTAGGCAACAGAAAAATTTTGCTCTTCCCAATTGGTCCAAAATATCCTCAATTCTGGGTAATGGAAACTTGTCTGCTATTAACTTCTTATTTATTTGCCTGTAATCAACAACTAAACGCCATCGTTTGTTAGGGTTGTTAGGCAATGATTTCTTTGGTACGAGCATAATAGGATTATTATAATTGGAAGCCGATGCTTCAATTATTCCGTCTTGCCTAAGTTTTTCAACCTGCCTTGTTATCTCATCCTTTTGTGAGTGTGGCGTACGATAATTTTTTATGTATACAGGATTATGATCGGAAACTCTTAATTTTTGTGTATAAAAATTGTTTGTACTTATCTTATCACTTTCCAAAGCAAAAATATCAATATATTTTGAACATAATTGAGTCAATTCAGATTTAACAATTTCAGGAAATCTGTTTGTCAACTTTTCCAAAATTATTTGGTTTCTTTTACTATCAACATTAAGTGTATTAAGGATTTCATAGTCAGACAGTTTTTCATATTTTATTGGTATTCCGTTTAAAACTTTGTTTTTTTGAATTTGTGTTTACAATTCTTACGTATGGAAATTTGCTTGATACTATGCATCCAGCTACAAATATTCCATCTTCTATTGTTTGGCTTGGGACTACCAAATCAGAAACTTCATTGTTAATTGTTATAGCCCTGAAAACTTCAGCTCGAGCTGGTATTATTATAGCACCATCACCTAGACTTTCCAGTAGTGGAATATTTATGGGGTATTTTAAATTATATGGTCTTAACGAGAGTAAATTTGAGTTTGCATCTTGACCATATTGAATAGTTGCATTATATGTTTTTAAAAAATCTAATCCTAGTATACCTTGAAATGGTATTGGAAACGTATCGGCTATTACATGAAATCTATGAGGAATTAGAAAGTTTTTCACTTTTAAATCAATTTCAATTTCTCCTAGGGATTTAATAACTCCTTTTCCGATTCCATATATTTGGATAATGTTTTTCGTGTTGAATTTTAACGACCTTAGTGGACCGATTTTAATTAGTGAGACGTCTGCTCCGGTATCCACCAGAAATGTACTTAAATTGTTATTAGTCGATATTTGAATTTCAATAAAACTACTTAAATTGAGATTTAAGTGGAATATTGATTTAATATTCATTTTGTGCTCATTTAATTTTCGTGATGAGCCCCCGAACTTTGGGGGGGAAGTCCCGTTTTCCGAGACTTCCTGTGTCATTCTTACTCGCCCTCTGGTTTGTTGCCGATTGGATTGATTTCTATAGTTGTTGCCTTGGTTACCGCGTCGCCCATTGTTAAAGTTATTGTTTTGTGTCTGCAATATTTTTTGCAGGCAATTGACAATTAAAAAACTTTCGTTACAAATTAAGTATTGTCTTTTTATTTCAAATGCAATAAGTCGGCTGAATTTAAGAATACAAAAAAAAATAGTGTAAAGCACAAATTATAAAAATTGCATACGTCTTCATATTATGAGAAATAAGAGCAGTTTAGCGAACATACACATGTATATTAGGGGTGTTCTTATTTGTATGGGAAAATTTTAAAAAATGTTTTTTCTAGTTCGCCGGCACGATTCTTGTTCCTTTCTGTTAAAAAAGTAATCCTGTAAAATTTGGAGTCAATCCGATAATTTTTAGTGGACCCGGAAACGATTTGAAAATTTTCATGGGGTCTATATGGGCAAAATATCCATTTTTAACGAAAGTAGTTACATCAAATGAAATTTCATATTAAAAAATAATTGTATTTTATATATAATAAATTTATTAATCATTACTATTTTATTTATCATGTTATTAAAGTAGCTTTGTTATATGATGGATATTTCATTCGATAAGCCTCAACAACCTGAAGCAACAATTGTTTTTCGTCTTCATCATTTGTCAAGATTCTATTATAGTCTTGAATAAACTTAACGCCTCTCTCTGCAATATCATTGACGACAAATAAGTCCTTACATGCGGTCCAACCTTCTTCAAATGCGTATGATGTTTCCCAACTTGAAGGCTCTAACAGTAAAAACTCCATTGGCAAACCAAATTTACTAAAGAAACATTTTGTTTTCTCTGACACGAAATCACACAACGAAATATTTTTAAAATCCAATAAATTCGAACATCTTCGACCATTTTCTAATTTTACTACTGGTTCCTTTAATTTGAGGTTTTTAAGCATTTTCTGTTTCTCTTCTATGGGTATTTTCGAATCATAAAAAGCCAGAGCTACTACTTGCTCTGAAATGTACCATAAATGGTTGCTCATTTTTTTTAGAATTATTGCTGATATGTCCGTGTCTATTTCAGTATACTTTATGGCATCTTGAATAAAAGTTAAATCTTGAAGCGGTGCGTCTATAGCATTAGTGCATTTGAACCAAACTTTGATATAAAGAGTCACTATAAAAACGCAAATATCGCGTAAACCATTCAATTCCTTCTTCGTTAGTTTGAATTGATCACGGAACATAAATATTTTCAAGGAATATATAGCCTTTGCCATCCAGCGTGCATGGCTAGTTGGTCCAGGCGTTCGGAAATTATACTGCTCTGCACCGACAAACATCAAAGCCAACTGTAGTAATTCTTTATAGTCTTCTCGATTTTGAGATTTAGCCAGTTGAGCATAGCAAAAAGTTTTACAGTGTTCTAGTTCAGCTGCACTTATTTTTTCACAAATGGTCGAATCTTCAATGCCACTTTTGAAAGCTTGTTTATTTATATTTGGCCAAAATTTTCCAAATCTTTCAAAGATGGGAACTTCTGGTGCCGAGGTTGAAGAAAGTTTTGTTTCGAAAACACTTCGCAAAACAACCTCATAAATATGGTGGCGGCAAGGTAGATTGATAAGACTACGGCCAATTTTTTTTTCTAAAAGAACTGCAGCACCTGTTTTTATGCCAGTATTTCTTGACGTTGTATCATATGACAAGCCTTTGACTTGATCAACAATTTTCCATTCACGTAATTTTTCATACACTATATCAGCAATATTTTCACCACTCGAAGATGCTACTTTTGGTGCGCCGAGAAATTTTGATGTGCCGTTGAAACTAACAGAAATTGCGATTCGCTCAACCTTCGTGGGGCCGATCAAGTCTTTCATGAATTTTCCATCAAAATGAGCTACCAGCGATCCAGTATTTGTGGCAATACGTGACCGCTTTCTGGTGTGCCGTTCACGAAATCTACGACAGTCTTTATTTCTTGCCTCCTGGGCTTCTTCCGAGAGTTGTCCAATGGGAAGAAGAAAAGACTTTATAACTTCCGCGCTGTGTACAAGAATTTTATGCACAGTAACGGGCATGAAATACCACGAATACAGATCAAGGTATATTTTTCTAGTATCAACACAAAACTTTTCGAATTCTATATAATTTATGTCATATCCCGATGACAAGGTTCTTAAAATTACATGAAATCTGCGAATGAGGTTTACGTCTAATCCTGTAATTTCGCTGCTCAATTCAGATTTGGAAAAAAATCTACGTGCTGTGTTTCCATCGTTTGTGTTACCATACCCAGGTTTTGGTTTATCTACAATGAGACCCATACGATCTTTAAACAATTTTTGTATCTCTTGTGAGCGTTGCTTCACAATAGCTTTGTCGTTATCTCCCCTGACTTGCCACTTTTTTATTTCTAAACGATAGCTGATGTGAAGCAAACATTCAAACGTGCGAATCCACGCATGTAAAGTAGATAAACCAAATGCAAGGCGTTCTTCGTTGCTAGGATAGTTCTTTGACTCCTCGTTCATAGTATACGGGGTGGAACCGCAAATATAACACTTTTGTGTTGAGCTTGTGTCTGTTAACTCTTTCCGGCGCACTATACGAAATCAACAAAAATTAAAAACGACTTTTATTTGCTTTTATTTATAAAAGTTATTTATTTGAAAAAATGTAAAAAAAAAAAAATTTTCCTTAAAGGATTCACTTGAAGGATATGGTATATTTTGTATACCACCGCGCTTAAGAGTTACATTTATTTATGAAAATCATTAAAGCAGGATTTTGTTTTACTTAGACAAAGTGGAACATCGCAGGTCGAGCACATCCACCGAGTTCTTCTCTGGTGTCCCGTCTTGCTGCAGTGCGCACATCTTCGTAGTGTAGTTCTTTTTGGGTGGTGGGATGACGTGACGCGTTAACGAAATTAATTATTGATTTTTCCATTTTCTTGACAATTTCACTGTCCCCTCCTTGGTAGTTTTTATATGACTTGTTGTAATAAGCAGCGATAATCTTTGCAGCAGCCACCATAAAGTAAAAATTCTGTGACTGTACAACTCTTGTCTCTTCTTGTGGGTAAAGGAGTTTTATGTACGGCCATTCATCGGCAGGTTTGGTCGAGAGATATGTCATGGCTGCATCCAAGGCCCTCTGCTCTCGGATGACTGTGGGTAGGGACATGGCCTCTGGGCATCTATCTAAGAGTTGGGTATTTATTAGGTCAATATGGACCATCTCTGAGAACTGCAAGTATTTAAGAACGACATTAGCCATAGGCATAAATGGTCCATTTACTTTAGCTAAGGATTTAGTTACCAAAAAACACACTACGATAATTAAATAATCCTGATATAACCTTATTATATTCAATGCATGTGGGTATGCTTGGGTATATCTTCTCTTTACTCATATATTCCGCTACTCTGGTAGTACCCATTTGTGCGGATAAGGCATTATATCTCATATCAAAATACTTTGTGGCGGTCATGGGCGACAGTTGTTTCCCAATGAAAATGAGACATAGTCCAAAAAAGATACCCGTCGCCGCAAGCATAGAGTGAGCTCCTCCGTTGGTTATAATATCGTAAAGATCTTTTAAATTTGGTTGAGATAAATACGGTTCTATAGATGTTGTAAAGTAATCTTCTGCAGTAGTGTCAACATAATTTAAATTGAATGCACGATGCGCTAAAGAGTTTTTTAGGTCCGATTTAGCTTCCCTATATCCCAAGTTCACTATTAATATGGATAAAATGTCTACATAGGTATCTGGGGTTACTTCTTCCTCAGGAGAACAGAGAATTCCAAAAGCAGAGAATGCTAAATGGAAACAAGATTTTATATCATCTCTTTTAGGTATTAAATAAACATCTACATTTGTGCCAGTTAGATTATTGTTCACACTCATATATTTTACTGGCGGAGGATTCGGATCTTGTTTTTGGAAATTCTTAGGTTTGAGCATGCACGAGGTTGGTGCTACTCCAGACAATAGATTGTTTGGGTTAAAGTCAGCCCTCATTGGCAAAATAACATTTCTTGACCCTGTAAATGTAAATTATAGTTTTCGTATGTTTGACGTAATTCAGGTATTAGTGATGGCGTTTTTTGACTATCTGTTCTACTTATTGTACAAAAGCGGCAAAAAGTACTGTTAAAAGACTTCGAAAATCCTAACAAGCTATTTAAATAAACAGGGCCTGTCTGAATTTCTACATTTTCGCGTGTTTTGTTGAGTTTATTAATAGTTTTTTCTTTATTCCTTATTATAAGTTCTCTAATTATTCCATATTCGTTTGGGCCTATATTTCCATTTCTAAAACTAATTGGTTTCTTTCCTGTACTTGAATGGATTGTATTAATATAAAACATAATTGTTTTATATATTTTCTCTTCTATACTTTCTGTATTTCGATTAGGATCATGTTTCAAAATTCTAATATGTTCGTTTATAGTGTTGTGTAACCTCTCTACATCTGAGTTAGATGTATGATTATTATTTGACGTATAATGTATTTCAATTTCTTGTTCTCTAAGAAAGTCTAATAGAGGTAGAGCTTTAAAGCCTAGTTCATTATCTACAACCAATTTCCTTATACCTCCCACTGTTGACAAATACTGGGCCAGAGCCAATTTAAATTCTATCCAAGATCTATTTCTAATTTTGATTGCTTGGGCAAATTTCGAGAATTTGTCGATAAACGTTAAAAATAATGTTTTCTGTAAACTATAAAAAACATCTACGTGAATAATTTCTCCAGGTTTCTCAGGAGTTTCAGTTATTTTATATTCTTGTTTGATTGGGTGTCTATCATATTTTTCCTTGTTACAAATATCGCAGTTATTTATATATTGGGTTATTCGTATTCTTAGTTGGGGGTGATAGATTATTGTTTTCAATTCAGCAAAGTTTTCATTTATTCCTCTGTGATTATTTCGTTTGTGTTCTTTTCCAATTTTTTCTGTTAACTGATTTTCATCTGCAATATCCTCTAGTAGTTTTTTACATCTAATGATTTTGAATTGTTTGTTTTCGCTAAAATATTTCTTGACTGTTTCATTGAATACATTGAATAAGGATTCTTCTTTAATTAATATGGCATTAGTCTTATTAGGGTCCAAATGATTTTTTATTATAGTGATAAGTGTTTGTTCGTCGGGTATTTTTGCAGTTATTGTTTTTCTTTTATTTTTCAAAATATTTTCGTTTTTTATTTTCAATGATCCCGATGCAGTCTTATTAAAAATTATTTGCCGCCGATAGAAATTTATTGGACAATCAGTTTCGAAAATGATATTTTCATTTTGAGTCATCTCATCAGTTTGATTTATTTCAGTATCTTGGGTTTCTTCGTTAATATTTATTTCAACTCTTGACAAAGCATCTGCGTTACCATTTAAAACTCCCTTTTTATATTTTATTTCATAATCGTACTCTTGCAAACGAAGTCTCCATCGGACCAATTTGGAATTCGGTTCTTTAACAGAAAATAGCCAAGTCAAGGGTCTATGATCCGTTTCTATCAAAAATCGTCTGCCGAATAAATATGGTCTCAGTTGTTGGGTAGCCCATACGATCGCCAGTAATTCTTTTTCTATAGTACTATAGTTCTGCTCATCTGTTGAGTGATAGCTTCCGATCTAACTGAAGATAGCAAGATTTTATCTATCTTATCTAGATCTTCTTGTGAGTAAATCCCGGCAGAAGCATAATTTTTTATTTCTTTAAAGTTCCAATCGATGTTTGTGGATATGTCAACTATTGTAGGATCTGATGTGGGGGTCAAGCCTCCGGGTGTAACAGAGTACCATGAGTCCATCAGTTTAAATTTTACAGGGAGCATATTGGAACATTCTATCTTGCTTCCAATGTTAGATAACAACCTGCTCCTTGGAGAAACAAACATTAATTCACCATTTCTAGAAACCGGGATCTCCTTGTAACATTCCCCTGAAGTTATAGTTGTTATATTTACCGAGAACGGTTCACATTTCATTAAATAAATTACTTCTCCTCTGGTGGTAGCAGTGTAACCTTCTTGTCCTAAGTACTGGTAAGCAAATTCATGGGGAGAGACAATAGCTGAAGATAAGATAGATTGAACTAATTTAGTTTCACTCATGCATCTTGCATAGGTTAATTGGTCGTAAAGTGAATTAATTTGTGCTTTCACGTGGTTTAGAGTATACACTAACTTAGAATTTAAGTATGTCATTAAATTTATATTTTTACCCAATAACTTGGGTGAATATTTTAAGTTAAAAGGAACTCCTTCTTCTTTAATTACTATAGATAACTTAGGATGTTCTGTTTGGAAGGAAACTGACCCACAGATTAGGTTTTTTGCCCCAGTTAATACTAATTGGAAGTCATAGTCATCATAATGTAGAATAAAAGATTTTATCTCTTTGGTGTCAATATACTCGATAACTTCTGTAGCGGGGCCTTCATAAATCGGAATATATTTTTTAGAACCACATATTTCATTTCCAAAGTACGAATTCCAGAAAGTATAGCCTCCGCTAGATGTCAGACACTTCCCTTCGTGATAATCACATCTTGTTCCGTCTTCTGTGATGAACTTGGCTTCCTCTAGATCTACTGTTCCCTTCCCTTGTTTGGTCATTATTTTGAATTTTGAAGTTCTTACAGGCTTGTCATAAGTTATCCCATTAATGACCATAGGAGATCCGGGGCTGCATGATCCTTGGTTTATTGATCCTACTGTCTCAATTGATATATAGTTAATATTTACGCCTTTATTCAAGTGAATCTTAATTCCATTATAAACGAATATACCATGTCGGACTAGAGTAGAACATTCTCCTTTTGTCAGCTCATATAATTCATCATAATTTCCTGACTTCTCATTGGTATCAATGGTCATTCCACATCTGAAGATGAAATGTTCTATTTCTATCAAACACTGAATATATTTTAACTCCTGGAAAACTTGTGGTTGGATTAGCTGTATCGATCTATGAGAGGTTGTGATGTTTTTCCTTGAGGATGAACATTTGACTGAATCTAATAAAGAAAGTTCCGAAACCTTAGATGTTGGGTTTTTACAATCATAAGCAACTAACGATGAAGTAAAAGAAAAACACAAAATTAAAAGAACACATTTGTAGATGAAGAAATTCATTATAGCAGATTTTAGATTATATATAAAAAGATAAGTTTGCTTATTATTTTTAATTATTAGATTGTGAAATAGAAAGTGTCGTCTTAATTGATAAATTTACAAGTTTAAAATTAATTGTGACTTTTACTATCAATCCATCGTAAAAATCATGGAAGTTACACACAAAAAATTCAATTGATTTGTCTTTACCACCTAGTTCTTCAAAAAGAGGGATACGAACCTTTTTATTTATTCTGATTACATGTTGTAAAGTTTTAATAGTTATTTCGTTCGTTGGTATATTCCATCTTGGATGGCATATGCCTGGATTAATAATTGAATGTGAAGCTCCTGTATCAATTAGAAGCTTCAAATAGCCTAATTTAGATTTTATTGTTATATGTGGTAATTTTCCTGTGAGGCTGGAAATTGAAAATTTTCATGTGTTGGTTGTTTTTTGACCTTTTGGAAATTATTTATGTCCATAGGTTCTGGTTGATTATTTTGCTGGTGACTCATATTCGGTGTATTGTAAGAGTTATTATAATTTCTTTGAAAATTTTGTCTAGGATAATTTTCCTGTGAATTATAATTAGGTCTGCATTGAGTATTTTGTTGGTTGTTTCTATACTGGTTTTGGTAAGAATTCGATCTATATTGTGAATTTGGAAGTGTCTTTTGTTGATTATTTCTATACTGGTTTTGGTTAGAATTAAAGTTCGATCTGTATTGTGGGTTGGCAAACATCCTTTGTTGTCCATTTTGGTAATAATTTTGTACAGGAGTTTTTATCCTACTGTTTCTATTGTTCTGTTTATTGTCGTTTTGATTACCGTAACCTGATTGAAAAAGTATTTCCATAGCACTTTCGAGTGTCTGTGGATTTCTACAAGCCAGAATTGTCTTCATCGGTTCTGGTATTTTTTCCTTGAAAATATTCAAGGCAGACTTCATATTGTTACTAACTATTGTTTCGGAACCTGTATTTGTTCCCATTATAAGACTAGCTTTGTTATTAAGTCTCCGTAGCCTATCCTTTATTTCAGTGTAAAAGTCCAGTGTATTAGTCCTAAAATTTACTGATCTCATTTTATCGTATAACTCCTCTAAACTTAGCCTTTCACCAAAATTAGTCACTAGAACATTTTTTATATCTATCCATGATTGGACGTGGAAGTTTATTTCTATAACTTCTCTTGCTTTACCCTGTAGTCTACTTTTAATAATGTCTGAAAAGACTAATTGTGACATTTCGTCATATTGTGTCAGTAAGGGATATATTCTGTCTATCAATGCAACAAAATTATGTAGATCCAACCTATTTCCGTTAAACTCTGGAAGAGTTTTTAGGTACTTCATTGGATCTATAGCAATGGTATGTACTACTGGTTGGGCCATGATTATTAAAGGGGTATTTTTATTTATGTGTACAAATTTGTTTTAATAAAACTAAACAATATATTAAGTTATGAATTTTCTTAAATAAAGTATTCTATATTAGGGCTTACAGTAAAAATTTTTCTGGATTTTGTCTTCTTTCGGTTGCCTTCTTCCTTCTTCAGTTGTTACAGGTTGCTTCTGCTTCTTCGCTGTCTTCTTCTTTTGGATTGCTGGATATTCAACTCCGCTTTTATCAAGGATAGTATAATTTTCACTGTTACGTTTTGGATATTCAGGTTTTATAAGTTTTAAATGTTCGTACATATGTTTGATTCTTTTTGTTTTGTTTTTGTTTAGAATTTATTTTTGTGTCTTTTTTAAAATAGTATTTATGTATTTAATTTTTTTTATTTAATTTATTTATTTATTTTTATTTGGTTAAACTGTTTAATTGCTATATTCACAATCACTTTTGATTTCAGGGTTAGTCCTTGAATTATAGTTATGTTTGTTACTTAAGGAATATTTTACAATTGGTTATAACAATTTCCTTTTAGAGATTCTTTTTTTTCTCACAATCGCTAATGTCACTTATTTTTCATAAAAAGGAATTATTATTCTTTTGTTCTTAAAACGAAAATGTCTTAATATTTTAAGGACACTTGTAGAGCTTCGCGTTAGTTCGCGTTAATTATTGATATAAAAAAAAAATAGAGCCTTAATTATTCAAGGGTATTTTTCCGCTATATCCCATCCTCGTCGCCAATTAAATCACAAGTTTTTCGATTATAAAAAAAATTAATAAAACAATTCTTTGTTTTTCTTTTTTTTAGAACTTGTTTATTTGAATCAAAGAATATGACTGACTTTATTTTACAAAAATCTTAATATTAAATACAAAAAATGAAAGTACTTATTCCTAGTAAAATATTACAAAAGTAAAAGTGTTTACTTTTGTATTTTTTAAGAATAAACAAAAATTATGATTATTTATATTTCAAAAGAACTCAAATTGTAGTTTCATTATTTTCATCGGTTCATTGTTCCAATTATTAATTAATATGCGCTTGGCCACCCACCAAATATTGGAAAGCCAAGCATTCTTGGAAAGTCAATAAAAAAATAGTTCAAGTGGTTTTACATGCAAGTATGAATGTTTGTGTGCAATGTTATTGACACAAGCATTCTTATTGTAAGTTTGTAAATAGAGAAAATAATAAAATAATTTTAAATACTCACATAAACATGTGGGTATGTATGTACTTGCAAATGTTTGTTCATATTATTGTGGACAAACATTTGATAAGTGGAAAACAGCAAAAGAACTAAGTTTGTTTCAGTTAATATATATTTATGTATTAATGAACGTATGTATGTAAAACAGACGTTCGCATTAGAAAAACAAATAAGAAGTGTTAAAAGCTAAAGTGTATATGAATGTATACATACATACATGTGTGTTTATATTAATATTTTATGTGATGGTGTAGTGGATATCATAACTGTTAGATTCGATGTCACGATTTCTGTTGGGTTGAAAAAGTGGGGGTATGCAAGCCTTGTTTTTTCTCATGGTTCCAACTACAGTGAGACCATTTTGTGCTAAGTTTTTTGCAACTTCAAGGCTTGTAAAATAATTGTCAAAGGTAACGTTTCTGTTGGTACGGAAGTATGGCTCACATAGTTGGTTGACTACATTGTATGCCAAATTTTCCGCTCTATTTGGTCTTTCTTTTCCAAGATATGGTATACCAAATAGAGGGTAACTTGTTTTGCTATCACAGATCCACCAAATTTTCATACCATACTTGTCAGGTTTGCTGGGTAGATACTGTTTGAATGACGCTCGTCCTCGAAAAGGTACTAGCTGCTCATCAATTGTCAGATTTTCTCCAGGTAAATAAATCTTTTTTAAATTTAGATTTACAGATTGCCATAGTTCTCTTATAGGTGCAAGTTTGTCTTTTGACTTTCTGAGAGATCTTGTATTTTTATCATCAAACCTCAAAAACCTCAGTAAAAAAGCAAATCTATTTTTTCCCATTGTGGCGCGAAATATCGGATTTCCAAATAGTGGATCCCAGTACTCTCTAAAATCAACACCGCCCTGTTTGTTGACTCCTATAGTCAACATAAGACCTATAAATGCCTGCATTTCGATTGTGTCTGTTGGCTTCCATTGACTTTGTAGGACTCTATGCGCTTCAGAATTGGTATATTTCACTATAATTTCTAAAACTTGTTCGTTAAGAAATAGGTTGAAACTGTCTACAGGATCAACTATTTCTTGGCCCGGTGGGAGCACCACCTTATGAATACCACCGCGAATGATGTTGTG
Organism: Gymnocheta viridis; assembly: GCA_956483585.1. Classification (NCBI taxonomy): domain Eukaryota; kingdom Metazoa; phylum Arthropoda; class Insecta; order Diptera; family Tachinidae; genus Gymnocheta; species Gymnocheta viridis. The sequence goes on from OY101444.1 coordinate 10,323,261, forward strand.
CCGAGGAGTTTTGCTATGCTTCTCAGGTTCAGATTTCCATATTGTTCCATCTCTGCCCTTATATGTTGGAACAGACATGTATTCCTGCAGCGGGGCATCATCTTCCTCACTCCATAGCTGTACATCTTCACTTTCAGATGAGGTGTAGTGCCATCACTGTTGGCACGCAGCTCTGTCTTTGTTACTCTATTTAAGCAAGTATGCACATAAGCAATAAATAAGAATAAAGATATTTCGGATGAAACTTTTTGAAAATGTGTTTGGTACAATTTATTAATGTTTCTTGACACAGTCGTTGGGTGCGGAAGCGCGCTGTTAATATCAACATTTTGTCCATGTTTTGCACCTAAGGATATGAAAAATTCACCTACTTTTTTTAATCCGGAGTCTTCAACTATTCGGAAAGGTCTGCAATTTACAATGGTCCATTCAGTGAAAATTTGTACTGCTTTATTTTTAGTTTCGGCGTCAACTTCAATTTTGGAACTACTACTACTGTTTTCTGTCAATAAAATGTAGCACTTATGTTTGACTAAATTCGATGTTGACTTTTTATTGAATTTATAAACATTTAAACATTTTCGACAACCAACAATATTATCAATTTCCTGCCCCAATTCATTTTCAATTTTCCCAAACATGTTCCACACATTGCTCCTTCCTCTTTTGTTATTAAATTTATACTCCCCCAGCCAAAAGCCTACATTTAATAGTGGAATTACTAAACAAGCATACATTTGATTCATCCGCGTCAGTAGAACCGTTTATTGATACCTGTTCAAATAAATACATATTATACATATGCAAGGTAACACAATTTTTGTGCATAGCCCTAATAAATGTTTTTTTTTTTGTCTCAAAAGAAGAAAAACTTACGCTGTTTTCAGTCATAGCGAAACTCAAATTGTTGTTGCATTAACAAACGAAAAAAAATTGCCACCCTCCTTCTTCGTTAAAAACAGATTAGCTACTGAATTGATTCAAAGCTACAGAATAAATGTATGTACAAGTTAAGGAATTTCAAATGGTTTAACCAAAAAATAATAATTCACTAGGGCGCTCCAACTGCGCCCAGATTAATCAAACAAACTTTAATATATTTTTAAACACCTTTATTTAAACAATTCTAAAACAATTTTTAAACACCTTTATTTAAACAATTCTAAAACAATTTAATTACTTTAATTAATGCGACTTGTTCGTTGTTCACCGCTGCCAAGACTGCCTTCTTTACATTTTATTCTTCCCAATTAAGCCTCTGTTACACACGTTGCATTCCCAACCGTAGGCATGCAAGCGCTTAGCTTGCGATTATGATTTTAATGTAACCTGATATTCTTTTGTATTTCACAATCAGGCCGGATGCGCGTGCAAAGTCGTGGGAATGAACAAAATTGTGAATTATGCTGACACTGCCAAATTCTTTTCAGGTGCAGTGTCGGCAGCGTTGTTAACTCCTCCCTCCTTAAAAATCTGCGTCCCGCAGATCATTATTGGTGGCTGGACCGGGAGACCAATTGCCTGTGGGGTTTCTACTGCTGGCAGGTTGAGTTGCCTGGTCATCTTACGCCAAAGTATACCGAGGCAAATACCCACTGCTATTGCTATGCCAACTTGACTACCCAAGGAGAGATTCGAACTCAATTCTAGGTCTTGAATTTTATTAATGTTATGTAGGCTAATATTATGGAGTTGATCGATGTCGACCAGTAGTCTTTCGTTTGCGACGTTCGTTAGAACAGGGGGTAGAGGTTGCATATTGGAGATTGATGTACTGGAGAAAGTTTGATTATCCAGAAAAATTGTTTCATTAAAGAGCTGTACCAGGTAGGTACCATTGAGCGATTCATTGTGGTCCTGTGTCTCAATGACGCCGATGTAATTTGTTACAAAAATCATATCAGAGGTAACCATTTCCACAATCGAGGCCTTACTCGTTTTATACTGACAGTCAGCGGTTCCGCCCTTAAGGAGACGTGGCAAACAGCTCTCTTCTGCTAGTTGGTTGAGCGAGGATTGTTGACAAACCGTTATGTTGTTAATGTTCAAACAAGGACTGCTTACTCCAAATGTTTCTCTCTGACTGACGAGGATTTCCTTAAACAGTAGTTCGATCCGCTTTTCTGACCGTATTGTTGGCCTGACGATAAGACGATGATAAAAGTCTTTCTTCAGCTTTGGAATCGATATGACGTATAACAATAAGGTTCCATTTGTGTAGACTGATGGCTTTCCATATTCTATCGCTTCTACTGCATTAGTGTACGGTAGGGTTTCCATCTCAGTAATAATTTCCTCAACTTCAGCTTGATTTAATAGGTTCGTATTAATGATCCCGCTTTTGGCCATTTGACAAGTTCTTATTACTTCATCAATTGCGTCCTTCAGAACAAGCACCTGATTTATCGTTCCTTGTCCAACCTGCTCGGCTTCTCTTCCATTACTGATTTTATTCATTCTGGAGACGAGTTCGTTGGTTTTCTGGACAACCTCGTTTGTGGCATTCAATAGCTGTGCGTTAATTTTATATTGCTCATTGTTGCTTGTGATTATTACGTTTTGTGTTTTTAGAACGTTGTTCCAGTCTGTGGCGTCTGGGTTTCCAGCTACCCACTTCCAGGCCGACCCAATCCAGTCGATCGATCTTTGCCTTCTGATTTTTCTGCCTTTAAGCTCGGCTAATCTTTCTTGCACTTGTGCAAGGTAGTATTCGACGACATCTTTGTTCTGACTAGGTGGCATATGTTTTCGAACTAGTATTGTAACGTTATTGGCAATTGTTGCATAGTCTTCCAAATTTACCACATGGATCAATTTTAAATTCCCATTTATTGTCCACGCATTTCCGGCCCGTAAGGTTACTATGGGAGTGTCGTACCGGAAGATTTGCGCTGCTCTTGAGGTGATTATACCCGTTTCAGATAGGAGTAGAAAGGCTAACAATAGAATCATCGTTCCTGCAAATATTAATTGTTCAGTTAAAAATGTTCGGGCACAGCCCTTTTTTTGTAATTAATTTAATATTTTGAATAAAAAAGGAAATTCCTATTCTTTTATATATAGGTGTAGGGGCAAAGCCGTTTTTTTTTTTTTTTTTTTTTTTTTTTTTTTTTTTTTTTTTCTTTCTTATATGTACTTGGTTAATGAATTAGTAAGTTAGTATGTTAGAATGTTAGAATTAAAAAAAAATTTTATATATGTATATATATTTTTCATATAGATTCTTTGTATATATATTGCAATTCTTTTTATTTCAAATTTATTTCAATATTTTTATGTTTTCTTTTACTTGTGGAAAGAAGAAGGAACTTTTTTTTTTATAATAAAAAAAAAATCTTTTCCTTGTCAAAAAAAAAAAATTTTATTTTAATTTTATTTTATTATTTTACCTCTATATTGTTTTTTGTTATATTTTATTGAAAAGAAGTAAAAGTTCGTTTGTATTAAGTTTGTTTCAAATTTTTTATGTTGGCTTTATGAATCCTTTTACCACTCGTTGTACGAACCGTCACTTTATTGTCTTTTTCTACAATCTCTTTCCTGTATACTGCCTTGTTTTTAGCCTTTATATTTTTTATTCTAGCATATATAACGTCACCTTTCCTATATTTCTTTGGCGATGTACGTTTCCTATTCATGCGATTGTTCCGCTCTTTCACATTTTTCCTAATAAGTTTAGTAAGATCCCTATTAATCTTAGAGCGAGCCTCAAGCAGTTTCCTAAAGTCTGCAGTTTTGGTCCTATTAAAAAATATGTCACTTGGTCTTTTCCCGGTCACGGAATGTATAGTGTTATTATACCTGTCGACTGCTACATACATCAGTTCCTGTACACTAAGTTCTGCATGTTCGGCTCTTAGACACCTGTAAATTTCAATTAGTGTTGAGTGTAGACGTTCTACCTGTCCGTTAACCTCACTGCGTTGAGATGGTGTTAAATATATTTTTATTCCCAATCTTTCAAGAAAGTCCCTAATCAAAGGGCTAATAAAGCTACTCTCATTGTCCGACACTAAAATTTTGGGTACGGTAAAATAATGCAAAATCTTTACTAGCTTTTCTCTAATATTTAAAACAGATCTGTCACTAATATGAAAAAGTTTAGCGAACTTGGAAAATTTGTCGATCACAGACATAAATTTTTGGTTCTGTATTTCCATTATATCCATGTGCAAAATTTCGCATGGTACCATTGGTGTGGGAGTTTCCTGAAATTCTGGTGTGGGAGGATTTCTATCGTATTTGTTAGTATTACACACATCACAATTCGCTACGAATTTCTTTATGAGAGCGTACATACGAGGGAAATAATGTTCATCCAAAATCTGACTTCTGTTTTCTCTGGCATTTCTATGTGCCCTACGATGTTCTTTTTGGATTATTTCGAATTGCCTATCTTCCGAATTGACGTCCGTAACTATTTTCTGGGCGATTCTAACTTTGTACCTTGAAAAATGCTGTAAATAAAGTTCCTGTATAACTGGCAAACATAATTCTGGAGCTTTGATCCCGTTAACTATGCCAGGATGCAATGTTTTCTTGAGGACGTCCAAGAGATTTTCTGAACTCCACTCTCGAGACGAGAAGTAATGTCGATGAAAGTTTTTGTGTGGTTCTTCATACGAATGGAGATCTGGTCCAATCTTTATAATTATTTGATTTCTGAAGACATTGATTGGGGCTTCCATATGGGGAATAAGATCCGAGGCATCTTGGATTGCACTATGGATGGTTGAGGTTGTTGATAATACGTCGTCGTCCCTTGTTTCTGACGCTGTTATAGTACCTTGTGAGTTACCTTCGCTAGCTGTTATGGTACTTTGTGAGTCCCCCTCGCTAGCTGTTATGGTGGATACATCGCTGATGTGATTGATACTAGTTTTTAATCTGGAGAGAGCATCTGCGACAAAATTTGATCTACCAGGTTTGTAGATTAATTCGTGGTTATACTCTTCTATGCGAGCTTTCCATCGTTTCAACTTAGCATTGTAGTTCCTATTACCTAACGCGTAAGTAAGAGGTTGATGGTCCGTGTAAATTTTTATTTCTTTGGCACCGTAGAGATAATTTCTCAAATTATCTAATGCCCACACGATAGCCAGCATTTCTTTTTCGTTTGTAGCGTACCCTTCTTCGGTTTTATTTAGTGAGCGTGATATATAAGCGACAGGCTTATCCTTACCAATCTCTCCCTGTGAAAGGACAGCACCGATGGCGTAATTCGAGGCGTCAGTCGTAAGATTAAATGGTTTGTCAAAATCAGGGAACGCGAGAATTTCTGCTGTTGTTAAGTGAGCCTTTAACTTTTGGAAGGCAATTAATTCCTCATCATTTAATTTTATCTGAACTTTCCTGGACTGAGTAGCCTTTACTTGCGCATTTTCTCCCCTTGTCAAATTTGTTAGTGGCTTTGCCACCTTCGCGTAGTCTCTGATAAAGCGCCTATAATATGACGTCATTCCTAGGAATCCCTTTAACTCCTTTAGGTTCGTAGGAGGTAGCAGTTTTTCAATAGCTTCTACTTTTTTGGGGTCAGGCTTTATCCCTTTAGAATTCACGACATACCCTAAAAATTCCACCTCTTTTTGCATAAAATGCGTTTTCTCAATGTTAACTTTTAGATTTGCTTCTTCCAATCTTCTGAAAATTGTGTCGACGTTATTCAAGGTCTCCTCTTCGCTATGTCCAAATACGATTATATCGTCTATGTAGACGTAACAAATCTTTCCTATAAATTCCTTAAGGACATCATCGATCATTCGTTGGAAGATTGCTGGGGCATTTTTCAGGCCAAAGGGTAAGCGAAGGAATTCATATTTCCCATTCATTGTCGAGAATGCAGTCTTAGGAATGTCTGAAGATTTCATCGAAATTTGGTGAAAGCCGGAAGTCAAATCTATCGTAGTAAAAAACTGTGCGTTACCCAGACTCGCCAACGTGGCATTTATATCCGGAATTGGGTAAGTGTCGGGAACAGTCACTGCGTTAAGTCGTTTGTAGTCAACTACTAACCGATATTGTTTTTCTCCAGTTGGTTTTGGTTTTTTGGGCACCACCCATATCGGTGAATTATAAGGGCTTTTTGAGGGGCGTATTATTCCTTCGGATAATAACTCCTTAATTTGCCTATCAACTTCATCCCTCATTGCAGCTGGATATGGATAACTCTTTGAGTAAATTGGGTCAGAGGTGGTCGTTCTTATTTCTGCTTGCACGCTAGTCGCAGCAGCTTGACTATCATCAAGTGGCCCGAATAAGGTTTTGTATTTGCCTATCATTTCATTAATTTTGTCTCTTATTCCCGTAGACAAGGATTCGTTCAATATGTAATTTAAATTATTGGAAAATTTTGCCTTGAGAGGTATTTTAATTGTTTCCCTAATTAAAAGAAAATTTTCTTTCCTGTCGACAACTGCCCCCAAAGCCTTTAGAGTGTCATCGCCTATAATACCATCGAAGGTAATGAAGCCAGGTAATATGTAAAACGTAATTGGGTCTGATATTCCGTATTTAATGAAAAATTTTCCTACTATTTTTTTATTAATTTCGATCTTCCCGCCAGCAGTACTAACTACAAGTGGTTTCAATAAGGGTATGCTTCCGCCGGACAGTTTTGGGCTACAAAAGTTTTTGTTCGAGCCGGTATCGATCAAAAAGTTAAAGGTTTTATTTTTAGCAGTGGTATATTCTATGTAAGGTAAGCTTGATGGCCTGCCTCCATAAAATTTTGATCGCTTGCAGCATTGTCGAAACTTCCCACAACTTCTTCCTGAGGAGGGAATTCCTCAGCATCTAGATGATAGAGCCGCGGTTGTTTATCCCTATTAAATATTTCTGTAGCGCCTCTTTTTTCAACTGGTCTAGGACGGTTCATATAATTTACCCTTCGTGTCTGCATCGAACGGTCCACTTCCATTGGCTCTGGTTTCACTTGATCCAGCTTAGGGTAGGGTGTTGGCTTGTAATTAGGATTCGGGTTATGCTTCGGGAAGTTATAATTTCTTTGCTGCCAGTTATTGTATCTAAATGGGTTTGGAGGAGGATTGTTGTAAAAAATCTTAGGAGGTCTAGGTGGAGTAACTGTATGCGCTTGAGAAGATTGTTGGGTATTATTCCTAGCAGGTGTTCTGGTGTGGAGAATATTATTTCTCATCGTTAGATTTTGTAACTCTAGACACGCTGAGTACGCTTCTGGCAACGTTTTCGGCCGTTGAATTATCACCATTCTGGACAATTCAGGAGTAAGACCCCGAATAAATATGTCCAAAGCTCTGTTCCTGTGCGTAGCGATCAGAGCATTAATGGTTTCCTCGCTATATGTCTCTGTTTTTAATTTGTTAATAATAAGCGATAATTGTTGGTTAATGGTGGAATAAAATTCGTCCACCTTCGACGAACCTTGACATAGCTGGTTGAGTTGATGCTCTAACGTCTGAACATCCCTCTTATCAGCATAATGGAGCGATAAAACTTTCTTAACTGTGCTCCAGTCGGCTTCAAATACGTTATAGGACACGAGAGCCGCGTCCGCTTCTCCTACAACCTTCTGTCTGATACTTTGCATGATTGAGCGATAAATAGGTTTATCCCTCACTATCTCAAAATCTTTTAATACCATTTCTACAGAATGCACCCATGATACATAGTGCAAAGGATTGCCGTCAAACGTGCGCAACTCCTTAACACTATCGGGAAGCCTAGAGATAGCCTTTAAATCTTCTTCCGTCCTTGGGACCTGTAATGCTGGAGCTATCTCCACTTCTCCTTGTTCTCGTTCTCTCATCCGTTCTATTTGCCTACTTAATTCGGAAACACTAACATTAGCCTGCTCTATTCTGCCCAGTCTACCCTCTAGTAATTTCACCTGCCCTAGGAGGCAATTCACTGCCCCCGTTAGACTAGTCAAACTTGTCTTCATTTCTTCCATAGTCACAAATGTTATTCAAAAAACAATTTGGTAAAAGGACTCACCTGGCAATTTTAGTTGTTGTTAAAGCTTTTTGGAGACCTTCAATTAGCGTGAACTGACAGTTCGGCACTTTTTATATTTTATGCTTTTGTTTTTGTTCTCCTTAAAACGTCGGTTACTTTCCTACAACAAGGACGTTTAAGAGATAAATAGAATTTACAGGTATCTCTGTTCTTGTTGTTTCTTTTCCTTTAAACAATTGATGTTAAAGTGCAATTTAAAAATTTCTTAAATTAAAACTTTTATTTTTACTTTTATCAATTTTCGTTTTATTCAATTATTTTATTTTATGATTTCATATAAACATTTATTTTAAATTTCTCTAAAAGCCATTAACAGTATGCGTGTGCTCACAAAGTTACCCGTTTTTCACACTTTCACTTCTTTTCTATAAATTATTTGTTAAAAAAAATTCTTTTCTGTGAGAATTTTTTTATTTTTTTAAATTTTATATTAATATTTTATCTTTTTTGTAAGTATATTAATTTTCATAAATTTTCCCGACTTTGCAGGATAATATTTATAATATTTTTTCCTTCTTTCCACTGTTAAAATTTTTCAGATTTTTAATTCGTATTCTTTTCTTTTTTATTTAATTTATTTTCTTTAATTTATTTTAATTTTCAAATTTTTTTATCAATTCTCAAGCCTTATACTTGAATTTCTTTTTTATACTTTCTTTTTTCCTTTTTTCTTTTAAATTACACAAATAAGAATTTTTATATATTTTATCTTAATTTTTGTTTTTTTTATTATTATATTTTATTATTGAGCCTTGGCGAGGGTGCGCGACGCGACCGTTTGAAATTCCTTTTTTTATCTTCACGGAAGCTCCGTATAATTCCGGTTTGGAAACCCACTTTTATACTCGTGGATACCTACTGAGGTACGGTTCACTTCACTTTCGCCTCGGTAACCTTCTGTGGTGTTTCTTAACCACCAGGAATACCGGATTAGCGAAGGAGGATTTCCCTATTAATTAGTTATTACTTTAATTATTGATCTTTCAATAATACTGGAGGGTCCCGTAGGAATCGCAGTATCTTTGATGGTTTTTATTTATGAAGTTATCCTCTTTTTTTTATTATTTTAAGGACTCCGCAGTTTTTAAGCGGGTCCCTGCTCGGGCGCCAGTTAAGGAATTTCAAATGGTTTAACCAAAAAATAATAATTCACTAGGGCGCTCCAACTGCGCCCAGATTAATCAAACAAACTTTAATATATTTTTAAACACCTTTATTTAAACAATTCTAAAACAATTTTTAAACACCTTTATTTAAACAATTCTAAAACAATTTAATTACTTTAATTAATGCGACTTGTTCGTTGTTCACCGCTGCCAAGACTGCCTTCTTTACATTTTATTCTTCCCAATTAAGCCTCTGTTACACACGTTGCATTCCCAACCGTAGGCATGCAAGCGCTTAGCTTGCGATTATGATTTTAATGTAACCTGATATTCTTTTGTATTTCACAATCAGGCCGGATGCGCGTGCAAAGTCGTGGGAATGAACAAAATTGTGAATTATGCTGACACTGCCAAATTCTTTTCAGGTGCAGTGTCGGCAGCGTTGTTAACTTACATGTGTGAATTTTTAATGTTATTATGGTTGCCGTTTAAACAATAACAATGCGGTGACGACGCAATGACAAAAACAAAATGTTTTGAAGTACTTGGTGTTTTTCAAAACATTTGCAGAAAGCAAACAGAGTTGACAATTCATTGCGAAATAGCAGGTAGGTATTGTGTTGGTTTGCTTTATATCAAGTGGAGTATTGTGCTTGGTTTTGTTGTTAGAATACTCATTCTTTTATTAGTCATTGCAAAAAGTACTACGTAATAGAGTTCAATGAAATAAAACATATGCGGAGACGCATAAATGAATGTTTTGATGCAGCAGTTTAATGTCTACCACAAGGGAGATCGGGTCACAAATAAATCCTTTTTTGGATAATGGTGTAGAGGAATAGATGGGATTAGGAGTAGGATTTACCTGTGGGCGAGCCTCAATTTTTCTGAGCTAATCTTTTGGACTCTGCTTCCATTTTTGAGGTGACTTCTGCTACTTTATTGACGCTAGTTCTCAACGAATCCTGCATGAGTGAGAATGTACGAGTATTCTCTGTCATAGTGCGCGACGCTAGCAGAATATCAGTATGGCATCGTGACTATTTCCTCTAAGAATTGATTCTTTGTCTGAGACATTCTTCTTCGATAGGCGTTGATGCAACCTCGAATATACACATCGAATTGGAAAAATTCATCATGCTGTTTATCATTGAGAAAATTGCATAAAATCTCATACAAGATATTTTTGTCGATTTGGTGGAAGAAAGATCCCACTTCTTGAATTCTAGTTTGAAATCCGCGATCTTTGCAATGATCCTTCATTGAAGTCAGTATTGTATGAGGATTGGTCATTAGAACCTCTCTTGATGTTATGGAATTCCAATCTCCAAAAAATCCCTCTATTTCCGTGACATAATCACTTACAAGAGATCTTGAGTTATCATAAGTGAATGGTGTAGAGAGCGTTGCTGATACGATAGTTGCTGTATGTGATGTTGATGGTATATTTTTATATTTTAATTGTGAATTTAAACATTTCACGTCGTTCACTTGCATGGAATTTATTGAATTGCATTTTTTAATTATTTTTTCTTAGGATTTTCTACTTATGTATTTCTCTATATATTTCACTTTAAATTACCGGCTTTATTTTCATTTACATATGTATACTTATGTACATATATACATATGTATGTACATAATTCAATAACGGCACTTTTTCCAACTATATACCTATGTATATTCCGTAACAATATTTTCCCTTTCAACTGTACTTTTGGGCTATGGGGTTTTTTCCTTTATTTACCACTTTCCCGTATTTTTTCCGTGTTATACATATGTGTTTTTAATAATCTTTTTTTTTGGTTTTTCTACACTTTATGCATTTACTTACGCTCGCTTTGAATTTTTTTTTTTTTTTTTTTTTTTTTAAAGAGAAGTAACACTCAGGCAATTAGTATGCCTACCAACCCGTAGGTGTGTTACCTTCTTTGGGAAAGGGATAGTGAGAGAGGACAGATGGTGAAAGAGAGAAAGCTTAATTTTTACAACTCTGATATTGCGCGTTGTGTTAGTTTTTTTTTTAGATCAGTGTTGCAGCGCCTATGATGTCAAGTAGGCGCATTAAATGTGTTTTTTTTTTAAGCTGTTGTAGCCATTTTATTAATTATTTTACTTCGCCGGCGATTTTGCTACAATACCGACGAAGGAGGGCGCTGTGATGTCCGCTAGCATACACCAGTATCAATTGCTGCCAGAACTGGTCAGTGACCAGTGCTATGCCTTCATCACTTAAACAGTCTGACAACAACAAATACAATCGCATACTAATGCACATCTGAAAAATGCTGGATGTTATGACTTGTCTGAAGCTGGGCTCGAACCCACGTTCTTAGACATTATTTGCTTTGCAGTCAACGCGCTAACTACTTCAGCCAACAGCACCCTCTTTTAAAAATCCAGTTGGTCCGCTGGCCCGTAGCGAATCGAGTCACTATTATGGATGAAACAACTGGGGGGAATGTTCTCTGCATCGGAGTGCATTATCAGTGAATGTAACATTAGCAATGTATATATAGGCCTCTCTAAACTTAGACCTTGCGTCTCCAGTTTCCCATTAACAGTAATGATGTCGCTAACACTGAATCCGCCTTGGGTCACATCCGTATCTCTGTGACGGTAATAACCTGTTTGAGCGATCTGTGTGGCTACTGTTGTTGACAGGCTAGTAGGAGTCAGAGAGTTAGCCCAATAATCACCGAAGCCAACATTCAAAATGCAGCCTCCCCCATGTCTTGGAGCAGGCTTCACTATCAGCTGGGGATCAACTTTCAGCGTGCTCAGAAGCTGCAAGCTGGAAAAATTTTCATCAACTGATGAGCTATGGTAGATTTCCTCATGTTGTGATGATTGATGTTAAGTATGTATGTTTGCACTATATAGAGATGCGTGTTAATTTTGTGCCTGTTACTTTTGATTTGAAGAGACAAATTCCTTTGTTGAAATTCCACGGCACTCGTTCCAGGGGAAAAGGCTCCTGGCAGGATCGCCATGTTATATTCTAATATGTTCAAATGTATTTATTTTGATTTGTCTGGGTTCCCTATATTACGTGGAGTAATTAAATTTAGTACTGACCTATCTTAAATTGTATTATTCAATTGTAGTGGCTTTTGTTTACATTTGTATACATGAGCTTGACTACTATTTTGTTTATGTTTAAAAATAAACTGAAGTCAATGAATACCCTACATTAGTTATACTGAAAATTCTATGGATACACTACTACAATATTGAACATTTAATTTTTTTTGTATAATTTTTTAAAGAGGATGGTTTGATAGTTGGCGTCACTGGCCCATTCTAAACGATAAACGGCCAGGAGCATTAAACAGATCCATTTGTCATCTTCGGGTTTCTGTTCTAATTGAGGGACATCATAAGGTGAGGCATTCATTGATACGACGGTCAATAAATCAAATGGTGAAATTTGTGCACTAGCTGTGGCTATCACTACACCATAAGATTTCCACTCCGTGTCACATTTTACCTTCCTATCCTTCAAAACACTATATAAGTAAGCTACCACTGCTTCTGCCGTGACTTTTTTTTTTATTTGTTTTTGTTTTATTTTTTTATTTGTTTGAAAAATAATTTTTTACATCTATTAATTTTTTGTGTGGTTTCCATTACCCTTGTGTTCTTAACTATTTCTGTGTTTAATAAGCAATAGCAATAGCAGCTAACATCTTATCAACTTGTCTATCATTTACTTCTGAAACAACATCTTCATTTCTCTGAAATCTGGCAAAATTGTTCATTATTCCACAATATAACTTAATAAAATATTTGTTTAATTTATAAAAAAAGAGAAGACTATGTCTTCTGTGTCTTTATTTAATTAAATTTATTTTATTGCAATATTTACTTAAATTATATTATTTCCGGAAGACTATGTCTTCTTATTCGGACTTTTAACTTAGGGTTAGCTTAATATCTTAATACAAAAAATGAAAAAAATAAAACTTTTTATATCTTAACTTATATAATTTATCATAAGTCGGTTGTCCATTGGGGTTTTTTAGAGTTATTATTGATATGGAAATTTCCTTTTATTTTTTCGAAACGATTACGGGATAATGAATCTGCTACAGCTGACAGTTTAAAATTTTTCGCAAACGCCATTCGTAAATTTGTTAAAATGTTTTCTTGGATCTCCACTTTACTTTGTGTGTGCTGGGCACACGGGGGTTGGACAGGTATAAATAATATGGATAAAATTTATGACTTACCGGTCTTGATGATTGTGTGGGAGGGGGTTGTTGTTGTGCGGCTTGAAATGTTTGCCTAAAGTTACCTTCCTTCTATGCGTTCTGCGTTTTCCTTTGTGGTTCCAAACGGTTTTCAGCCGATATTGTTGTAGTTTATTTTGTTTTGTTAAATCTTCAAAAAGATCAGAATCTGACTTTACGTCGGTGACAAATATTTACTTAACCTTTTTTTTCAATTTGGGCTCCTGTTATTAATTGGGTAAGTAACACAATGGACACATTCCTTTTTTTGAACGGTTAATAAATCACTTTATTGGTTTTAATATAGTTGTATAATCCACCGAAGTTCACTTTTTTCAATAATTAATTTTTCTTTAATTATTAAATAATTATATTTCGTGTACTATTCGTTTAACAAATTTGTGAACTATTTTTTTATATTTTTAATTTATTTAATTTAATTGAATTTATTGACGATGTTACTTGTGCGGTCGCGAAATTAACTCTGATCAAACTCTTTCTGTTTGTCACTCAGACGACAAAAAGCAAGAGAAAAATAACTCGTTACAAAGTAACGAGAACCACACAGGGTTACCATACGTAAACATTGTGGTTTCCCCATTATTTTAAAAATATGTAAAAATAGTTGATCGTATACAAGCAAAAAGCAATAAAATATGTCTGTATAATAATCAATATTTTCAATGGTGTTTTTGCAATGCAAGCAGTTATTTTTACTCTTATTGTGATTACCCATATAAAGTTGCAGCAAGTACTGACTGATCACCATGTAAAAAGATATTATTATAAATATAATATACGAGTATAACATATACTAGTGTAACATTGATCGGGAAGGAAAGCTACTTCAACTTTGGTTCTACTGAGATTGTTGTTCACAGTATGGTATAACACCAGTGGAGGATTAGGATCATATTTGTGGAAATTCTATGGTTTTAACATACAGGATGTTGGGACGATACCTGACAAAATGTTGTTCGGATTAAAGTCTGCTCGCATAGGAAGAATAACACTTTTGGTACCAGGTGCATTCTTTGTCCTGACAATACTTTCCTCTTTTATCATGTCCAGTACCGTAGTAGGTTTGTTAGCACATTCTTGAGACATTTTTGCTGATTGCAAAAACGCTATACCGTGATATATTCTTTAAATTTGAGTATATAGTATAATGAAATCCTTTGTATCAGATAAATATATTGCAGAAATGTATGTAAATTTCTTCATTCAAATGTTGCAATATTACAGCTTTACGTTGATGTCGCTCAAACTAATAATTTTAGCGTTCAATGTTCTTTTAACAGTAATTGTTACCTCTCTGATGTGGTCGATTGCTGCTGGCCCAAGCTTCTTCCTGTAACCCGCGTAACAAATAAAACACTTTTTAATTTAGTCTTTTTTTAAGATTTTTTATTGCTGCTGCTGCTGCTGTTGCTGTTCAAAGTCCAAGTGAGGAACCGCAGTTAAAAGTACTAGTGACCTTCTAACAATGCCCGGGGCCACTAGTATCAGTTGACGGCGCCAAGTGTCTACACGCGGGTACCCGGTGTGTCTACACAGGGGTTTCATGTCGTGACATGAACATACCGCCCACCTTGAGTTAAAGGCACAACAGAGAGCTACAAATGGACAATTATTAATGGAATTCATATATTTTATTGTTGATTTATGTTTATAATAAAAGAAACAGTTGAAATTCATAAAGCGATTCAGTATTGGAAAAGAAAATTCAAATAATTAATTTTTTTTAAGGATGACGTAGGGCCACTGACTTCTTTCCTTTTTAGTTTGTATTTTGTTTCACCCCTTCACCAAAAAAAGCTTCGCCAAACATTGTCCTTTGCAGGTAGATCTGCCCTGGTCTGCCTTCTGCTGGACCCTCAAGAATTCTCGGAGCCACGTCAGCCCCCAGGATTAGATCTGTGGGTGTTGAAAGATACCACTGTGGGTCTGCTACGACGACGTGATGTCGGTTGCGCCTAATCCAGTCGCTACGAACGTCGGATGATGGGGTGTCTCGGAAGACGCATGTTTCCAACGCGCACATCAACGTTAGCCTTTTATGGTCGTAGAGACGGTGGCCAAGCGTCACCCAAGTGCAGTTGCGTTGAACATTACAGCCGAGCTCTCGCGCCAGCGGCTCGTGGATCGATGTCCGGGCTGCACTAGGGATAATTTTTGCCCTGATTTGGTGACATCGCGACGACGCCTGGTGCGGGTAAATTTTTACCGTGGCCGTCATATGGAGCCACTCGTGGTCGGGGTCCACGGGGTGCAGCAACGTGTTATGCATTCTGTGGCACCGTTTGCACCGGTCTATGCTTGGACACCCGTCCATCGTGTGCGATTGCGCCAAGCAGCTCTTGCAGAGGCTGTGCTCCAATACGGTGCGTCGCTTCAGCTCGACTCGCATCGTTAAAAAAAACGCCAACATTGGCGAATCGCGTGAAGCCGGTGGCATAAGGGGCAGCCATAGTTGGTGTTGAACCATGATTCTGCCATTGTGAGCTGCAAGAGAAATTGGAATAGTACAGTATACAAGAAGTCAGTGGGCCAAGCATGTAAAACGTGTATCAATGAAGTAAATTTTAGCAATAGTTGTTGTTTGGTAAAAGTACCAATTTATGAATTGGCCTCGTAATCGTGCCGTTTTGAGTTTTAATGTCCACTACTCGAACTCGTGAGTCTTTGCCGGGGTACAATTTAACCCTTAACTACCCAGTATGGTTTTGTAACGTAACTGACCAGTAGTGTCCAACGGACTCATTAAAGAAATTAATGATACTTAAAGAAAAACAAAGACAGTATACATATTTACATCTATAATCTAATACTTATCACTGAACTCTTACAATACTAGTAATAATCTTATCTGCAATCTTAAAATATAATATTATGACTATAAGTAGAAGTAAACCATAAAATTAATTACTATGAGGAATAATAATCTTAAATAATAAAATATTGGGAGTGACTTTGCAGCCATAAATGATAATTTTTAATTATAAAATAAATTGTTATAATAGAGGGTCTATCAAATTACCTCAGTTCAAATTAATTGAATGAGCTCCTGTTAGGAAAATCGATACTATTTCATCTGCACCCATTTCCCCGAATACATTTTGATAGATTTCATCTAGCTTTTGAAGTGGATTTCCCTTTATGGCAGTTGCTATAATAGAAGTATACTTGTTTCTGGTAGTGTTGTTCACCATCCCATTATCGAAAGCAGCTCGGGAGTAAGTTAATAAATCAGTCAGCTTTTGAGTCAAATTCTTCGAACCATAGGAACGATTTTTGGCATTGATGATTTCAGATTCAGCATGCTGGATAACTAACAATGCCTTTATCAGTTTCTTTCCGGAGTCATTATTATTTAGGTCTTTCCTTATCAGACCAAAAATTCCTGGGCACTTTAAGGTATTCTTCAATTCACCCACTCCATTAGAAAGTAACCAAGAGTCACCTGGCCTAATTAGGTTAGTGATCCTTGAACAAATCTCAATTGTTGCAACCGGGAAAGATGCTGCAACTCTGGCTAAAGTTAGATCTGTGTTAGCTTTTGGATTCCCATTTAGGATTCCGTATACTCTATGAAGTTCTGTGAGAGTTGCTGCAGCATCTGTGGCTGTTTTCTTTAAAATGGTTGAAATTTTATTTCCTCTAGTTAGAAATACAGATACCATAATACCTATATCCCTCTTGATCTCTCTACCTTCTCCTTTCTCCTTTAACTGCCTAAGTATCATTAAAGGGTCAAACCCTTGGTAAGAATATGATAAGACTAGACCATCAAAATATGCACCATCGACCCCACCAATGTGGTTCAACAACTCCGACAGAAATATATACATGATATTATTTGCTTAGGTATTTTGTTTATTTACCTTTTATTAATTATTTTTTAAACAGATATTACAAATAATGTTTTTGACAGAGTGTTCAGAACAGACATTCCGTTTGCATTTCTCGCAGCACTGTTTGGAAGTTCTAGATATTTTTGAGGGGCAAATGTGACAACGCTTCTTTCGTTTTGAATTAGGTTCAGATGATTGACCAGCTCCTTCATCATTGGTAGGATCAGATGATAGCACATCTTTGATGGCTGCTAAGTGATAGCTCGTTAGCCCTTTCTTGTTCCGTCTTTGTATATGAGGCGTTACCAACTCAATTGCTACTTCTCGCAAAAAAAGTTTTCTTTTCATATTCTTTTTACGTTGGTTCCAAGTGGGATATAAGTTTTTCCATATAACTAGTGATGCGATTCCAACAACATCTATCTATGTACTATATTTTGAAAAAATGCAACAGGCCATCTATTTGTTTTGCGTCGAACTGTATACTCATGAACCATTTGATCAAGTGTATCAACACCCCCCTTGGTGGAGTTATAGTATAAATTTATTTCAGATTTATTTTTATTGCTAACGTCTATTTTTTTTTACTATGATAAATCGTAGACAAAAAAATAACAGCACGATTCCTCTTCGGTACATACGATGCCAAAGTTATATTATTAGAAAAACCAAAGACGTTAGATTCGATGTCACGATTTCTGTTGGGTTGAAAAAGTGGGGGTATGCAAGCCTTGTTTTTTCTCATGGTTCCAACTACAGTGAGACCATTTTGTGCTAAGTTTTTTGCAACTTCAAGGCTTGTAAAATAATTGTCAAAGGTAACGTTTCTGTTGGTACGGAAGTATGGCTCACATAGTTGGTTGACTACATTGTATGCCAAATTTTCCGCTCTATTTGGTCTTTCTTTTCCAAGATATGGTATACCAAATAGAGGGTAACTTGTTTTGCTATCACAGATCCACCAAATTTTCATACCATACTTGTCAGGTTTGCTGGGTAGATACTGTTTGAATGACGCTCGTCCTCGAAAAGGTACTAGCTGCTCATCAATTGTCAGATTTTCTCCAGGTAAATAAATCTTTTTTAAATTTAGATTTACAGATTGCCATAGTTCTCTTATAGGTGCAAGTTTGTCTTTTGACTTTCTGAGAGATCTTGCAGCCATGAAGTCCAATGAAATTGGCCTTTCGACATTTGACATAGTCAAGACGGTGTAAGCCACTTCAGGATGGGCAGCAGCAATGCGTGAGATAGTCACGGTGGACTCAGTAAAAGTTGCCCTATTTAGCTTTGGAGCGATCTGGTATTTGGTTTTCAAAGCCAAGAACCGTGTCTTAGCTTCATTCTTCATCCTTTCTTTCCCAGCCTGAGCTACTGAGGTTCCTCTGCAGAGAACGATAGTTATGATCTCCATAACATCAGCCAACCTTTTGGTCGCAATAGGTTCCTTAAGGGCCATTACCGATCGGATCGCAGCTGCATTAAAGCCCTGATAGGCATATTTTTTATTTATTTTTTTTTTTTATTTTATTATTAATTAGTATTTAAAATACTTTTCAAAATTAAAACTATTTTTGATTTATAAAATTTACTATACATTGTGTCTGATTAAATTTACACATTTTCTTTTAAATATATTCAAATTTTAAATATATTTAAAAATATTCAAATCTGACTCTTGTTATACGGAAGTCCAGTGAATTTCGTAACATGTATGGCTGAATTTCCCCCACATAGTTTAGCTGGTTGCATATATACTCCGGTGCATCCCCGTTTGTCATTTTCTTTATAAAAGTGAGCGTATTAAGTTGTAGTCTCTGTTTTATGTTAAGCCATTTAAGCATATCAAGCATTATATAAATAGGAGTGTATTTATTACATTTTAGAATAGTCCTCATCGCTTTGTTTTGTAATTTTTGTAATCTGTTTAACTGTTCATCTATGCAACATGTATATAATATAGTCGACCCGTATTCAAAATGTGGTTTTACTATTGTATTGTATATGTTTATTGCCGTTAGCACTGATATTTTATTTCTAATTCGTTTGAAAACCCCGATTTTTTTGCAGATGTAGTCTATGTGTTCTTTGAATTTTAATTTTTTATCAATTACGAAGCCAAAATATTTCATGCATTCTACTTTTTCTATATTTTCATTGTTTATTTGAAATGATTCGTTACTAGTCATATTAATTTCCATTATTTTTGTTTTCTTTTCATTTAACTTTAATTTATTCATTTTTAGCCAGATATTTATTTTGCTAATGTCATTTTTCATGTTTTCAATACATTGTTCTTCTGAAGTCGCTTCCGTGAATATTAATGTGTCATCAGCATACAAAACTATTTCACATTTATCCAGTACTCTCGGCATGTCATTAATATATATTATAAATAAAAGAGCACCTAGGATAGATCCTTGTGGCACTTCGTAGTCGTTCCTTATTGGTGTTGACATATTACCCTTAACTTTAGTAACTTGTGTTCTATTTTCAAGATATGATTGAAGCCAGTTTAATTCTTTTTCTCTAATGCCATACATTTTTAATTTATATATCATTATTTGTCTGTCGACTGTTTCAAAAGCTCTTTTAAAATCTAGAAAAACCGCCATTATTTTGTTGTTTCTTTCCTTACATTTCCATCGATTCACCACGTAGTTTACGACTGTTTCGCAGGAGTGTTTTTTTCTGAAACCTGACTGGTATTTCGAAATGATGTTGTTTTCAATGTATTCGTATAATTGTTCTTTTACGATTTTCTCTAAAATTTTTTCACACGTTTTCAGAGTATTGATAGGTCGGAATTCTTCACATTTCCTTGTTTTTGGAACCTTTGCAATTGGTGTCACCATGGTCTCTTTCCAATTATCTGGAAAAACCCCAGTCTCAAGGGACTTGTTTACTATTTTTAAAATAATATTGCCCATTGTATGCCAGCTGTCAAGAATCATCTTTGTCGATATTCTGTTAAAATCGGATTTGTTTTTTAACTGTTTTATAGTTATTTTAAGTTCTAATATATTTATTGCACGGAATTTGAATTGGTTATTTAAGTTAAGGAATATCCAATGGTTAAACCAAAAAATAATAATTTACTAGGGCGCTCCAACTACGCCCTGATTAATCAAACAACTTTAAATATGTTTTAAATACCTTTATTTAAACAACACTAAATAATTCTAAAACAATTTAATTTAATTAAAGCGACTTGTTCGATGTTCACCGATGCCAAGACTAACTTCTTTACATTTCATTCTTCCCTATTAAGCTTCTGTTAAACACGTTGCATTCCCAACTGTAGGCATGCAAGCGCTTAAGGCCGAGACACATAGAATCCGTCATACGTCATCCGTTGCCTTTTTCAACTGACGTTAACGGAATGACGGATAATGTTGGCACAATGAGTACTTTGTTAACGGAGAGAAAATCAACTGTTTTTTATTTATTAATTTTTTTTCAACAATATTTATTTCAAGTGCACATTTTAAATGGAGTTAGACGATATTTTGGAATTACTTTTAATTATTATTTTGCTTTATAAAGCTCGAAAATGTCTTGACGAAATAGATAGAGGCCGAAGATTTTGGGTAAGGCCACTATATCAAGACCGCGACATTAACGGATTTTTATCTTATCCTGCTCCTCCTCTGAATGCTTCAATAAGTAAGAGTCCAACACCTTAAAAAAGTCCGCGTTACGACTTTTTTCAGCGTTGTCTCTTTTGGTTGCAATCAAGTTGCTTACTGCACCACAAAGCTGGTCAAACTTTTCATGCGCTTCGACTTGAATTTTGCGCCGCTTTTCCGAGCGATTTGATTATGATGATGATTTGTTGCACGATATTTCTTCCTCCGTTAAAACACTATTGGCGTTTTCTTCCAATAAACATGAATTTACCATTGTGGAGTTTGCCAGTGAGCAGGAGCTAGAGTCGTTTAAGAAGTCGACTTCTTCAGTTTCCTCCCATGATTCCTGTTCCGACCAACTCATATTAGAAAGCGTTCTGAAAAGGAAAAATTATTTGGAACGTAGATATGTATGTATATACATACTTTTAACCTTTAAATACAATAGAAACTAACCTGCGAGGTGAAACGTGCTTTTGCAAGAAAGACATGGCATCCGTGTAGCACCACTTCCGTTTTTCATCCGCTGCAGCTCCAGATTTCGGCCTAGCTGACACAGTTTCTCTTACATATCTAACTCGAAGAGATCTCCAACGACTTTGGCAATGTTCCACTAAAAAATAGTAGAAAAGATCGCAATTGAATATCCATACATTTTAACATAGCACCAAAACATTACTTACGTGTTGCGCCTGTCGCTGTAGATACAGACGCCCATGCCTTTTCCTTTTTTAATTTGTTCCGATACTCTTGCTTGCTTTTATCGAACAAGCAAGGATGCATCTGAACAGCTTCAATTAGTTTATACTCCATTTTAATTTTTTTATAACACAGCACCAAAACTTTATACAATCGAATAAATTTTATTTTAAATTATTTTATTTTTGAGCGAAAAACAAACCCACAACAAAGAACAAATCAAACAATAGTTGTCAAAGTACTCAACGTACGTTAAAAGTTATAAGTTGCCCAACTTTGTACTTTGTGTTGACAGAGAAGTACCGTATGTGATCAAGTTCATAAGGAAACATGTATTTTAACTTAGCTGTCAGTTGAAAAAGGCGACGTATAACGTATGACGGATTCTATGTGTCTCGGCCTTAAGAAATATAAATGAGTAATACTTTGAGAGAGCATATGTCTAATTCACTTTCTCTCATTCGAAATTTATAACTACTTCTTTTATTTTTTCTTGTTGTCCCTTTTCGACAGTACTGTTTTAAGTTCTTATTATTAGTTCTTCTTTTATTGTTGGAGAAAACACTTTACGAAGCGCATTTTGCGTGAATTTTCATAGTGCAAGCATATTGAAATTAAAAGACAACGAATGCACAACCATTTACAATAAACGAAACAACAAAAATATAATTGTTAACACAAAGTAATTTATTAAGCAATAAAACTAGTAGTAACGGTGTTACAATTTTTATTTCATAAATGAATTAAAGAAACATGTAATGAAACAAGCACTTTAACTATAATAAAAAAGAAGAGAAGAAACAAAATACATACATAAAAGGAATTGCAGAAATTTAGGTGTGACATGAAGTGATTACAAATAGAGTAACCAAAAATAAAAAAAAGTATAAGGAGAAAAAAATTTTATGAAATCTGAAAAAGGATATAATTTAAAAGCTTAAAAAGAGCTAATTATAAAAAGCAATATAAGTTCTGTTGTGATTGTGAGAGTCAAATTGTGTGTTTTGAACTAATAATATAAATTAAAATGCAAAACAGCCCCAGATCAAATGGAGCAATATCCTCCTTGCCCAGTACATTGGCACAACTTGCACTGAGAGATAAACAACCTGCTCCTGCTCTACCCCACAGCTTACCACCCTCTGTGGGTGGTGTTTCAAATGTGCTGTCAAAAGCTTCGGCGCTGCAGCAAGCAAATGGTGGTGGTGAGGCTAATAATGTAGGCCATAATGATTCCAATAAGCTCACTACAGAATTACAAGAAAAAGAACAAGAAAACAAACAGCAGCAGCTGACACAACCTAAGCAAAAGCCACCTCTGCCAGTACGCAATAAACCCATGGAAATTGCAGGTTATGTGGGTTTCGCCAACCTGCCTAATCAAGTGTACCGTAAGGCCGTAAAGCGAGGCTTCGAATTCACTCTGATGGTGGTGGGAGCTAGTGGTTTGGGTAAATCAACGCTAATCAATTTCATGTTCCTATCGGACATCTATAATTCAGAGCAGTATCCGGGACCTTCTTTGAGGAAGAAAAAAAACCGTGGCCGTTGAAGCTACCAAAGTATTGCCTTAACTGTGGTAGACACCCCCGGCTTTGGCGATAGTGTAGATAATACCAATTGCTGTGTACCAGTTTTGGAATATGTAGATTCTAAATATGAAGAATATTTAACTGCCGAATCCAGAGTGTATCGTAAACAAATTCCTGATAACCGCGTACACTGTTGCTTGTATTTTATTGGACCTACTGGTCATGGCTTAAGGCCTTTGGATATTGCTTGCATGCAGAGTCTATCGGATAAAGTTAACTTGGTTCCTGTCATAGCTAAAGCTGATACGTTAACCCCCGACGAGGTTCATCTGTTCAAAAAACAAATTCTTAATGAAATTGCCCAACATAAAATCAAAATTTATGATTTCCCCTCGACTCTGGAAGATGTAGCCGAAGATAGCAAGACTACACAAAATCTGCGCTCAAGAGTACCCTTTGCCGTAGTGGGTGCCAACACTATCGTAGAACTAGGTGATGGGAAGAAGGTACGAGGACGCCGTTACCCATGGGGCTTAGTGGAAGTAGAAAATCTTTCGCATTGTGACTTTATAGCTCTACGTAATATGGTCATACGAACCCATCTGCAAGACCTAAAAGATGTCACCAACAATGTACACTATGAAAACTACAGATGTCGCAAACTCTCCGAGCTTTGCTTAGTTGATGGCAAAGCCAGACTTTCCTACAAAAATCCTCTCACTCAAATGGAAGAGGAAAAAAGAGAACATGAATTGAAAATGAAGAAAATGGAAGCTGAAATGGAACAAGTTTTCGATATGAAAGTTAAGGAGAAAATGCAAAAACTTAAAGATTCCGAGCTAGAATTAGCGCGTCGCCATGAAGAACGTAAGAAAGCACTTGAACTGCAAATACGAGAATTGGAAGAGAAACGCCGTGAATTTGAGCGCGAACGCAAAGAGTGGGAAGATAGAAGAGCTAAAGCGCAGATCCCTGGGAGCCAATAGCAGTACAGATAATGTTGATGGTAAAAAGGAGAAAAAGAAGAAGGGTCTGTTTTAATTAGAATTTCTTAAAAAATAAACAACCATAAAACACAATTTTCAAATGCACAGTATTTTTCCCCAACTTTAAGACAAAGATTATTTTCTGAACACAAAATTTCGTTCTCACTCGTATCTATGTATTTCTGTATTTTTCCTTTACCTTTATATTATACATTTTCCCCTTTGAACATTTTTATACGATTATTAAAATTGTAGATGTTTAGATTAAAAAAGATTAATGTTAAAAATTTTATATTGACGCTATATTTAGATAAACTTTTCTATTAAAGAGATATTAACTTTACTTAAAGAATTAAAACATCAAAGTTTTTTAAACAATTGCAACTTTTACTATCGGATTCTGGGCGAAATGCAAAAACGATATTTGGCCTTTCGAAACGTACAAAATAAATCTTACTATTGTTGTGTTGCAAAAAAATTGTTTTAAAAATTGTATGTTGCATAGCCACCCTAAAGCTTAAAGTTGGAGCCGCACCTGATTACAACTAATATTTCGCGCACTAACCCAAAAACAGTTACAACTCAAATAATCCCAATGTTCAGAAGAGGCTAAAAATTGTTGATGCAAGTAATATACTAAACAGGCATAAGTGTATTTTTCCAGTTAACACTGTGAGCAAAATTTATTTTTATTTTACCGATCGTTAAAGATTTTTCTGTGAACCTGATTTATAAAAAAAACAATTTTTTAAAATTTCGAGTTGTGACTTTTTCTGATTTATTGTGCGACTTACGTATTTTTAAAATGTTAAATTTAAAATGAGATTTTTGATGCCAAATACACAAAATTTAAGATGAAATAAAAATTATTCATAATTTCCAAACCTTTTTATTGTATTATTTTTTAACTTTTGGAAAGATCTAAAGTTTTAAAACAATTATGGATTAAAAAAGCAATTACATATTATTAAGAACCCCAATTTGAATTCCCTTGAGTTTTGAGCCAGATCCCAGATGTAGGAAAACAAATAAGCATTTCAGAATTTAATATTCGAATAGAAGGAATATGTAAAGGAAATAAATTAAAAATTCTAAAACTTTCATTGTCGAATAAAATTACGGAATATCATATATTGATCAAATTAGAAAAAGTATAGATACATCTAATATTTTAATAAAAATAATTTGAAAATTAATTGATTTTTTTTAAATGAATCCAGTTTTTCCAAAAAATCGACTGAAAAATTATTCCATATTCATTATATTTTTATTTTTATATAAAAAAAAATTGTAGAAAAATAAAATAATTTTTTTTTGACATCCTGCTTCTGAATCAGGCCGTACGAATTATTCCTTCATGGGGTGCCACGTCGTACGAAAACGTGCGACAGGCATTGTCTGGCCTTAGATATTGTCGTGCGTTTCTGGTTGACTCTACAGGGTTTTTTTAATGTGTTTCTAGTACCCTAATGTTTGCCCTAAATTTTGGTCCAATTTTCATACAGATTTCTTAATTTTTGCGGTTTTTATGATAAAAACTCGGAGGTTCTTTTTAATTTTGAAAATTTATTGGAATTCATTCGATATTTCGGAAAAAAGTATAAAAAAGGTACAAAAATATTAAAATTAGGATATGATAATTTCAATTTACATTAATTTTTCAGATGTGCATATTTCGGAAAGCAATCAATGCACAATTGGGGAGTGTTGGGGCATTGCGGACAGTACGTAGTTGTCCTTTTGATATTCGATCTTGCTTCCTTTCGACTAAATTTTCTTTTTGCTTCAGCGTAGCATAAAACGCAAGCACGTCGGATGGTTTTATTATTTTCATCTACTCTTTTTATGATAATATGTTTCGATTGCGATACAGGCTGCGGGGATGTGAGATTTAGTAGGTCCTTAGCAACGCGTTCACGGAATGTTCGTATATTAATGTTTTTATTCGTAGCTGCTTTATACACAATAAAGGCATTTACCACGGAAAGTCCGAGTAAAAGTTCAATTCCCAGTTTTCGATACCATTTTAATCCTTTGCGAATGGTATTTGAGTAAGAAGCCATTTGGTCGGAAATATCAATGCCTGATTTTCCCTTATTATATTCTACCACAGCCAATGGCTTTTCTGTAGCTCGTCTTTTACGTCTCGCTCCTCGACTAGTGGAAGGCTCTTCAGGATTACGTGCTCCATCTGTTGAGGATACCATTATCGGGGCATGTTTCGTAGATAGCATTCTGACGTCGCGTTTATCTTTCCACTTCAGAACAACTATACCATTGGGATCTTCTCTAGCCACTACTTCGCCTTTCTTTATAGGAGCAACCATAACTTCTTTTGGGAAATGTTTCTTGTTGGCACGGAGTGTACCGACAACATGTGTTTTTTGCTCTAGCATTGAACGAGCCAATTCATAGCTTGTGTAAAAGTTGTCTACATACAAAGTTCGACCTTGACCTTTCAAATCAATGATAAGATCCTCGCAAACACTTTTTGCCAAACCGACTTCTCTCAATCCACTTGATGACTTTCCGGAGTATATTTTCACTGACCAGGTGAATCCTTCAGTAGAGCAGAGCTTAAAAAGCTTTATCGAGCATCGAATCCAGCAATGCTTACAGCATTATAGTCACCAGTCGGATGACTAGTCAGATCATATAAATTATTAGGAAATCCATGGTCGAAGTAGATAATTCTCTCCAAACATGAATCGCAAGTACCTATAACAATCCAAGAGTACAGATGACCCATCAAGGCCACCTGATCACCGTCGCCACACGTGGCCAAACGGGATAGTACCAGAAGAACAAGCCTTAAATTCAAGGAACATTTCCAATTATTCATTCTTAGGCGGTATAAAAACATAGCATAAATACATTGCCCGTTCGTTCGGAATTGAAATCCCCGCGAAAACGAAGCAAATCCCATGGCATACACAGGAGTAACTGCGGATGACAAGAAGCGATTAATAGTGTCATAAATTTCCCTTGAACTGGAGTCACCCCAGACCCCGTAAGGAAAATAGTGGTATCGGACGCTCTCTTTTGAACGCATTAAATCGTGCATATGATTACTGACTGTTATCATTTCAGCAATCTCTTGGGTGGTTAACGGATGATCAACGCTCGCGTAATTACGAGGATGAGCTTTATTTGGTATATATTGTCGGAATAATAGTCTGCCTCGCCATGGAATAAGGGTCTCATCAATTACTATGTTTGCACCTGTTTGTAACATGTCCAATAGTGGTTTTATTTTACCAAGCCTATCACCTGGTACAATTGAGTTATTGTCTGAGAAGTGCATGAAACTAAGCAATAGTTGAAAACGATTGCGTGACATTATTTTCCCCGGAATTGAAAAGTTGTAGAGCGAATCTTTGGACCAATAGTCTTTTAAACACCCGACCTTCACCAAACCCATCCACAAAAGAAGGCCAAGGAACTTCTTCATTTCAAAATCTGTTGTTGGTATCCAATTTTTTTTTCGAGAAAATCTGGTAACAGCACCTTTATTTACATATTCCTCCGCATACTTATTTGTTTCTGATACAATTAATTCAATAACGTCCTTGTCAACAAATAGGAGAAATAAATCCAAACAGGAAATATCTGTTGGAATAGACTGTTGCAAGCCTGATCGCCCAGTGAATGTAAAAGTTTTCTGACGAGAACTAAATTCAGTCCAAATGTTTGTTTCGGAAGAACCGACTACGTTTGTCAATGATGTTGGCTCGTCCTCATCCATGTCCCAGTCGTCTTCAGTATCGCTGTTATAAATGTTATCAATGATATTAGTATCATAGTTATTGTCAGAGTCAGTGTCCAAATCATCTGGTAGCCAGTTCTCATCAATCAAGTCATCGCAAGAAAAATCACCATCATCACTTTCTTCCAACGCTTCACATATTTCACGATCTCTAACTTTTCGCTTCGCCATTTTTCTAATTCAAATCTACAAAAATAAAAGAAAATAAAGAAAAATAAAAATAAAGAAAACAAAAAAAGAAGCCAAATAAAAATAAAAAATAGCACAAAATAAAAATAAAAACAGATATAATAAAAAATTTAAATAAATTTAAAGAAAAATGCGTAAAAAGAAAAAAATAAAAAATTGCAAAAAAATTAAGAAGTAGCACATTTTCGTACGACAGCGATTTTTACGATTGCAATTCCGTCGTGCAGTGCCACGTCGTACGGAAACGTGCGACATAAAAAAAACCGTTATAAAATCCAAAATAAACCACAAAATCATCCGGGATTGGCGCAGAACTGAATATTTTCTACTTTTACACCAGATTATAGCAAAAAATGTGCTTGGCACCCGGCGAAGGTTTTCGTCAAAACCCCTTGGCACTCAATGTGTTAAGTGAAATTAAAAAATAATAATTAAGAAATAATTGTTTTATTTGGGCCAAAAATGTATTTAAAATACTCTAGAACTATAACCTCACGTTTTGAAAAGGTACTAACCATATAAGTAGCATTAAAAAAACAACAACAAAAGGCATAGAATCAGTAGACGTTCCTTAAATCTTTTCTATCTCAAAGTACTTAATTTTTTTTAATAAACATTTAATACTGGCCTAAATCAATAAATATTCTTTATTCACTTTATTAAGTTTAAAGAATTTGCTGTAATATTCTTCGTAAATAGTTTAGAGGCCGCGGCGGGTAGTTGTTTATCCACACGGTACATAAAACTTGCACCTAGATAAGATGTAGAGCCAGGTACATGAAAAGGGGACTTAGCCACGAAAGATGCTGCTCTAATATTATCCAAAGCACGTAATTGTGCAATTCTCTCATCAACACGATCAACAATTAGTTGACCCTGTGAACCAGCTACATTAGTAGGGATAGGACCAGACTCGAGAGAAGGGACTTCTAATAAATACTTACTCACAGAGTTGAGTAATCTAACACAAATACGGAAATCATTAATATCAGCGGGAAACGTCTCACCCGTGATACCGGCGTTAGCAAGAACAGCTCTTTGCATCTCACTCAATCGGATTGAATCTGCATATCCGATACATCTGGAGTTCCAATTTTGGGCTATTTCATTAGGCTGCCACATAACACCTATTGCAGGATCCTCTGTGTATGCAATATCGTAACTTATGCGTTCAGCTGCCAATGAAATGTTTGGGTATGAAGCGGTTAAATAATACTCAGCTTCCATATCCCTGAAAATACCCTGTGTCATCATATACATAAGGTTTGATATTGAATTTTGACTCGACACTACTGGGTATATTAAAATTACCGAATCCACTTAAATACAAAACGATTGATTTGGGCAAAATATAATTGCCCTCCGTGTATATCATTTCTATCAACTCCAACTCAGACTGAGTCAAAGGATACTTGTTTTTCTTCTTCAAGTAAATTGCCCTAGTCCAGGCAAATACTGTGATATAATAATTATACATGGATAAGGATATAGATATTTTGAAGTTGAGGGAATGAGCACAGAAATTCTCGTAGGATTCATTCACTAATGGGGTAAGGCCTTCGAACCCGGAAAAATGATTTAGTTCCTCTGCTACAGGAACAAGCTCCTCAGCTGCAGCTGGATCAAAAGCTTCCAAATATAAAGGATCATTCTTCAGTTCAGATGATGTCTTCGATAAATGTTGTCCAGTCGGTGGTTCTCTCGCTGTCATCGGTGCTCTAATGTTATCTCTGGGATTATTTGAAATTCCTCCCCTTCTAAAAGTAGGGTGTTGCGATTGGGGGGATTTCCTCTTCTATTATTATTGCGCCTATTATTGTTGTTGTTAGGTTGGCCATTTACATATCCATGGTTGACGTTTTGTTGGCGATAGTTGTTACCATTGTTGTAATTATAATTATTATTATTATTGAAACCGTGTTCATCACTGTCGTTTCTTGGTCCATAAGCGTAATTGTTATTGTTCTGGTTGCGGTTCATCTTGAATACGTCTTATACCTTAAAATTTCTCTTTAATTATTTAGTTTTGTTTTCTTTAAAATGCCTCTCCGAGGTCTTTGATTTTTAAAAGTTGTTTTCTTTGTAGGTTTGTGGGGTTTCCACTTCGATTATTAAATTATTTATTTGTTTTGTGGGGCTTCCACTTCGATTTGTTTGATTTATTTTACCTTAAAAAAAATTAGTTCTTCGTGCTTTATCTAACTGGTAATTGGGTACTTACCAGTTATAGGCAGGTTATGTGGGTTTCGCCAACCTGCCTAATCAAGTGTACCGTAAGGCCGTAAAGCGAGGCTTCGAATTCACTCTGATGGTGGTGGGAGCTAGTGGTTTGGGTAAATCAACACTAATCAATTCCATGTTCCTATCGGACATCTATAATTCAGAGCAGTATCCGGGATCTTCTTTGAGGAAGAAAAAAACCGTGGCCGTTGAAGCTACCAAAGTATTGCTTAAAGAAAACGGTGTCAATCTCACCTTAACTGTGGTAGACACCCCCGGCTTTGGCGATAGTGTAGATAATACCAATTGCTGGGTACCAATTTTGGAATATGTAGATTCTAAATATGAAGAATATTTAACTGCTGAATCCAGAGTGTATCGTAAACAAATTCCTGATAACCGCGTACACTGTTGCTTGTATTTTATTGGACCTACTGGTCATGGCTTAAGGCCTTTGGATATTGCTTGCATGCAGAGTCTATCGGATAAAGTTAACTTGGTTCCTGTCATAGCTAAAGCTGATACGTTAACCCCCGACGAGGTTCATCTGTTCAAAAAACAAATTCTTAATGAAATTGCCCAACATAAAATCAAAATTTATGATTTCCCCTCGACTCTGGAAGATGTAGCCGAAGATAGCAAGACTACACAAAATCTGCGCTCAAGAGTACCCTTTGCCGTAGTGGGTGCCAACACTATCGTAGAACTAGGTGATGGGAAGAAGGTACGAGGACGCCGTTACCCATGGGGCTTAGTGGAAGTAGAAAATCTTTCGCATTGTGACTTTATAGCTCTACGTAATATGGTCATACGAACCCATCTGCAAGACCTAAAAGATGTCACCAACAATGTACACTATGAAAACTACAGATGTCGCAAACTCTCCGAGCTGGGCTTAGTTGATGGCAAAGCCAGACTTTCCAACAAAAATCCTCTCACTCAAATGGATGAGGAAAAAAGAGAACATGAATTGAAAATGAAGAAAATGGAAGCTGAAATGGAACAAGTTTTCGATATGAAAGTTAAGGAGAAAATGCAAAAACTTAAAGATTCCGAGCTAGAATTAGCGCGTCGCCATGAAGAACGTAAGAAAGCACTTGAACTGCAAATACGAGAATTGGAAGAGAAACGCCGTGAATTTGAGCGCGAACGCAAAGAGTGGGAAGATATAAATCATATCACTCTAGAAGAGCTAAAGCGCAGATCCCTGGGAGCCAATAGCAGTACAGATAATGTTGATGGTAAAAAGGAGAAAAAGAAGAAGGGTCTGTTTTAATTAGAATTTCTTAAAAAATAAACAACCATAAAACACAATTTTCAAATGCACAGTATTTTTCCGCAACTTTAAGGCAAAGATTATTTTCTGAACACAAAATTTCGTTCTCACTCGTATCTATGTATTTCTGTATTTTTCCTGTACCTTTATATTATACATTTTCCCCTTTGAACATTTTTATACGATTATTAAAATTGTAGATGTTTAGATTAAAAAAGATTAATGTTAAAAATTTTATATTGACGCTATATTTAGATAAACTTTTCTATTAAAGAGATATTAACTTTACTTAAAGAATTAAAACATCAAAGTTTTTTAAACAATTGCAACTTTTACTATCGGATTCTGGGCGAAATGCAAAAACGATATTTGGCCTTTCGAAACGTACAAAATAAATCTTACTATTGTTGTGTTGCAAAAAAATTGTTTTAAAAATTGTATGTTGCATAGCCACCCTAAAGCTTAAAGTTGGAGCCGCACCTGATTACAACTAATATTTCGCGCACTAACCCAAAAACAGTTACAACTCAAATAATCCCAATGTTCAGAAGAGGCTAAAAATTGTTGATGCAAGTAATATACTAAACAGGCATAAGTGTATTTTTCCAGTTAACACTGTGAGCAAAATTTATTTTTATTTTACCGATCGTTAAAGATTTTTCTGTGAACCTGATTTATAAAAAAAACAATTTTTTAAAATTTCGAGTTGTGACTTTTTCTGATTTATTGTGCGACTTACGTATTTTTAAAATGTTAAATTTAAAATGAGATTTTTGATGCCAAATACACAAAATTTAAGATGAAATAAAAATTATTCATAATTTCCAAACCTTTTTATTGTATTATTTTTTAACTTTTGGAAAGATCTAAAGTTTTAAAACAATTATGGATTAAAAAAGCAATTACATATTATTAAGAACCCCAATTTGAATTCCCTTGAGTTTTGAGCCAGATCCCAGATGTAGGAAAACAAATAAGCATTTCAGAATTTAATATTCGAATAGAAGGAATATGTAAAGGAAATAAATTAAAAATTCTAAAACTTTCATTGTCGAATAAAATTACGGAATATCATATATTGATCAAATTAGAAAAAGTATAGATACATCTAATATTTTAATAAAAATAATTTGAAAATTAATTGATTTTTTTTAAATGAATCCAGTTTTTCCAAAAAATCGACTGAAAAATTATTCCATATTCATTATATTTTTATTTTTATATAAAAAAAAATTGTAGAAAAATAAAATAATTTTTTTTTGACATCCTGCTTCTGAATCAGGCCGTACGAATTATTCCTTCATGGGGTGCCACGTCGTACGAAAACGTGCGACAGGCATTGTCTGGCCTTAGATATTGTCGTGCGTTTCTGGTTGACTCTACAGGGTTTTTTTAATGTGTTTCTAGTACCCTAATGTTTGCCCTAAATTTTGGTCCAATTTTCATACAGATTTCTTAATTTTTGCGGTTTTTATGATAAAAACTCGGAGGTTCTTTTTAATTTTGAAAATTTATTGGAATTCATTCGATATTTCGGAAAAAAGTATAAAAAAGGTACAAAAATATTAAAATTAGGATATGATAATTTCAATTTACATTAATTTTTCAGATGTGCATATTTCGGAAAGCAATCAATGCACAATTGGGGAGTGTTGGGGCATTGCGGACAGTACGTAGTTGTCCTTTTGATATTCGATCTTGCTTCCTTTCGACTAAATTTTCTTTTTGCTTCAGCGTAGCATAAAACGCAAGCACGTCGGATGGTTTTATTATTTTCATCTACTCTTTTTATGATAATATGTTTCGATTGCGATACAGGCTGCGGGGATGTGAGATTTAGTAGGTCCTTAGCAACGCGTTCACGGAATGTTCGTATATTAATGTTTTTATTCGTAGCTGCTTTATACACAATAAAGGCATTTACCACGGAAAGTCCGAGTAAAAGTTCAATTCCCAGTTTTCGATACCATTTTAATCCTTTGCGAATGGTATTTGAGTAAGAAGCCATTTGGTCGGAAATATCAATGCCTGATTTTCCCTTATTATATTCTACCACAGCCAATGGCTTTTCTGTAGCTCGTCTTTTACGTCTCGCTCCTCGACTAGTGGAAGGCTCTTCAGGATTACGTGCTCCATCTGTTGAGGATACCATTATCGGGGCATGTTTCGTAGATAGCATTCTGACGTCGCGTTTATCTTTCCACTTCAGAACAACTATACCATTGGGATCTTCTCTAGCCGCTACTTCGCCTTTCTTTATAGGAGCAACCATAACTTCTTTTGGGAAATGTTTCTTGTTGGCACGGAGTGTACCGACAACATGTGTTTTTTGCTCTAGCATTGAACGAGCCAATTCATAGCTTGTGTAAAAGTTGTCTACATACAAAGTTCGACCTTGACCTTTCAAATCAATGATAAGATCCTCGCAAACACTTTTTGCCAAACCGACTTCTCTCAATCCACTTCCGGAGTATATTTTCACTGACCAGGTGAATCCTTCAGTAGAGCAGAGCTTAAAAAGCTTTATCGAGCATCGAATCCTGCAATGCTTACAGCATTATAGTCACCAGTCGGATGACTAGTCAGATCATATAAATTATTAGGAAATCCATGGTCGAAGTAGATAATTCTCTCCAAACATGAATCGCAAGTACCTATAACAATCCAAGAGTACAGATGACCCATCAAGGCCACCTGATCACCGTCGCCACACGTGGCCAAACGGGATAGTACCAGAAGAACAAGCCTTAAATTCAAGGAACATTTCCAATTATTCATTCTTAGGCGGTATAAAAACATAGCATAAATACATTGCCCGTTCGTTCGGAATTGAAATCCCCGCGAAAACGAAGCAAATCCCATGGCATACACAGGAGTAACTGCGGATGACAAGAAGCGATTAATAGTGTCATAAATTTCCCTTGAACTGGAGTCACCCCAGACCCCGTAAGGAAAATAGTGGTATCGGACGCTCTCTTTTGAACGCATTAAATCGTGCATATGATTACTGACTGTTATCATTTCAGCAATCTCTTGGGTGGTTAACGGATGATCAACGCTCGCGTAATTACGAGGATGAGCTTTATTTGGTATATATTGTCGGAATAATAGTCTGCCTCGCCATGGAATAAGGGTCTCATCAATTACTATGTTTGCACCTGTTTGTAACATGTCCAATAGTGGTTTTATTTTACCAAGCCTATCACCTGGTACAATTGAGTTATTGTCTGAGAAGTGCATGAAACTAAGCAATAGTTGAAAACGATTGCGTGACATTATTTTCCCCGGAATTGAAAAGTTGTAGAGCGAATCTTTGGACCAATAGTCTTTTAAACACCCGACCTTCACCAAACCCATCCACAAAAGAAGGCCAAGGAACTTCTTCATTTCAAAATCTGTTGTTGGTATCCAATTTTTTTTTCGAGAAAATCTGGTAACAGCACCTTTATTTACATATTCCTCCGCATACTTATTTGTTTCTGATACAATTAATTCAATAACGTCCTTGTCAACAAATAGGAGAAATAAATCCAAACAGGAAATATCTGTTGGAATAGACTGTTGCAAGCCTGATCGCCCAGTGAATGTAAAAGTTTTCTGACGAGAACTAAATTCAGTCCAAATGTTTGTTTCGGAAGAACCGACTACGTTTGTCAATGATGTTGGCTCGTCCTCATCCATGTCCCAGTCGTCTTCAGTATCGCTGTTATAAATGTTATCAATGATATTAGTATCATAGTTATTGTCAGAGTCAGTGTCCAAATCATCTGGTAGCCAGTTCTCATCAATCAAGTCATCGCAAGAAAAATCACCATCATCACTTTCTTCCAACGCTTCACATATTTCACGATCTCTAACTTTTCGCTTCGCCATTTTTCTAATTCAAATCTACAAAAATAAAAGAAAATAAAGAAAAATAAAAATAAAGAAAACAAAAAAAGAAGCCAAATAAAAATAAAAAATAGCACAAAATAAAAATAAAAACAGATATAATAAAAAATTTAAATAAATTTAAAGAAAAATGCGTAAAAAGAAAAAAATAAAAAATTGCAAAAAAATTAAGAAGTAGCACATTTTCGTACGACAGCGATTTTTACGATTGCAATTCCGTCGTGCAGTGCCACGTCGTACGGAAACGTGCGACATAAAAAAAACCGTTATAAAATCCAAAATAAACCACAAAATCATCCGGGATTGGCGCAGAACTGAATATTTTCTACTTTTACACCAGATTATAGCAAAAAATGTGCTTGGCACCCGGCGAAGGTTTTCGTCAAAACCCCTTGGCACTCAATGTGTTAAGTGAAATTAAAAAATAATAATTAAGAAATAATTGTTTTATTTGGGCCAAAAATGTATTTAAAATACTCTAGAACTATAACCTCACGTTTTGAAAAGGTACTAACCATATAAGTAGCATTAAAAAAACAACAACAAAAGGCATAGAATCAGTAGACGTTCCTTAAATCTTTTCTATCTCAAAGTACTTAATTTTTTTTAATAAACATTTAATACTGGCCTAAATCAATAAATATTCTTTATTCACTTTATTAAGTTTAAAGAATTTGCTGTAATATTCTTCGTAAATAGTTTAGAGGCCGCGGCGGGTAGTTGTTTATCCACACGGTACATAAAACTTGCACCTAGATAAGATGTAGAGCCAGGTACATGAAAAGGGGACTTAGCCACGAAAGATGCTGCTCTAATATTATCCAAAGCACGTAATTGTGCAATTCTCTCATCAACACGATCAACAATTAGTTGACCCTGTGAACCAGCTACATTAGTAGGGATAGGACCAGACTCGAGAGAAGGGACTTCTAATAAATACTTACTCACAGAGTTGAGTAATCTAACACAAATACGGAAATCATTAATATCAGCGGGAAACGTCTCACCCGTGATACCGGCGTTAGCAAGAACAGCTCTTTGCATCTCACTCAATCGGATTGAATCTGCATATCCGATACATCTGGAGTTCCAATTTTGGGCTATTTCATTAGGCTGCCACATAACACCTATTGCAGGATCCTCTGTGTATGCAATATCGTAACTTATGCGTTCAGCTGCCAATGAAATGTTTGGGTATGAAGCGGTTAAATAATACTCAGCTTCCATATCCCTGAAAATACCCTGTGTCATCATATACATAAGGTTTGATATTGAATTTTGACTCGACACTACTGGGTATATTAAAATTACCGAATCCACTTAAATACAAAACGATTGATTTGGGCAAAATATAATTGCCCTCCGTGTATATCATTTCTATCAACTCCAACTCAGACTGAGTCAAAGGATACTTGTTTTTCTTCTTCAAGTAAATTGCCCTAGTCCAGGCAAATACTGTGATATAATAATTATACATGGATAAGGATATAGATATTTTGAAGTTGAGGGAATGAGCACAGAAATTCTCGTAGGATTCATTCACTAATGGGGTAAGGCCTTCGAACCCGGAAAAATGATTTAGTTCCTCTGCTACAGGAACAAGCTCCTCAGCTGCAGCTGGATCAAAAGCTTCCAAATATAAAGGATCATTCTTCAGTTCAGATGATGTCTTCGATAAATGTTGTCCAGTCGGTGGTTCTCTCGCTGTCATCGGTGCTCTAATGTTATCTCTGGGATTATTTGAAATTCCTCCCCTTCTAAAAGTAGGGTGTTGCGATTGGGGGGATTTCCTCTTCTATTATTATTGCGCCTATTATTGTTGTTGTTAGGTTGGCCATTTACATATCCATGGTTGACGTTTTGTTGGCGATAGTTGTTACCATTGTTGTAATTATAATTATTATTATTATTGAAACCGTGTTCATCACTGTCGTTTCTTGGTCCATAAGCGTAATTGTTATTGTTCTGGTTGCGGTTCATCTTGAATACGTCTTATACCTTAAAATTTCTCTTTAATTATTTAGTTTTGTTTTCTTTAAAATGCCTCTCCGAGGTCTTTGATTTTTAAAAGTTGTTTTCTTTGTAGGTTTGTGGGGTTTCCACTTCGATTATTAAATTATTTATTTGTTTTGTGGGGCTTCCACTTCGATTTGTTTGATTTATTTTACCTTAAAAAAAATTAGTTCTTCGTGCTTTATCTAACTGGTAATTGGGTACTTACCAGTTATAGGCAGGTTATGTGGGTTTCGCCAACCTGCCTAATCAAGTGTACCGTAAGGCCGTAAAGCGAGGCTTCGAATTCACTCTGATGGTGGTGGGAGCTAGTGGTTTGGGTAAATCAACACTAATCAATTCCATGTTCCTATCGGACATCTATAATTCAGAGCAGTATCCGGGATCTTCTTTGAGGAAGAAAAAAACCGTGGCCGTTGAAGCTACCAAAGTATTGCTTAAAGAAAACGGTGTCAATCTCACCTTAACTGTGGTAGACACCCCCGGCTTTGGCGATAGTGTAGATAATACCAATTGCTGGGTACCAATTTTGGAATATGTAGATTCTAAATATGAAGAATATTTAACTGCTGAATCCAGAGTGTATCGTAAACAAATTCCTGATAACCGCGTACACTGTTGCTTGTATTTTATTGGACCTACTGGTCATGGCTTAAGGCCTTTGGATATTGCTTGCATGCAGAGTCTATCGGATAAAGTTAACTTGGTTCCTGTCATAGCTAAAGCTGATACGTTAACCCCCGACGAGGTTCATCTGTTCAAAAAACAAATTCTTAATGAAATTGCCCAACATAAAATCAAAATTTATGATTTCCCCTCGACTCTGGAAGATGTAGCCGAAGATAGCAAGACTACACAAAATCTGCGCTCAAGAGTACCCTTTGCCGTAGTGGGTGCCAACACTATCGTAGAACTAGGTGATGGGAAGAAGGTACGAGGACGCCGTTACCCATGGGGCTTAGTGGAAGTAGAAAATCTTTCGCATTGTGACTTTATAGCTCTACGTAATATGGTCATACGAACCCATCTGCAAGACCTAAAAGATGTCACCAACAATGTACACTATGAAAACTACAGATGTCGCAAACTCTCCGAGCTGGGCTTAGTTGATGGCAAAGCCAGACTTTCCAACAAAAATCCTCTCACTCAAATGGATGAGGAAAAAAGAGAACATGAATTGAAAATGAAGAAAATGGAAGCTGAAATGGAACAAGTTTTCGATATGAAAGTTAAGGAGAAAATGCAAAAACTTAAAGATTCCGAGCTAGAATTAGCGCGTCGCCATGAAGAACGTAAGAAAGCACTTGAACTGCAAATACGAGAATTGGAAGAGAAACGCCGTGAATTTGAGCGCGAACGCAAAGAGTGGGAAGATATAAATCATATCACTCTAGAAGAGCTAAAGCGCAGATCCCTGGGAGCCAATAGCAGTACAGATAATGTTGATGGTAAAAAGGAGAAAAAGAAGAAGGGTCTGTTTTAATTAGAATTTCTTAAAAAATAAACAACCATAAAACACAATTTTCAAATGCACAGTATTTTTCCGCAACTTTAAGGCAAAGATTATTTTCTGAACACAAAATTTCGTTCTCACTCGTATCTATGTATTTCTGTATTTTTCCTGTACCTTTATATTATACATTTTCCCCTTTGAACATTTTTATACGATTATTAAAATTGTAGATGTTTAGATTAAAAAAGATTAATGTTAAAAATTTTATATTGACGCTATATTTAGATAAACTTTTCTATTAAAGAGATATTAACTTTACTTAAAGAATTAAAACATCAAAGTTTTTTAAACAATTGCAACTTTTACTATCGGATTCTGGGCGAAATGCAAAAACGATATTTGGCCTTTCGAAACGTACAAAATAAATCTTACTATTGTTGTGTTGCAAAAAAATTGTTTTAAAAATTGTATGTTGCATAGCCACCCTAAAGCTTAAAGTTGGAGCCGCACCTGATTACAACTAATATTTCGCGCACTAACCCAAAAACAGTTACAACTCAAATAATCCCAATGTTCAGAAGAGGCTAAAAATTGTTGATGCAAGTAATATACTAAACAGGCATAAGTGTATTTTTCCAGTTAACACTGTGAGCAAAATTTATTTTTATTTTACCGATCGTTAAAGATTTTTCTGTGAACCTGATTTATAAAAAAAACAATTTTTTAAAATTTCGAGTTGTGACTTTTTCTGATTTATTGTGCGACTTACGTATTTTTAAAATGTTAAATTTAAAATGAGATTTTTGATGCCAAATACACAAAATTTAAGATGAAATAAAAATTATTCATAATTTCCAAACCTTTTTATTGTATTATTTTTTAACTTTTGGAAAGATCTAAAGTTTTAAAACAATTATGGATTAAAAAAGCAATTACATATTATTAAGAACCCCAATTTGAATTCCCTTGAGTTTTGAGCCAGATCCCAGATGTAGGAAAACAAATAAGCATTTCAGAATTTAATATTCGAATAGAAGGAATATGTAAAGGAAATAAATTAAAAATTCTAAAACTTTCATTGTCGAATAAAATTACGGAATATCATATATTGATCAAATTAGAAAAAGTATAGATACATCTAATATTTTAATAAAAATAATTTGAAAATTAATTGATTTTTTTTAAATGAATCCAGTTTTTCCAAAAAATCGACTGAAAAATTATTCCATATTCATTATATTTTTATTTTTATATAAAAAAAAATTGTAGAAAAATAAAATAATTTTTTTTTGACATCCTGCTTCTGAATCAGGCCGTACGAATTATTCCTTCATGGGGTGCCACGTCGTACGAAAACGTGCGACAGGCATTGTCTGGCCTTAGATATTGTCGTGCGTTTCTGGTTGACTCTACAGGGTTTTTTTAATGTGTTTCTAGTACCCTAATGTTTGCCCTAAATTTTGGTCCAATTTTCATACAGATTTCTTAATTTTTGCGGTTTTTATGATAAAAACTCGGAGGTTCTTTTTAATTTTGAAAATTTATTGGAATTCATTCGATATTTCGGAAAAAAGTATAAAAAAGGTACAAAAATATTAAAATTAGGATATGATAATTTCAATTTACATTAATTTTTCAGATGTGCATATTTCGGAAAGCAATCAATGCACAATTGGGGAGTGTTGGGGCATTGCGGACAGTACGTAGTTGTCCTTTTGATATTCGATCTTGCTTCCTTTCGACTAAATTTTCTTTTTGCTTCAGCGTAGCATAAAACGCAAGCACGTCGGATGGTTTTATTATTTTCATCTACTCTTTTTATGATAATATGTTTCGATTGCGATACAGGCTGCGGGGATGTGAGATTTAGTAGGTCCTTAGCAACGCGTTCACGGAATGTTCGTATATTAATGTTTTTATTCGTAGCTGCTTTATACACAATAAAGGCATTTACCACGGAAAGTCCGAGTAAAAGTTCAATTCCCAGTTTTCGATACCATTTTAATCCTTTGCGAATGGTATTTGAGTAAGAAGCCATTTGGTCGGAAATATCAATGCCTGATTTTCCCTTATTATATTCTACCACAGCCAATGGCTTTTCTGTAGCTCGTCTTTTACGTCTCGCTCCTCGACTAGTGGAAGGCTCTTCAGGATTACGTGCTCCATCTGTTGAGGATACCATTATCGGGGCATGTTTCGTAGATAGCATTCTGACGTCGCGTTTATCTTTCCACTTCAGAACAACTATACCATTGGGATCTTCTCTAGCCGCTACTTCGCCTTTCTTTATAGGAGCAACCATAACTTCTTTTGGGAAATGTTTCTTGTTGGCACGGAGTGTACCGACAACATGTGTTTTTTGCTCTAGCATTGAACGAGCCAATTCATAGCTTGTGTAAAAGTTGTCTACATACAAAGTTCGACCTTGACCTTTCAAATCAATGATAAGATCCTCGCAAACACTTTTTGCCAAACCGACTTCTCTCAATCCACTTCCGGAGTATATTTTCACTGACCAGGTGAATCCTTCAGTAGAGCAGAGCTTAAAAAGCTTTATCGAGCATCGAATCCTGCAATGCTTACAGCATTATAGTCACCAGTCGGATGACTAGTCAGATCATATAAATTATTAGGAAATCCATGGTCGAAGTAGATAATTCTCTCCAAACATGAATCGCAAGTACCTATAACAATCCAAGAGTACAGATGACCCATCAAGGCCACCTGATCACCGTCGCCACACGTGGCCAAACGGGATAGTACCAGAAGAACAAGCCTTAAATTCAAGGAACATTTCCAATTATTCATTCTTAGGCGGTATAAAAACATAGCATAAATACATTGCCCGTTCGTTCGGAATTGAAATCCCCGCGAAAACGAAGCAAATCCCATGGCATACACAGGAGTAACTGCGGATGACAAGAAGCGATTAATAGTGTCATAAATTTCCCTTGAACTGGAGTCACCCCAGACCCCGTAAGGAAAATAGTGGTATCGGACGCTCTCTTTTGAACGCATTAAATCGTGCATATGATTACTGACTGTTATCATTTCAGCAATCTCTTGGGTGGTTAACGGATGATCAACGCTCGCGTAATTACGAGGATGAGCTTTATTTGGTATATATTGTCGGAATAATAGTCTGCCTCGCCATGGAATAAGGGTCTCATCAATTACTATGTTTGCACCTGTTTGTAACATGTCCAATAGTGGTTTTATTTTACCAAGCCTATCACCTGGTACAATTGAGTTATTGTCTGAGAAGTGCATGAAACTAAGCAATAGTTGAAAACGATTGCGTGACATTATTTTCCCCGGAATTGAAAAGTTGTAGAGCGAATCTTTGGACCAATAGTCTTTTAAACACCCGACCTTCACCAAACCCATCCACAAAAGAAGGCCAAGGAACTTCTTCATTTCAAAATCTGTTGTTGGTATCCAATTTTTTTTTCGAGAAAATCTGGTAACAGCACCTTTATTTACATATTCCTCCGCATACTTATTTGTTTCTGATACAATTAATTCAATAACGTCCTTGTCAACAAATAGGAGAAATAAATCCAAACAGGAAATATCTGTTGGAATAGACTGTTGCAAGCCTGATCGCCCAGTGAATGTAAAAGTTTTCTGACGAGAACTAAATTCAGTCCAAATGTTTGTTTCGGAAGAACCGACTACGTTTGTCAATGATGTTGGCTCGTCCTCATCCATGTCCCAGTCGTCTTCAGTATCGCTGTTATAAATGTTATCAATGATATTAGTATCATAGTTATTGTCAGAGTCAGTGTCCAAATCATCTGGTAGCCAGTTCTCATCAATCAAGTCATCGCAAGAAAAATCACCATCATCACTTTCTTCCAACGCTTCACATATTTCACGATCTCTAACTTTTCGCTTCGCCATTTTTCTAATTCAAATCTACAAAAATAAAAGAAAATAAAGAAAAATAAAAATAAAGAAAACAAAAAAAGAAGCCAAATAAAAATAAAAAATAGCACAAAATAAAAATAAAAACAGATATAATAAAAAATTTAAATAAATTTAAAGAAAAATGCGTAAAAAGAAAAAAATAAAAAATTGCAAAAAAATTAAGAAGTAGCACATTTTCGTACGACAGCGATTTTTACGATTGCAATTCCGTCGTGCAGTGCCACGTCGTACGGAAACGTGCGACATAAAAAAAACCGTTATAAAATCCAAAATAAACCACAAAATCATCCGGGATTGGCGCAGAACTGAATATTTTCTACTTTTACACCAGATTATAGCAAAAAATGTGCTTGGCACCCGGCGAAGGTTTTCGTCAAAACCCCTTGGCACTCAATGTGTTAAGTGAAATTAAAAAATAATAATTAAGAAATAATTGTTTTATTTGGGCCAAAAATGTATTTAAAATACTCTAGAACTATAACCTCACGTTTTGAAAAGGTACTAACCATATAAGTAGCATTAAAAAAACAACAACAAAAGGCATAGAATCAGTAGACGTTCCTTAAATCTTTTCTATCTCAAAGTACTTAATTTTTTTTAATAAACATTTAATACTGGCCTAAATCAATAAATATTCTTTATTCACTTTATTAAGTTTAAAGAATTTGCTGTCATATTCTTCGTAAATAGTTTAGAGGCCGCGGCGGGTAGTTGTTTATCCACACGGTACATAAAACTTGCACCTAGATAAGATGTAGAGCCAGGTACATGAAAAGGGGACTTAGCCACGAAAGATGCTGCTCTAATATTATCCAAAGCACGTAATTGTGCAATTCTCTCATCAACACGATCAACAATTAGTTGACCCTGTGAACCAGCTACATTAGTAGGGATAGGACCAGACTCGAGAGAAGGGACTTCTAATAAATACTTACTCACAGAGTTGAGTAATCTAACACAAATACGGAAATCATTAATATCAGCGGGAAACGTCTCACCCGTGATACCGGCGTTAGCAAGAACAGCTCTTTGCATCTCACTCAATCGGATTGAATCTGCATATCCGATACATCTGGAGTTCCAATTTTGGGCTATTTCATTAGGCTGCCACATAACACCTATTGCAGGATCCTCTGTGTATGCAATATCGTAACTTATGCGTTCAGCTGCCAATGAAATGTTTGGGTATGAAGCGGTTAAATAATACTCAGCTTCCATATCCCTGAAAATACCCTGTGTCATCATATACATAAGGTTTGATATTGAATTTTGACTCGACACTACTGGGTATATTAAAATTACCGAATCCACTTAAATACAAAACGATTGATTTGGGCAAAATATAATTGCCCTCCGTGTATATCATTTCTATCAACTCCAACTCAGACTGAGTCAAAGGATACTTGTTTTTCTTCTTCAAGTAAATTGCCCTAGTCCAGGCAAATACTGTGATATAATAATTATACATGGATAAGGATATAGATATTTTGAAGTTGAGGGAATGAGCACAGAAATTCTCGTAGGATTCATTCACTAATGGGGTAAGGCCT
This sequence comes from Gymnocheta viridis, assembly GCA_956483585.1. Lineage (NCBI taxonomy): Eukaryota > Metazoa > Arthropoda > Insecta > Diptera > Tachinidae > Gymnocheta > Gymnocheta viridis. The sequence goes on from OY101444.1 coordinate 10,367,579, forward strand.
TCGAACCCGGAAAAATGATTTAGTTCCTCTGCTACAGGAACAAGCTCCCCAGCTGCAGCTGGAACAAAAGCTTCCAAATATAAAGGATCATTCTTCAGTTCAGATGATGTCTTCGATAAATGTTGTCCAGTCGGTGGTTCTCTCGCTGTCATCGGTGCTCTAATGTTATCTCTGGGATTATTTGAAATTCCTCCCCTTCTAAAAGTAGGGTGTTGCGATTGGGGGGATTTCCTCTTCTATTATTATTGCGCCTATTATTGTTGTTGTTAGGTTGGCCATTTACATATCCATGGTTGACGTTTTGTTGGCGATAGTTGTTACCATTGTTGTAATTATAATTATTATTATTATTGAAACCGTGTTCATCACTGTCGTTTCTTGGTCCATAAGCGTAATTGTTATTGTTCTGGTTGCGGTTCATCTTGAATACGTCTTATACCTTAAAATTTCTCTTTAATTATTTAGTTTTGTTTTCTTTAAAATGCCTCTCCGAGGTCTTTGATTTTTAAAAGTTGTTTTCTTTGTAGGTTTGTGGGGTTTCCACTTCGATTATTAAATTATTTATTTGTTTTGTGGGGCTTCCACTTCGATTTGTTTGATTTATTTTACCTTAAAACAAATTAGTTCTTCGTGCTTTATCTAACTGGTAATTGGGTACTTACCAGTTATAGGCAGGTTATGTGGGTTTCGCCAACCTGCCTAATCAAGTGTACCGTAAGGCCGTAAAGCGAGGCTTCGAATTCACTCTGATGGTGGTGGGAGCTAGTGGTTTGGGTAAATCAACACTAATCAATTCCATGTTCCTATCGGACATCTATAATTCAGAGCAGTATCCGGGATCTTCTTTGAGGAAGAAAAAAACCGTGGCCGTTGAAGCTACCAAAGTATTGCTTAAAGAAAACGGTGTCAATCTCACCTTAACTGTGGTAGACACCCCCGGCTTTGGCGATAGTGTAGATAATACCAATTGCTGGGTACCAATTTTGGAATATGTAGATTCTAAATATGAAGAATATTTAACTGCTGAATCCAGAGTGTATCGTAAACAAATTCCTGATAACCGCGTACACTGTTGCTTGTATTTTATTGGACCTACTGGTCATGGCTTAAGGCCTTTGGATATTGCTTGCATGCAGAGTCTATCGGATAAAGTTAACTTGGTTCCTGTCATAGCTAAAGCTGATACGTTAACCCCCGACGAGGTTCATCTGTTCAAAAAACAAATTCTTAATGAAATTGCCCAACATAAAATCAAAATTTATGATTTCCCCTCGACTCTGGAAGATGTAGCCGAAGATAGCAAGACTACACAAAATCTGCGCTCAAGAGTACCCTTTGCCGTAGTGGGTGCCAACACTATCGTAGAACTAGGTGATGGGAAGAAGGTACGAGGACGCCGTTACCCATGGGGCTTAGTGGAAGTAGAAAATCTTTCGCATTGTGACTTTATAGCTCTACGTAATATGGTCATACGAACCCATCTGCAAGACCTAAAAGATGTCACCAACAATGTACACTATGAAAACTACAGATGTCGCAAACTCTCCGAGCTGGGCTTAGTTGATGGCAAAGCCAGACTTTCCAACAAAAATCCTCTCACTCAAATGGATGAGGAAAAAAGAGAACATGAATTGAAAATGAAGAAAATGGAAGCTGAAATGGAACAAGTTTTCGATATGAAAGTTAAGGAGAAAATGCAAAAACTTAAAGATTCCGAGCTAGAATTAGCGCGTCGCCATGAAGAACGTAAGAAAGCACTTGAACTGCAAATACGAGAATTGGAAGAGAAACGCCGTGAATTTGAGCGCGAACGCAAAGAGTGGGAAGATATAAATCATATCACTCTAGAAGAGCTAAAGCGCAGATCCCTGGGAGCCAATAGCAGTACAGATAATGTTGATGGTAAAAAGGAGAAAAAGAAGAAGGGTCTGTTTTAATTAGAATTTCTTAAAAAATAAACAACCATAAAACACAATTTTCAAATGCACAGTATTTTTCCGCAACTTTAAGGCAAAGATTATTTTCTGAACACAAAATTTCGTTCTCACTCGTATCTATGTATTTCTGTATTTTTCCTGTACCTTTATATTATACATTTTCCCCTTTGAACATTTTTATACGATTATTAAAATTGTAGATGTTTAGATTAAAAAAGATTAATGTTAAAAATTTTATATTGACGCTATATTTAGATAAACTTTTCTATTAAAGAGATATTAACTTTACTTAAAGAATTAAAACATCAAAGTTTTTTAAACAATTGCAACTTTTACTATCGGATTCTGGGCGAAATGCAAAAACGATATTTGGCCTTTCGAAACGTACAAAATAAATCTTACTATTGTTGTGTTGCAAAAAAATTGTTTTAAAAATTGTATGTTGCATAGCCACCCTAAAGCTTAAAGTTGGAGCCGCACCTGATTACAACTAATATTTCGCGCACTAACCCAAAAACAGTTACAACTCAAATAATCCCAATGTTCAGAAGAGGCTAAAAATTGTTGATGCAAGTAATATACTAAACAGGCATAAGTGTATTTTTCCAGTTAACACTGTGAGCAAAATTTATTTTTATTTTACCGATCGTTAAAGATTTTTCTGTGAACCTGATTTATAAAAAAACAATTTTTTAAAATTTCGAGTTGTGACTTTTTCTGATTTATTGTGCGACTTACGTATTTTTAAAATGTTAAATTTAAAATGAGATTTTTGATGCCAAATACACAAAATTTAAGATGAAATAAAAATTATTCATAATTTCCAAACCTTTTTATTGTATTATTTTTTAACTTTTGGAAAGATCTAAAGTTTTAAAACAATTATGGATTAAAAAAGCAATTACATATTATTAAGAACCCCAATTTGAATTCCCTTGAGTTTTGAGCCAGATCCCAGATGTAGGAAAACAAATAAGCATTTCAGAATTTAATATTCGAATAGAAGGAATATGTAAAGGAAATAAATTAAAAATTCTAAAACTTTCATTGTCGAATAAAATTACGGAATATCATATATTGATCAAATTAGAAAAAGTATAGATACATCTAATATTTTAATAAAAATAATTTGAAAATTAATTGATTTTTTTTAAATGAATCCAGTTTTTCCAAAAAATCGACTGAAAAATTATTCCATATTCATTATATTTTTATTTTTATATAAAAAAAAATTGTAGAAAAATAAAATAATTTTTTTTTGACATCCTGCTTCTGAATCAGGCCGTACGAATTATTCCTTCATGGGGTGCCACGTCGTACGAAAACGTGCGACAGGCATTGTCTGGCCTTAGATATTGTCGTGCGTTTCTGGTTGACTCTACAGGGTTTTTTTAATGTGTTTCTAGTACCCTAATGTTTGCCCTAAATTTTGGTCCAATTTTCATACAGATTTCTTAATTTTTGCGGTTTTTATGATAAAAACTCGGAGGTTCTTTTTAATTTTGAAAATTTATTGGAATTCATTCGATATTTCGGAAAAAAGTATAAAAAAGGTACAAAAATATTAAAATTAGGATATGATAATTTCAATTTACATTAATTTTTCAGATGTGCATATTTCGGAAAGCAATCAATGCACAATTGGGGAGTGTTGGGGCATTGCGGACAGTACGTAGTTGTCCTTTTGATATTCGATCTTGCTTCCTTTCGACTAAATTTTCTTTTTGCTTCAGCGTAGCATAAAACGCAAGCACGTCGGATGGTTTTATTATTTTCATCTACTCTTTTTATGATAATATGTTTCGATTGCGATACAGGCTGCGGGGATGTGAGATTTAGTAGGTCCTTAGCAACGCGTTCACGGAATGTTCGTATATTAATGTTTTTATTCGTAGCTGCTTTATACACAATAAAGGCATTTACCACGGAAAGTCCGAGTAAAAGTTCAATTCCCAGTTTTCGATACCATTTTAATCCTTTGCGAATGGTATTTGAGTAAGAAGCCATTTGGTCGGAAATATCAATGCCTGATTTTCCCTTATTATATTCTACCACAGCCAATGGCTTTTCTGTAGCTCGTCTTTTACGTCTCGCTCCTCGACTAGTGGAAGGCTCTTCAGGATTACGTGCTCCATCTGTTGAGGATACCATTATCGGGGCATGTTTCGTAGATAGCATTCTGACGTCGCGTTTATCTTTCCACTTCAGAACAACTATACCATTGGGATCTTCTCTAGCCACTACTTCGCCTTTCTTTATAGGAGCAACCATAACTTCTTTTGGGAAATGTTTCTTGTTGGCACAGAGTGTACCGACAACATGTGTTTTTTGCTCTAGCATTGAACGAGCCAATTCATAGCTTGTGTAAAAGTTGTCTACATACAAAGTTCGACCTTGACCTTTCAAATCAATGATAAGATCCTCGCAAACACTTTTTGCCAAACCGACTTCTCTCAATCCACTTCCGGAGTATATTTTCACTGACCAGGTGAATCCTTCAGTAGAGCAGAGCTTAAAAAGCTTTATCGAGCATCGAATCCTGCAATGCTTACAGCATTATAGTCACCAGTCGGATGACTAGTCAGATCATATAAATTATTAGGAAATCCATGGTCGAAGTAGATAATTCTCTCCAAACATGAATCGCAAGTACCTATAACAATCCAAGAGTACAGATGACCCATCAAGGCCACCTGATCACCGTCGCCACACGTGGCCAAACGGGATAGTACCAGAAGAACAAGCCTTAAATTCAAGGAACATTTCCAATTATTCATTCTTAGGCGGTATAAAAACATAGCATAAATACATTGCCCGTTCGTTCGGAATTGAAATCCCCGCGAAAACGAAGCAAATCCCATGGCATACACAGGAGTAACTGCGGATGACAAGAAGCGATTAATAGTGTCATAAATTTCCCTTGAACTGGAGTCACCCCAGACCCCGTAAGGAAAATAGTGGTATCGGACGCTCTCTTTTGAACGCATTAAATCGTGCATATGATTACTGACTGTTATCATTTCAGCAATCTCTTGGGTGGTTAACGGATGATCAACGCTCGCGTAATTACGAGGATGAGCTTTATTTGGTATATATTGTCGGAATAATAGTCTGCCTCGCCATGGAATAAGGGTCTCATCAATTACTATGTTTGCACCTGGTACGTACATTCTTTGGTATCTCATTTGTAACATGTCCAATAGTGGTTTTATTTTACCAAGCCTATCACCTGGTACAATTGAGTTATTGTCTGAGAAGTGCATGAAACTAAGCAATAGTTGAAAACGATTGCGTGACATTATTTTCCCCGGAATTGAAAAGTTGTAGAGCGAATCTTTGGACCAATAGTCTTTTAAACACCCGACCTTCACCAAACCCATCCACAAAAGAAGGCCAAGGAACTTCTTCATTTCAAAATCTGTTGTTGGTATCCAATTTTTTTTTTCGAGAAAATCTGGTAACAGCACCTTTATTTACATATTCCTCCGCATACTTATTTGTTTCTGATACAATTAATTCAATAACGTCCTTGTCAACAAATAGGAGAAATAAATCCAAACAGGAAATATCTGTTGGAATAGACTGTTGCAAGCCTGATCGCCCAGTGAATGTAAAAGTTTTCTGACGAGAACTAAATTCAGTCCAAATGTTTGTTTCGGAAGAACCGACTACGTTTGTCAATGATGTTGGCTCGTCCTCATCCATGTCCCAGTCGTCTTCAGTATCGCTGTTATAAATGTTATCAATGATATTAGTATCATAGTTATTGTCAGAGTCAGTGTCCAAATCATCTGGTAGCCAGTTCTCATCAATCAAGTCATCGCAAGAAAAATCACCATCATCACTTTCTTCCAACGCTTCACATATTTCACGATCTCTAACTTTTCGCTTCGCCATTTTTCTAATTCAAATCTACAAAAATACAAGAAAATAAAGAAAAATAAAAATAAAGAAAACAAAAAAAGAAGCCAAATAAAAATAAAAAATAGCACAAAATAAAAATAAAAACAGATATAATAAAAAATTTAAATAAATTTAAAGAAAAATGCGTAAAAAGAAAAAAATAAAAAATTGCAAAAAAATTAAGAAGTAGCACTTTTTCGTACGACAGCGATTTTTACGATTGCAATTCCGTCGTGCAGTGCCACGTCGTACGGAAACGTGCGACATAAAAAAACCGTTATAAAATCCAAAATAAACCACAAAATCATCCGGGATTGGCGCAGAACTGAATATTTTCTACTTTTACACCAGATTATAGCAAAAAATGTGCTTGGCACCCGGCGAAGGTTTTCGTCAAAACCCCTTGGCACTCAATGTGTTAAGTGAAATTAAAAAATAATAATTAAGAAATAATTGTTTTATTTGGGCCAAAAATGTATTTAAAATACTCTAGAACTATAACCTCACGTTTTGAAAAGGTACTAACCATATAAGTAGCATTAAAAAAACAACAACAAAAGGCATAGAATCAGTAGACGTTCCTTAAATCTTTTCTATCTCAAAGTACTTAATTTTTTTTAATAAACATTTAATACTGGCCTAAATCAATAAATATTCTTTATTCACTTTATTAAGTTTAAAGAATTTGCTGTAATATTCTTCGTAAATAGTTTAGAGGCCGCGGCGGGTAGTTGTTTATCCACACGGTACATAAAACTTGCACCTAGATAAGATGTAGATCCAGGTACATGAAAAGGGGACTTAGCCACGAAAGATGCTGCTCCAATATTATCCAAAGCACGTAATTGTGCAATTCTCTCATCAACACGATCAACAATTAGTTGACCCTGTGAACCAGCTACATTAATAGGGATAGGACCAGACTCGAGAGAAGGGACTTCTAATAAATACTTACTCACAGAGTTGAGTAATCTAACACAAATACGGAAATCATTAATATCAGCGGGAAACGTCTCACCCGTGATACCGGCGTTAGCAAGAACAGCTCTTTGCATCTCACTCAATCGGATTGAATCTGCATATCCGATACATCTGGAGTTCCAATTTTGGGCTATTTCATTAGGCTGCCACATAACACCTATTGCAGGATCCTCTGTGTATGCAATATCGTAACTTATGCGTTCAGCTGCCAATGAAATGTTTGGGTATGAAGCGGTTAAATAATACTCAGCTTCCATATCCCTGAAAATACCCTGTGTCATCATATACATAAGGTTTGATATTGAATTTTGACTCGACACTACTGGGTATATTAAAATTACCGAATCCACTTAAATACAAAACGATTGATTTGGGCAAAATATAATTGCCCTCCGTGTATATCATTTCTATCAACTCCAACTCAGACTGAGTCAAAGGATACTTGTTTTTCTTCTTCAAGTAAATTGCCCTAGTCCAGGCAAATACTGTGATATAATAATTATACATGGATAAGGATATAGATATTTTGAAGTTGAGGGAATGAGCACAGAAATTCTCGTAGGATTCATTCACTAATGGGGTAAGGCCTTCGAACCCGGAAAAATGATTTAGTTCCTCTGCTACAGGAACAAGCTCCCCAGCTGCAGCTGGAACAAAAGCTTCCAAATATAAAGGATCATTCTTCAGTTCAGATGATGTCTTCGATAAATGTTGTCCAGTCGGTGGTTCTCTCGCTGTCATCGGTGCTCTAATGTTATCTCTGAGATTATTTGAAATTCCTCCCCTTCTAAAAGTAGGGTGTTGCGATTGGGGGGATTTCCTCTTCTATTATTATTGCGCCTATTATTGTTGTTGTTAGGTTGGCCATTTACATATCCTTGGTTGACGTTTTGTTGGCGATAGTTGTTACCATTGTTGTAATTATAATTATTATTATTATTGAAACCGTGTTCATCACTGTCGTTTCTTGGTCCATAACCGTAATTGTTATTGTTCTGGTTGCGGTTCATCTTGAATACGTCTTATACCTTAAAATTTCTCTTTAATTATTTAGTTTTGTTTTCTTTAAAATGCCTCTCCGAGGTCTTTGATTTTTAAAAGTTGTTTTCTTTGTTGGGTTGTGGGGCTTCCACTTCGATTATTTAATTTGCTTATTTGTTTTGTGGGGCTTCCACTTCAATGTGTTTGATTTGTTTAACCTTATGCAGTCAAGGCTTTAGACAGGTATGGCTCTAAAGAGTATTTATTGTATTTTGAAATTTTATATATTTTTCTTCAATAAATGAAATTCTTTGAACAATAAAAATAATGTATATTTCACAATTTCACAATGTAGTGTCCTTTGATAGGAATTACATTTTTTTTTTCTAATATTTTATTGCTGTACAATAGGGTGGAGTAATAATGTATGAAAAAAAATTTTCTTTGTTTTTTTTTCAACGCAATAGCGATAAAAAGTTGCCTTTCAGTGAGTAAATTAAACGTACGAAAAATTACTTACTTGTCTTGATGTTTTGAGGTGCCCCAACACAATTGAAAATTAGGAAAAGTTCCCTATTTTTCATATTCTCCTCAAACTATCAGATATGTTATAAACTTTGGTTTATGATTAATATAAAGTGAAATACATAACAATAGCTAAATAAAATTTGTTATAGACGTTACATATTTTCATATAGATTTAAAGAAACAAGATAAAAGTAATTATGGTAACAGATAATTATTGAGAAATACAGTAATTAAATATTAAATTGTTTTTTTGTATCAAAAATAGGCATTTGTTGGCGCGATAGTAGTCTTGCCCTAATGAAACCGTCTCGTTTATTTTTTCCACAATTTTCTGGGTGACCGAAATATCCATTTCGTTGGATTACCTTGTCAATGACCTTCTTCAAATCTGCGTTCAAATAGCGACTCAGATTAATTGTTTTCCACAAGTGCTTAGCTCCGTTTATACACGAGGGATTACATTTTATTGTAAACCACATCGGACCATAAACTCTCATCACATACGTGGCTAATATCACTAATTTTTCCTCGGGGACCTGTTTAGCAGCATATAATCTTAGAATTCTATTTGCTGTTGTAAGCCATCTAGAATGGTTGAGAGAGCCAGGTTCAATATTAGCTAAATCTGAAGAAAAAACGCCAGTGCTAATAGCGGTCATAATATCGTAAAGATACTTTTGGTCGCTACTCAAATCACTCCTTGTAATTTCAGGTAATATTGTAGGAATGACGGTGAATTCGACTATTGGCACTGTTTCACATTTTTGTAATTGAGATCCGATGGTACCTGAAAAGCATTTAGGACCTGTAGTTTTTCCGTCCAAATGTAACAATAAATGTCGCAGTGGTAATTCATTGGAATGCAACTGGCAGATAAACCACTGCAATGGTTTATTGAGTTCTTCTTCGATCAAACGAATAATACCAGCTTTAAAACCTGTGTTTACTACTGTTCCATCGCTCCTGTACTGTTCCTTCCTGGCTCTGATAAAATCACATAATGGTTTTCTAGTACTCTTTTTCTGTAAAATTTATCATTCTTCTGGATACTAATCAAAGTTGTATCCTTTTTGCCATCGAAATACATACCGCGTAGTATTTTCTTGCGATCTGCATCCTGTAAAGCTGCTCTGACCTTTGTTCTTTCACGGCGCAACTTTGAACTATCAATGACACCACTTGGATCGGTTGATGAAATAATGCCAACATCTTTTAACACAGAAGAAGCTATAATGGCAGCGGCTCTGTCAGAGACTCCAGTACGATCACATGCAAGGGCTAATGATGGTAAATTTGTTCTCTTTTTTTTTTTTGTGGCGGCGAAACTAATTGCTTTGACGTTTCAAGATAAAAGCTAGAAGCGATGCTATCGCTTGAACTGTTGGTTTCGATTGTAAAGTCATCAGGTAAAGAACCAAAACAACACGGCTTGTCAAAATCAGTTATATCTCTGTTACGAAATAAAGTTTTTTCTTTTCTTTCTTGTTTTTATTTTTTATTTTTTATAGTTGCGACCACATCTACACCGCCTATCATCATTTTTCTTGTTGTTCTTTGATCAATTAAAAAATGTATTTCTTCCTTTGGAACACGTCTGTCTTTTAAACACGTACAATTTTGGATAAGTATGCATTTGCAACTGCAAATATCAAATAATCTGTGTGACTCAGCTATAAATCTTTTAATCTTTTCTTGGTAATTTTAGTTTGTTTGACGGCCTTGATAAGGTTTCATTAAGTCCCTATATTTGTCATGGCAGGAACGAATAAGTTGTAGTATTCTCTCAAGACTGACAGTTGGTAGCGATGCTTTTTGCCACATTTCTAAAACTTCCTGGCCCAATTTTTCAGATATGTCACGAACGGTCGGCTCTTTTGCTGTTTTATTGGGCTTTATTTCATTTTTTTTTTTGGAATGAATTTCCGTCATCCCACGTCAAATTTGGTTGATAAACAGACCGGTTTCGGCTATATGCCATCTTCAGTGTTCTCCCAATAACTTTATTTCATATTTAATGAAGAGGTAATTTTTCATAACGTCATTATAAGTTGGTAATTGAGATACTGGTAGCCTCTCTGGTAAACCGAAAACAGGACAGGTCTTCATTTGTCGTGTTTTGACTTGAGACATTTTACTGTTATAAAGAGAAATATATGTGCTAAAATGTTACAATAATTACTTGAACCGTAAAGAGGATATTAAAAATACTACTTACATAAGTCTTATTTCTTGATCTCAGCCGTAAAAATCAAAGGGTCTCACAAAAGAAAACGCACGCGCGCGAGTTGACTGATAACGTTCGAATATCGTTTGAAAAGAGTTGTGAAATCACCTCCGCAATGTCTCACAAGTCCGCGTCTCAACAGGTACGTTTCAATATTAACTTTTTTATCTTATACTAGCAGGACAATGTTCATAATGTCTTGTGACATGCAGAAAATATATGTGATTTTTTTTACTAAATTAAAGAATTTTCCCAAATTTAATTATGTTGGGGGCACCTCTATATATATCATATGTGAAATGAAATTTTGTGTGTATATTTAGGAGTTAAAAGAGCAACTTTTTGCAGGTATTAAAAAGCGCTTGCTCAAAAAAAAAATATCGCTCCACCCTAGTATCCATGTAATTTAGTGATAACTTTGACTTGAACTTTGGCTGCATGTATCCATAATGAAAATTATACATTTTCCATTTGGAAAGCTCCAGCACACAAAATCCTAAGTATATGGGTTTATTATAATATGCCTTGACTCTATTCATTTGAATTGCCACCATATCTTCTGAAAATATAGACAAACTGCGAAAATTGGATTTAGATATCCAATCCTGAACACCCAAATGATTTCGATTTGTTCTGTTCCAGTTCGTCACTATTCTTACATCTTTTCTCTTGTCTACATTCTCCATAGTTTTTCCATATACCGCGTTATTGAGCAATTTAAAGAAATTTTTCTCAAAAACATTTTTTGCACTTGCTCTATGTTTGGTGTTTAAATCTATATAGCTTTTTAATCATGGAGATTGTTTAAAAGTGAGAATTCGATGTGTTTTCTTTAGAACCAAGCCATATTCTAAACATTGCTTAAGAACTCTATAATGTATAATATATGATTCTTTTGGAGAAAAATCAGCAATTAATTTGTTATGCTTTGATTGTAAAGTTTTTTTATTTTCAGCGCAAAAAGTTATTGCATTACTATTTCTACCATTATGCTTAATTACGTAATTCTTAAAATATTGATTAATCTTATGAGCAATGTATAATATAATTCCTACTATTAACAATGTTACAACCAGAGCTGTTAATTAATGATTAATAATCTTAATGTTTGTTTTTGTTTTAATTGATTAACTAAGATTATTTATTGAAATTAAGGATTAATAATCGATTAGGATTAAATTTAGGTCAGGATTAATGAGGATTTATTTAAATTTATTTATTTTTTAAAAATAATCCTACGATTAATACATTTAATGTAAAATATTAATCAATTAATATTTTAGATTAATTAGGATTAATCTATAATCAGGAAAAAAAATTTGTACATGTAGTTCAGGTACATTTAACAAAAAAAAAATTAACAATTCATAAATATAAACAAACAAAAATAATATGTACTAATTTTGACAAAAACCATTGGACTTTAACAAAACTAACTTTTCAAATGACAGGTCAGATAAGGCATTTCGGCGAGGAGTATTCACTATTCCGGCGAAAGAAAATAACCGTTCCACTGGAGCAGATGATGTGAGTGGAGTATTGAAATAAAAAGAAGCCTCCTTCAATGCCGGATATTTCTCCCAGATTTCTGGTCCCACAATCACATCGTTCATGTACGCATAGAATTGACTTGAAATTAAGGCATGTACATCAATTGTTTCACTCTGCTGGAAACATGACCCGATCATTTCAGAAGGACCATCTAAATCGAAAAACATATTTAATAGCAATATCATCAAATCAGTATATAGATTTGCAACATACCATCTACATCAAAATCGAAATAGTTGTTAGTGCTTATCTGATCAATACTTTTAAAAGGAGTTTTAGAAGCAAGATCTGATGATGAAGCAAAGGAACAAATACTCGAAATGACCCTCTTGTAAATGAGCTCTTTCGTCAAACCAGGTGTGCATCTCTGAAGAACAGTCAGCCACTTCATTTTCACGTCTGGAGTCAATACTGCAGCAGTTATTGCAAGGTCTGCATCTGGTTCTAGACTGAAAATATGTCCAAAACGTTTCTTCAGTGCTTGTTGTAGTTTCTGTGCGATTGATCTCAATTGAAACTCCTGTTTACTGAGCTTCTCCAGTTTATTTTCCAATGTCATCAGCACAGGTACAAGAAAACCAAATTGAACAGTTTTCTCGCCTTGAAGAAAGTCCAAAGAATGTGCAATTGGTGTCATCAATACCAAGTACGACTCCAAGTATTGCAGGTCACCAGATGAAAACGTTTGCAGAGTGAATTTTTCGCACAACCTGTTTAAATCCTTCTTGTGGCGGATAAGTGAACTGACTGCGTCGAAAAGAGAATTCCACCTCGTCACAACGGGTACAACCAATTTCGACCCCAAAGTTTCAACAATAATCTCTGAGGACTTTGGCCAGTTGCACTTCTTCCAAATTGCGTTACATTTCTGAAAAATCTTAAAGAAAAATAACTTACAACATATTCTGGTATCGGTGTTTTATTAATTTCCACCGAACTGTTATTTATAGTTTGCTCCTGTTGGTTTATTTTGCTAAGGGGATTACCCCAAACAGGTCCTACCATTGTTTGTAGTATCTTCTTATGCTTTTGGTGCCTTCTTGGTATGCTTTGTTCTGATCTCCGTCTTTATTTCTTCTATTTCCTGCCAATACTCCTGGGATTTTTCCCACTCTAGCAGATGTTTTTCATTTCTTACTGTGTTTAGGAGGTCTGCCAATCTTCTTTTTAACCTGGTTAGTCGTCCGCCTCTTCTTTTTTGTAATTTTAGTTACCTCAATCTTCGGTATAGCCGTCAAGCGGTTTTCTAGGAGCTGTGCTTGGCGCTTCCTATAGTCTTCCAAGGTTATCTTCTTGGGACCCTGGGCTGTTGGCTTGTAGTATGGTGGAGGACTCTGAACAGCGTTCAATTGTTTTGGCACGTATTCTTCTGACATTAAAAATTTTTTTTTTTTTTTTGTAGCAGGATCAATTATGGTTATTGGTCCGTTCGCAGGATCAATTATGGTTATTGGTCCGTTCGCAGGATCGCCATGTGGAGGTTTAAAGTGTGTTTGGTTGGCAAGATCGCCATGTGGAGGTTTAAAGTGTGGAGGTTTAAGTGTAGAGAAAACAGAACTGTTGAGTCAAAGGACTTTTCATTATAAAAATTATGTAAAAGGTTTTAGTGTTTTTGTAGCCGGCAGAGTTTGCCACTGGCTACGCTATCGCTTTTGCCGTTCTGTGCAGAATTGCAAGGGCAAAAGGAGAACTTTCAAAATAAAACTAAGGCAGATGTTGCCGATTTAGCTTGTAGATTAAAAGTCTGGTTTTATTAAATTTTGTATTGCCTTATATACTATGTATGAGACTTACATTTAGCCTTTCTTACTTATTCTACTTATCGATAAAGTTCTATTTGTCTTTGTCGATATTATGGACATATGAATAATCACTCTGATTACAATTATTCTGACCAATAGGAATGTTTGTGATTATACTCATTCCTATTTGTCACTCAATTTACAATTCTTATTGAGTAGAATTTATTGTTTGTGTTTATCATATTCATACCCCAATTAACTTGCATTCCAATCGATGTGCGTCACTTGGTAAATGCCGTTATTTGATCTCGCACAATTACCCTACTCTATTTAGGTTGGTATGTATAGATTTAAGAGTAGTTTAAGGGTATGCGGTGGCAACTTATGAGGTACACTACAGGTCATTGTGTGAATCATGTAAATTATAAGGATATTCTAAGGTAGCTTCATATACATAACCTTCGTTCGAATTATTATCTATGATTTTTGGATCCAGATTTAGCTCTTCACTTGACAGCCATCTGAATCACCCATAAGGAAGAAGCTCAGACATCGCCCATCCGTAAAGGTTATTTGCATCTAGATATATCAGAAATTCTGAGACCTTATCTTTATCGTAGTCATCTAAATATTTATTGTTTGCTTTTGAATACCTTTTAGAACATTGTACAATTCCACCACGTATACCTTTTTTAAAGAAATTGTACATATGTATCTATGTCGGTCAGCAATTCTAATTCAATATTAGTATACTTCAACATAGCATCCCATGATAGTCCTGGAGCAGTATAATACTGACACGGATCTAAGTTGTAGATACCTTTACAAACTTTTCTAAAATTCTCAAAAATATCTGTAAGTAGAAGTACGTCTGTTTTTAAATATAGCTCCATATAATCTCGCAGAGTTTTGCAATTAAAGGTATGCCAGATCTTTATTGCATGCTCATAGTCTTCAGTCGAGCATTCCTTATTATTAAGTTTATTGAAGAAGTCTTCCCTTGATGGAAGCTGACCATCATTCAATTTTTCAAACGAATCAAGATAGTCGTAAGGGAAAACACCCTTCCTTCTTACAAGATCAAACTCTGTTTTTGTTTTAAATTGGGATTTAATTGTATAGAAATCGTTATCAGTAAGATTATTGGCTAACGATTCTAAACTGTCGGGCATAAAACGTATTGTGTCTAAAAATCTAAGTTCAAGATTGAAATTATCAGTCATTTTTGTAAATCTTGCTAGAGAAATATAAAGTTCTTTGTTTAGCGGAAGGACTTTTATTTTGTCAGATTTTTACCCAATTCTTTCACAAAAAAATGTGAGTCATAAGATGAATAATTATGGAAATAAATTGGAATGAATTTTGGAATTTGGAATTTTAAGTTACAAATATTGTGAGCTGCGTCTATAAATTTACCAGTTATATGGCAATGATCTCTTACGCGATCACTACCTAGAAAATTTCCACATATGTGACAATTGACTGCGTTGTAAAAATTATATACCTCTAAAGAGGATAAACTATTCATTTGTGTCTTATTTATTAAATACTCATTATAGATATCCTCACAATCTTCAATTATACATTGAACAAATTTTTCAGCTGCATCTTTACCCGTATAAATTCTAAATTTATCTAACTTATCATTACTTATACATTTAACATAATAACTAAAAGCACAGGGAATGTGCTTCTTAATAAATTTACTTTTATGACTTACATTTAATTGAACGTTCTCAAGGATACATTCAAAATCTGCATATACAGCAAATGGCACATCCATCTGCCGCTGATGGTCCTTAAATTTTAAAATCGAATTTTCAGCAGATGGCAACTCTGCAACGGGTGGCGTAGGGGAAGTTGGACGCCGAGTAACGGCTCTGCAACAATTTTTCCACATTCCGCTTTATGATGTTCCATACTTCTTTCGCTGTGTGTGTATTGCAGACAGGTGTTGCAAAACAAAAGTTTACCGCAGTGCATCGTTGTCTGAGCTTTCAAAAGTCTGCAAAAGAAATAAATTTATACATATTTAAGTATATATATATATATATATATATATATATATATATATATACTGACGAAGATAAATCATTGTCACTGAAGTTACCAGTTGGCTTGTAGAAGACGTCAACTATTGCTAAATGTATTCCATGTGCCATGCAAAGTTGCTGCTTTGGTGTAATCAATTTTCCAATTTTTACCATTGTTGAAGCTCCGTCTGTTGTAAAAGCTACTATGTCATTGGACAATGAAACACCAAAATCTTTTAACCTCTCTTCTATGATTTGTATACAATATAAAGCAGTTGCAGACTTTTTCACCCTTACCAAACCTAGATTATACAATTTATTACTTGAACGCAAAATAAGATTGATGTAACGTTTATTTGATGTTGATGTCCACTCGTCAAACATAAGGCTAAATTTATATCCATCACTTTTAATTTTGCTTATTTCTTTTAAAGTTTTATTTTTGCATTTTAAAAAGTACTCCAGAAATTGTGCTTTTATTGTTTCCTTTGATTTTGGAAGTTCAAAACCCCGGGATACCAAGGACTTTCGAAGTTCTGTAGACGTGATGAATACAGAAAAAGGCAGGCCGTCAATAGCAGCCATGCGGGAAATACATGCTCCAAGAGAATCTTCTTGTAATACGGAGTACTTTGTAATTTTTTGTATTTTTTTCTCCGGTTCATCAGTAGCATTTTTATCTAGTTTTACAGCGTGAACCTAAATAAGAATAAGAAAAATAAAATACAGGTTTAAAGTGAGAATATTATAAAAATTTTAGAAAACTTTAAGATGTGTTATTAATCCTTTTGTGGACCCTCCATTAGTTTTTAATATTTTGTTGCATATTTTGCACTTTGCGTTGGGAGCTCCTGAAGAATCACTTAGGAAATAATACCAAACAGAACTTTTGTTGCCACTTTTTGTACTGTGTTTTTCGAAAGACATTTTCCTTTTAATTTTTAAAAATTTACGAACTTTTTAATATATTTTGTATGTATACTTGCTATAATAACAACGATGTAAATCTTTATTTCTTTTGCATATTTAACAGGGTGACACATATAAGTACATAATAATAAATAAGTGTTGCAAATGTTTATTGTATAACAATTTTATATCAAATATAGTATGTAAAAATTTCGGGATATCCCGGGATTTTTATAATGAATCCCGGGATTCGGGATTTTTGAATCCCGAAAAATCCCGGGATTTTCGGGATCGGGATTTCGGGATTGGCATCCCTAATTGTTATACGATCTTTAGCAGCTTTGTATCCACTTGCAGATTTATTAGCCTTTGCAATAAAAGTCCGCTGAGGCATTTTTTTCCAAAACAGGCCCGACTCATCTGCATTAAAGACTTGGTCAGGAACGTATGATTTAGCAGCAATAATTTCAGCAAATTTTTCAGGATATTCTTTGGCTGCATTAGTGTCAGCGGAAGCTTGTTCTCCTTTTAATTTTAGATTATGTAAGGAATTTCTTTGCTTAAATTTTTCAAACCATCCTTTACTTGCAGTAAAGGCTGACTTATTTGAAGTTGATGATGTAGATGGTAGCTGATCATTAAGTTTTTCATGAATTTTTAAAGCTTTATTAGTAATGGCATTGGTATCAATTGGAATTCTCTTTTGAGTTTGATCTTCAATCCAGATCATGAGTGCCTTTTCCGTATTTTCAATTATAGTATCCCGTACGTATGAAGTTGTACTTAAACTTGTTTTAGTTCCAGCTGCAACACTTTTCCTGATTATGTCTTCGTTTTTCTTTATAGTTCTAATTGTTGCTTCATGAATGGAAAAAATTTTAGAAACTGTTGTCACTCTGTCTCCTTTACGTAGTCTATCTAAAATCTGAATTTTAGTTTCCAATGATATAACTTTTCTTTTTGCTTGATCTTTAATAATATTTTTCGGCATGGTTAAAAAATTATAAATGAATTAAGAATTATGTATGCCACACAATTTTGAATAACTAACTTCACAAATATTTTAATTGTTCTGAATATGTACCACGACACACGCCTGTCTGTTTCCAAACACTAACTGAATTGATTGTCTATACATTTTTGAGCTTCTTTTGTGTATGCATGCTATACATGGGAATTCCCTTTTTATATCTAATGGCGGTGTTACCAGATGAAAATAAACGTTTGGTAACATTCGTTAAATTTGAAAAATATTAAAAAGCTTATTTATTGTATGTTATTTTTTGATGAAATATTTAAAAATTATTATTTATTTTACGAGACATATTTTCTGAAAAAAAAATTAATTTCTGATAAAATTTTAAAAAAACCGTGTAAATTGAGGTAATTTCTGTATCCCTCGATTTGTACGAAATCCAAAAAAATCGTGTAAAAGTGAAATCGTGTAAAAAAAGTATCGTGTAAATCGAGGGATAGGTGTACTGCCAAATCTAGCATTCGGAATATAACCTTTTTATACCACCGAATCGTCTTACGAGGACTTGAATAATAAGAAGTCATTTGATCAGTGCGATCTACGCCACCCATAAATTCATTATATCTCACAATTTCAAGTGGTTTTGACTTTTCCACCCTAAATCGGTTCTTTGTTATCACCATCTGTGGATGGTAGGCGGTGGTAATACATAGGACATCTCTTTTGTCGTACCATTTTGATACATACACCTTTCCTTGTCTTTTCCAAATATACTGACCTATTTTTAATTTCTTTTTTGTCACTTTAATTGGATTACCTTTTCGATTACTTCTTAACGTTCCAGTAGTGTGAGTTTTGACCAGCAATAAATCATTAGATAAATTTATACTATTATAATAGTTGTCCAAAAATAGGTGATGACCCTTCCCAAAGTATGGAGTAACAATTCGATTAACAATTGCGTCGATTTTTGAACCTTTCGTTGGATCTGGTTGTTTACCTTTATAAATTTCAATATTTAAAACATAGCTGGATGAGTCGCATAGTTCAAAGAATTTTATTCCAAATCGTGCCCTTTTCGATTTAATGTATTGACGGAAAACGAGTCTACCTTTATGGAGTAACAACGATTCATCTAGCACAATTTGCTCAGAGGGCCAGAAAGCAGCTTGAAAACTCTGATTTATCAATTTTACGAAATTAGATATTTTTGCCATATGTGACTCGCCTCGCACATGATTAGCAGTAAGACATCTCAAGATTTGTTCGAACCTTCTGCCGGACATTGTCGCAGAGAATGCTGGGTGATAGTATAGTGCCGATTTCGAAAATAACTGACGAATCTTTGGAACTTTAATTTGCCCTTGAAGTGGACACAAACCTAAAAATTTTAACATTTCAGGGCGGTGAACGGGTGAAAATTTCATCATCCTTTTAAATCTGCTACCTCTCTGCTGGTTACTTAATTGAAGTCCGTAATCATTCGTACAGCGAATAAGTAGGTCCATGATGTTGTTATTAAAAATTTGATTGAAGACATCAATTGGAAACGATGTATCACTTATTTCGATTTTTATACCAGACGAAGTAGAATCGAAATTAAAATTTGGAATCTCGCTAACCGTTTCATGCCAATCCTTGTCATTTTCATCCGCTTTTACATCGTCCGTGTCGGAGTCAGTATTTTAATTGGCTTCTCCATCGCTGTCAATGCATACACTTTCCTCATCACTATCAACGTCGTCTTCACTTGATGATAAATTTTCCATGATGTAGTTCGAATCGTCATCGCCGTCAGTTTGATACGGGTCCTCTTCTGACGAATCGTCGGTACAGCACTCATCAAACAATTGTTGTAAATGTTGTTGTCGCTTTTCGTGATCCATTTCTATAACTTAATTTATTTCAGTTTCGAAGCAAAAATAACAAAGAGAAAAAGAAATTAAAAAAAAAATAAAACTTACCAAAAATATTACGTCCTTTACGCAATGACACTTTTTTTGGAACTGTGCAAAAATACAAACAACTACGTCGGCTATAGCCGACGTGATATTTTTTTCCCACTCACGAAAGTTTCCGTTATAGTTAAACAAAAAAAAAAAACAAAAAAAATTGAATTGGGGCACTAACTTAAATCTGATTGCTTCTACAGTGACACACAATATGCTACTACATATAAAACCAGTACAGTTGACGTCGCTTATGTCCGACGTGTTTATATACGAATTTTTTTCTATGTCGGCATATACCGACGTGTCCAATTTAAGCCATTCGTAGTGTCGGATTATGCCGACGTGTCCGCGAAAGGGTTAAAAAAGGGAAATAAAATTAACTTTAAAGATAAAGAATATATAAAAGCAGTCGAAACAATAAAGATTTTAATAACAAGGGAACCAATTCTCTCATACCCAAATTATGAGAAAACTTTTACACTAACAACAGATGCTTCGAACGTGGCTCTGGGTGCGGTGTTGAGTCAACAAGACAAACCGATATGCTTTGCAAGCAGAACGCTCAATGAACATGAGCTTAACTATTCGACCATTGAACGCGAACTTTTGGCTTTGGTGTGGGCAACCAAATATTTTCGTCCATATCTTTTTGGCAGAAAATTTTTGGTTAACAGCGATCATAAGCCCCTCCAATGGTTACACAACCTCAAAGAACCAAACACCAAACTCCAGAGGTGGAGAATCAAACTTAATGAATTCGATTTCGATGTAAAGCATATTCCTGGCAAGGAAAATTACATTGCTGATGCTCTTTCTAGAGTAAAACTGGACGAATGTAATATGAATGAAGATGTTAATTCTGATATGGCCACAATTCATTCAGCGGAAGATGATAATGCTAATTATATTCCCATATCTGAGAGGACATTGAATACATTTAAAAATCAGTTGAGGCTTTTTAGCAATGACACGGACAGTATGTTTGAAGCAGTCAAATAAAAATCAGATTCCATATCTTGGAAATACCCAGTATCCTCATATTTATAAGGCTTAATATTAAATTTCGATTCAACACTGCTAGGTATGTTGAAATTGCCAAATCCGCTCAAATATAAAACAATAGATTTAGGCAAGATATAGTTGCCTTCCGTATAAATCATTTCAATTAATTCTAACTCAGATGGAGTTAGTGGATATTTGTTCTTCTTCTTCAAATATAGGACTCTAGTCCAGGCAAACACTGTCACATAATAATGGCTTGTTCAGATGGGCGATTATGTACGCCATAAAAATGACGAAGTCGTCTATAAGTTGCGCGAATCGACGACTGATTTTCAAAGTAAATTTAGATAATTTCGTAGCGTTTTTCAAGCGTGAGTCTATTCATGATGATTTGATTTCAGAGTATACTGAAACAAATAAAAAAAAAAATTCATCAAAATTTAATTTTTTGTGTTACTTTTTACAATTTAAAGTTCTATCTAGCTTAAAAAAACACCCTTTACATTGAAAGTGAAATAGATCTCTTAAAATTATTATGAAGATATTTTCAAATACAGTTACTACTATATACTACACAAACTTGAATAATGATGATATTAAAAATATTATTAAAGAGCATATGTTAGGAAAAAAATCGGCAATCTTTATGCCAAATAATGTAGACTTTCTCCGTTTTCAGGACGTCTATAAAGACCTAATACGTTCAGGTAATACCGAATTATCGAGGGCGATGAGAGAATTAGAAAACGTTACAGAATATCCAAAATTTAAAACTATTGTAATGGATTTGCATTTGGAAGGAATGCATCAGGGAATTGAAAAAGTTGTTAGGAAATTCTCGATAAAATATTATTATCCAAATTATGTAAAAGAAATTTCGAAAACCATCAATGCATGCGAATTGTGCAACTTGTGCAAATCCGATCATATAAGACATAGGTTGCCTTTTAAGTTAACGCCCCCGGTATATGACACTCGCGAAAAGTTTGTTATCGATTTTTGGCAATGGAATAAGGAGAATTATTTGACATGTATAGACCTTTATTCGAAGTTTGCAATGGCTGAAAAAGTCTCAAACTTGAACTGGGTAGAAACGAAACGAGCATTGTTAAGAGTGTTTAACGTTATGGGACCTCCGAAAATTTTAAAAATCGATCAAGATCAAGGTATGAATAATGTGAATATTAGGCAATGGTGTGAACAGCTAAATGTAATATTAGAGGTTACCACTGGTAAAACTGGCATAGGTGACATAGAAAGACTTCATAAGACGCTGAACGAAAAACTACGAATTTTGAATACTTCAGGTGATAAAGAACAAACTTATATGAGCGTTGAACAGACAATATTTGCCTACAACCACACAATAAACCATTCTAGTACCGGAGAAAAGCCATATAACATTTTTTTTTTAATAAAGCTCCACCATTGATAGATATGCAAAATAAAAAGGAAATTATAATTATATAATTATATTATATAAATGCAGAGAATAAAAGGAAGAGACTAAATAAAATAGAAAATCCTTTTAAAAGGGCAGAAGTATTAAGGAGAGAGGATGATGGAGAGCATTTTGTAGTGAAATTTAGGGATAGAAATGTTAGAAAATATAAAAGCCACTTTAAAAGAAATAGAGTAACAAATATCAATGATTGTAGGAATCAATTCGAGACGGCATCTACAGGAGAGAATCCTGGAACATCTCACTCAAATTGATTTTTCCCGAATGTTCTTCACAGCTATGGTCTTGTTGTACTTGACGTTCGGAGTTGTCGCTCAAACTATTAAAATTGATAAAATTAGTGATGGGTTTGGCTATGTTGTCATTGACCAGGGAGAGGTATCAATCCCCACTGATTATGGTAATCATATTATTTCAACTTTCGCTTCTTTTCTGTTCGCTAGGTTGAGTTTGTTGTAGAGGATAGCTAGTTTCTTCCTCTGCTGAAACTTTTTGCCAGCGCGTAAGTGGATGCGACTACAACGAGCAGTGCAATTAAATTTTATTTTTAATCAGGGGTTCGGTCAACACCAACCCCAATTAGTAGAGGAAATTGTTAGCAGCATGTAGGATTTTTATCCACTTGCTTAGACTAGATTTTTATCTAGTCGTGGAGAATAGGGCACTAGCTCAGGGTTAAGCTCAGGGGACTCCTAGAGGTTTTTATCCGGAGTGGTAGAGTGGTCTGGATTTTCATCCGGTACATAAGTAGGAGATTTAGGAGGATATTTACAGCCACGTATCACCACAGCCACCCAGCTTCAAACCCGGATAAACCGGAGGTCCGTTACAAGTTAAAAAAAAACGTTTGAAACACACAAATAAAAATAATCTGATAAATTAAGTCACCACGGCGAAATAGTCAGATATAGATGTGCTTTCAACATCAGTTGCTATGAATTCCCCTTGACTATTGCTATAGCCAAGTCTTGTGGGTTATAAGAGTTACCTTAACATATAACATGTATGTATGTATGTATGTATGTATGTATGTATTTTTTGTGTTTAAAATCAAACTGTTAATATAAGAAAAACTGACTATAATTTTTAGCATTTATATAGCAAATAGTAATTTAATTTTAAATATAAAAAATTTAATTGAAAATATTATGGTAACTTTTTGATTTGTGCATTTAATTAACTGATGGGCCTGTAAAGCAAAGAATGCTGCAAAAGTAAAATAATAGTAATTAAATAATAAATTGTTTATTTTTAAGTCTTTATTACTCATTTGTAAGTAAACTTAAGTTCTGAATTGCGGTAATGCTACTGGCCCAAGGCGAATTGACTACCAGGTGGTGTTACTACGGCAACTACAACAATAAGGCTAAAGCTTAAAGTCCACACCACGCGTTCTAGGCGCTTGCGTTTCATGCGTTTTAAGTTTTTGACGCCTTAAAAACTGCAAGTTACACACCACGCTTTATACACGGTTTTTGCTTATCAAATTTCAAGTAAATTTTGCAGACTTTTTGTTAGTTTCTTTTTTAATTTTAAGTTCTTTAAATTGTTTTAATTCGTTTTTCATCAACTGCTTACGAAACTAGCTTTCTAATAATTAAATGTTCAATCTCCAAAAAATTTTAGACTCGGAACCTGCCTGACAGCACTAACTGATACGTTGTATACGACGCTTGCGACGCGTAAAAGTAGACTTTTGTTCAACTTTTTACGCGTCACAGGCGTTGCAAACTTTTGTTTTTTAACTTGCGTTATGGAAATACTCTAATTAAACATTTTTGCGAGACGCGTAGGACGCATGACTCGTAGAAGGCGTTGTGTGGACTTTCAGCTTAATTCAAGGCACAAAAAAAATTGTGTAATTTAAAATTTATACCATGGTAGAATAATACAAGTAGTAGCGAAGCGTTAACGAACTTTTTTTGGGTTCGCAGCTGTCAAAATTTAAATATGTACCAAAAAAAAACACACTTGATCATTTGTTTCAAATGCAAATAAGAAAAGGAAAAGAAATAAAATTCTTTATAGAACAGAAAATGCAACCAAACCAAAAAAAAATAATATAAAATTTTTTACCATTTTTCTTTTGTGCTTTTTGACAGCTCGACACTACCTGTATTATTCCACCATGGTCTATTTATTTTTTTTAATGAAACGGGCAGAAGTAAACGGCTGGCGCAATAACGCCAAATGGTTATAAATTCGCTTTCGTATAATGATGATGATAAAGTTTTGATAAAAACCCCAAATTTATGTAATAATTTATTTAATTGCAACATTAAGAATTGTATGCTTAGTGTTTCACGGTTGCCCCAGTGTTGTGCGACTTTATCAGGCTTTAGGTTGTGGTTTCGATTCCCACCTAAGGCTCTAGTCTGCTTTATTGCAACGGGAGAATATCCTTGCCTTTGTTACTGTGCTAAGTAAATTAAGTTGAATTAAAATTCAATACTGTCTGTACATAATTAATAGATAATTGTAATGTCTAATAAATAAATAAGTAAACATTTCTTGTTTAAATTGTACTTAAACATTCATAAATGTATTTTTCTGTTAATAATAAAGCTTTAACTTTCTTTCCTATTTTATAAATTTTTCTCTTATGATATGTAATTTATATGTATTATTAAATTAAAAGTTAGTATTAAATATATTTTAAATTATGTAAAAATTTACAATATTAAATGTAATTGGTATATTAAAAATTTATTTAAATCTTTAAGATAATTCCGAAAATTATTTAACATTTTATCTTTCGTTTTAATTATATATATATATA
The DNA here is from genome assembly GCA_956483585.1 of Gymnocheta viridis. Taxonomy (NCBI): domain Eukaryota; kingdom Metazoa; phylum Arthropoda; class Insecta; order Diptera; family Tachinidae; genus Gymnocheta; species Gymnocheta viridis. The sequence continues at coordinate 10,392,539 of OY101444.1, forward strand.
AGTACTTTAACATGTACATATATGTACTATATATGAATATTATTTATATAAATTTTCATGCTTTAATTCTTTATATAAATAAATTATTCATTTTAAAATAAAATGCATTTAAAAAATTCTCTTCTTTATTTATAAAAATCGGTGCAAATTTCGTACTTTGGACTAGAGAGCATTTTAGGTAAGTTTGTATAAAATATACTTTATATGTACACACATAAGTGTGTATGTACATATGTACATAAATAAGCACATTAACTTGCATATAATAGTCTATTAACATGAAGAGGGTTTATAAATAGTTTTCCAAGACTTTAGGAACTGTATCCGTAAAACAAAAATTAACTAAGTCTCCAAAAGTTAAGGGTCCGCCAGATAACTTTTTTTTTGGAAAATGCTATAAAAAAAACTACTGAATATTTTCTCAAATTTCTTTTTTTATTTGAAAGTAAAATCCTTCCGGTTAATAATGAAAAATAATTTCATTCAAATGGCTGCCTCGGCTGGCCATGCAGTAGCCTACACGATCGGTCCAATTTTTAAGCACATTATCGATTGTGTGCAGCTGTATTTCACCAATGGCTTCACGAATATTGTCCTTTAAAGCGTCAATTGTCTCTGGATTGTCGGCGTAACACTTATCTTTGACGGCAAATAATAGTCCAACGGTGTCAAATCGCAGCTCCGAGGTGGCCAAACTACATCAGCTCTGCGGCTGATAATGCGATCTTCAAAAACAGGGCGCAAAACATCGAGTGTAGCTTCGGCTGTGTGGCACGTAGCGCCGTCCTGTTGAAACCAATGTTTCCAATATCCTCCTCTTCAATTTTTGTGAACAAAAATTCGTTCAACATGGCCCGATAACGATCGCCATTGACTGTAACGGCCGCTCCTTGCTCATTTTCGAAGAAAAATTGCCCAATTATGCCTCTGGACCAAAATCCGCACCAAACAGTGACTCGTTTTGGGTGCGTCGGCTTTTCAATGTATGCGTGCGGGTTTTCTTTGCCCCAAATGCGACAATTTTGCTTGTTTACATACCCGCCAAGATCAAAATGAGCTTCATCTGAAAAGATGATTTTTTGGCAAAATCGGCATCTTCTGTAAGTCGATCGCAGGCCCACTTAGCGAAGCGAAAACGCATTGGATGGTCCATATTCGTTCAGCGGAAGTATAAAACTAATTATCTGTCAAATCAGACATGAGCTAAGTGTTACCATTCACGAAATAAGCACTAGCTGAAAAAAACGTTAGATGGCGGACCCTTTATATGTAGGTCAACAGTAAAGAATCTTTCCCTGGTGATTGGAGCTTAGTAGAGTTTATGATGAAGCTGAATAAATCTGCCACTTAAGCAACAATCGCTGATGGCCCATAATAAAATCGACAGCAATAACTTCAAATTCTCTCTTATTATTGTTTGATTTTCTTTTGTTTGCATTTTTCGTATGAAACATGTATGATGCATGTGATTTCATGAAAACACGGTAACATTGTTGAGAGAATGAGAGTATAAGAAAAAACTCTAAAAATAAAATATTTAGATTCTATTTCATGACCGCATTCTTTGGCATAATTTTATGCCAAACTGTATGGAAAACATTGTTCAGTCTGAAGTTGCAGTTTGTTCTGTTTCATCATTTTATTATAAACTAACTCCCCAAAGCAATTCAAAAACAAATGCGGTAGATTTCGCAAAATTTTCGCAGCCCGAACAACAAAAGAAGCGTGGCTGCACTTAAAAAATCTGTCTATATACATACATACATAATTAATAGGCAAACACGTTTTTTTAGATTCCTCTTACGCTCATATACAGCCGATTTTGACAAAACTTTATCATTTTGAAGATATTTATTCACAAATGTGCACAATCTATAGTTTGTTAAAATCGGTTCAGTAATTTGGGAGCGACGATATGTTTGATAAGTGAAATAAAATGCTGAAAACACATTAAAGTATACAAAATATTTTTAGATTACTTTTTTTTATAGATTAGTGCAAATGTAGGGGGTAATTTTTTCTGTTTTGGGGATATATATCAAAATGGACTTGGCAACACTGTTGTGTTTTAATTTTTTTTTTTATTAACTAATCAACAAACCCAAATGATGGCACTGAATAGTGGACGTAAAGCTGCCATACGTAATTTTCATTTAAAAAACGTGACGTTGCCAGTTAACAATGCAACTGAATTTTGGTTGCATTCCATAATAGACTAAGTTCAGACAACCAAAAAGTGATTTACACAATGAAAAAAGTGGCAGCACTGATTATGTTGCCGCAGAAGCGAGCTGTGTTCAGTAAGAACAACTCTACATCACGGTGCTGCCAGAATATAGCTTTGTAAAACGGGCAAAGGAAACGGAACTTTCGGGTAAGCTGTACAAATAATCAAAATTGTTTGTCGCGAAAAAGTTAAGTATTTCTTTTAAAATTAGAACTCCCATATCTGGTTTAATTTCATGGTATCAACTGAATTGTGTGTCGACTATTGTGGAAGAAGAGGATTTTAATGAAAACAAAATTTAAGAAGTAAAAAATTTCCCGGAGATAAATAAAAATTTAATAATACAAATGGAAGCAAATTCTTCAATTGTGGTAAGATTTCAAAGTTATATATGTATGTACATGTGTACGATAAAAAGAAATTTATTGTTCAACATATTAAATTGACATTTAAAATGCGACAAATTCACGATTCAACAAATTTGTTTGTTCACAACCGCATAAACAAATATCGTATTTTTTTAAACGATAAGCCATACGACTGAGCTTGTGAATTGAACAACTATTTTTGTTGCCAATTTGTCTGCGATGGGAATAAGCGACTAAATAAATAAACTCAAGGAGACTTTTCTTAACTGTGTTTACAATTTTCCTTGTACAAGCAAATACACTTTTGTAACGCCATAAGGAAATACTGCAAATTCCGGCGATCTTAAATAATTTCATATTAATCACTTTCACTTTGTTTGGTGTCGTCTAAAATTTTATTTAAATTTAAGATATTTAAGAGGAAAATATATTTTATATATTTGTGAAATATAGCTCCAGGAATTTAAAATCAAAAGAAAAAAGAAATCACATTAAAGTTAACGACCAGAGCTGTGTATTATTTTTTAACTCAATTTTACACGATCGATTTAAGACAACTTACGCGATCTGAATGACGTTTCCTCTAGAGTATGTGTAGATGCGTCATATCTTATTGACATGATTCTTACTTTTTTTCTTCTTTGAACTTACATTGTTGTTTACAAAAGTCATGTCATGTTGACGAGATCGTGTTGACGAGATACCTTTAGGCTTAAAATTACGAATGAGAAAACAAAACGTAATGACAGTACATGCAACTGAGTCCTTGTTCATTTTTCCCTTGTCTCTGTCGCCTGTGTGTGTAAACACAGACCTTGTACATTTTTTATATACGATTTTGCTTTTTGGTCTCGTTTTCATTAATACAAATTATAAGTGCTTTTGTTTTAATTTTTACATACATACAAATTAAAAATAAATTTTAAAATTGTGGAATTAAGTAGAGTAATTTCTAAAAGTAAAAATTGCCGGAATAACGCGAACAAAATAAAAGCTTAAAGCCTCAATTTCGATTAAACAATTAAAAACTCGATTGAAATCAATACCCAAATTAGGGGTTTTCTTTTGGAATTTTTATTGACAAAATAAAAAGGTTTCCAGATTAGAAAAAAATAAAATAAAAAATAAAATTTTCTGGCAAAAAGCAGGACACACATAAAGTCTTGCTGTAAAGAAACCCCTCCTTTGGTGGCATGATTGCACACCCAATATTTGTGTTATAACAATTAATTACATACTACATATTTATAGTTTAATATAAGGAAGAAATTTTATTAGACATATTCACAGTTTCATTTTCATACGAATAAATAAACTAATATGTAAATACGAGTTTTAAATAATTTCGAATTTTCTTGAACAGCTTTATAAAACTCATACGACTCTTTTTTTTTAAATCAAATTAATTTAATAATTAGTATTGATTATATTATCGGTAAATCTATAATTTCATAATAAGTATTTACGACTATTTAAACAAAATTCGTGAATACATTAAAAATAAAAATTTTTTAATTTTTTATATTTTAATTCTATTAATTGTAAAGTTTAACTTATTTGTTTAAAATCTGCACCAAGTGTTTGATTATATGAATTCACTTAAAAAATATACAATTTAATTATTTTTTTAGAACAGGATTTCGAATTATATTAAATTAAATTATACTTGCCTTATAAAGCCACAACCTTCAAAAAGAGAAAATATTTTTAAAAAGCTAATAAATCAGGAAAACTAAAGGTTGTTCTAGAATGTATACGAAAAGAAAACTGTTTGACAAGTGAATGTTAAACTTTAAAATTTAAACAAATATATAAAACTATCCAACAAATTGTTTGAAAACCCAACAATTGACAATGTCGAAAGCGTTTCTGTATCTGATTCGTAATAATATAGGAATTGCAAAGCCAGCTCCTATATATATTATAATTTTTAGTGTCCGAGTTTCGGTAGATTTTTCAGGTGGAACACGAACTTTTTTTTTTTGTAATCAAATAAACACAAATTTAATTTTTGTGATTTATTTATTTAGTAAAAACAAAATCAACACACATAAAAATCTTTTATTCAGGGCTGTCACGGAATTCAATGTAGTCGAAATTGGTTTTGAAAAGACGACAAAAAAAACACTTTTGAGTAACGAATTTCACTTTTATCGGTTTTATGTTCAAAACAGATTAGAGTTGTGTAATTCCGGAACGACCTAGTTATATTGAACGATTCCCTAATTAAAACGATGCGGACCGATCCAATCGTTCCTTTTTTATCGTTCCTCCCTCCTTCCGCAATTGTTCTGATAAATGTCAAAATCAGTATGAAAAGTCAACACCAATTTTATATAATTTTTTGCTTATGTATGATGCTTGACGGATGTGCGAGCAAATCGTTGATTCGTCAAGTCTGTTTGTTACAATTATTTCGTTCACATATTCTGTACAATAAAGGGCACTATACATTTGTCAAATGCTTGATATCATGCTCGTGTACGTATGCTTAACGTTAGGATATACATCGGCTTGAACGCATGTCAATCATCCAATTTGTAGTTTACGTTGAAGTGTCTGTCAACAGCGGGAGCAACAAATTATGAATAAAAATTACGATAAAAAGTGTTAATTTAATTTTTTGTTTTTCATCCAAAGTACTTTTTTTCACGCAAAACATGTTTTCTTTCATCCGACATTTTTAGCGCCTGTTTTGTTTAAAAACTCGTTTTTAGTGTGTGTATATGCATAAAGAGTAAAACCTATACATTCATCAAAATCACTCGTCAAGCATGCCAAAAATCTAATTTTTTTGGTTTTCCTTTAATCATCGTCGGTGTCACACATACAACAAATTTTCACTAATACCACCATAATGATTGATGTGATTTTGACCGATGTATAGTGAGTGCCCTTTAGAACAAGGTTGACTTTTTCTATAGAGATCAATGTTGTCGACTTAATGGACAATATTATACTTACAATTTATTTTATAACAGTTATTATTTTTTATAAATATTTTACGAAAGCACTTATAGAACATTTTAAGTATAGCAAAAAAAAAAATTAAAACGAACAATAACAAATGTTTGTTGACGTTTTTATGAGCCGACAAAGAATTTCACTCGTTCCTACACTGTTCAAAGTAAACCTACACTGTTTAAATTAAAAAAGGAACGATGAACGAAAGGAACGACTTAGTTCCTTTCATCTTTCGGATCGGTCGGAACGATTGCACAAAAGGAACAATTTTGTCCAACTCTAAAACAGATAGTAATTCTAGATTGAATTCATCACAAAAAAGTATTTTTTCCCGTCTTTTCAAATCCGATTCCGACTACATTAGATTCTGTGACAAACCTGATTATGACAGCTTTAGTTTTTTAAAGGGTTGCAGAGAAAGTTCCGTGCTCGATACAGCTTTCTGTCGAACTCCGACACCGAACCAGAACTAATAATTTTATTTCTACGAAATAAAGCTTTTAGGCAATTCTACAAATTTTAACAACTTCAAATTCAAAGTTTTATTTATTTTAAATCACTGTTGAAACTTAAACAAAAAATGTTTTTTTTTTATTCATTATTTTATAATGTATAATTCAAAATCTTCGATAATGATTAATATTTATTATATTAATAGTTATAAATATTGATAAAATTAAAAAAATAAAATATCTATCGTTGTTTATTGTTTGAGTTTTACATATTTTTTGTTTGTTTCTTTTAATATTGAATTTATATAATAACGAAAATGGCAATATAAAAAATTTAAATATTAATTTAATGGAATCAATTAACGAATGCTGTTCGGCGTTAAATTAAAAATACAGAAAATTATTATAAAACAAACACAATATTGTTATACTTAAAATTTTAAAATCTATTAAAGTGTTAAAAAAAAATTAAATACTAAAATCTTTTCTAAATTTTGTATAGATTTTGTAATTTTGTAGTTTTTTTTAAAGGATGTTAAATGAATGTGCGTGTGTGTGTGTGCGTTTTTTTTTTCTTAAAAAATCGTATACATGTGTATTTTTTTTATAGTAATTTGAGTCACATTTGAGTTTTAAATTATTTTAGTTGTTTGCATTTATTTGCGTTATTTTTTTATTTTTGTAAAAGTTCGCATTGGTTTTTTTTTAAGAATCGGCCTACCTCATTGGGTTCCGATTCTTTAAACGCTAGCGATTCCGTTTAGTCTTTCGGCTGACATTACCCTCGATGATGATCTGTGTTGTTAAGAAAATATTATTGATTAGAATATTTAGTTTCAAATTCAAAGTAGGAGGGTTTATATACTGGGCTTCGAATCAAAACAAAATATATTTTCGAGTTTCAACGTAAATACTCGTATGTAAACACACAATTTCTGGCAGCGCTATATTTGCTTATCGAACTACAGGGTAATCCCTCAGTTTATGTTTTAAAGCATTGAATTTTATTTTAAAGCATTTTCAGCTAAAAATCTCCACGACATAAATATGCAATTCATTTTATAGGATAAACGTAACGCAAATAAAATTAAAATATTTTTTGGATCCTAAAGTATTTTATAAACTTTTTTTTATTTATTCCTTTCGCTACATCCTTTCATTTAGGGATTATAAAAATATAATTGTTATACTATCTAATAGTTTTATAGCTTGTTTCCACTATGAGTTGAATCACCTGCTGCGCTTTCTCAATCATGTTCATGAATCTTTGTGTTTATACTCAGCGTTGCCTCGACCGAAAAATATTTGTAACCAAAAGTTCTTAAAAAAGTAACCAGATACGAAAATAAATAACCAAAATTTTATTTTCTTCTAATATATTTAAAATAGTGTTTTTTATACTTTAAACGTATTCGGATAAGCGATGGCCGTTTAATAGAAAAAATCGCCTGATTTTACTTTGTGGTAATTTCAAGGGGTTTCAGTTAGCTTAAGGGAACATTTCGCACTTGTTTAACAATACCGTATTAACCCCAAATTTGAGTTTATCAATTTATGCGAAAAATGGACATCTACGAGGGCGGATTGATATTGAAGCTACCTAGCGCTAGATGGCAGCACAAACAAAACCTTTTGTTGTTTTAGAAATTGCGATCTGTCAAACGTCACCTATTACAATTTCACCCAAATTCATCGATTACTTTATTTGTTGTAGTCGTTTGAAATAAGCAAATTTTGTGGCGTTCTGATGAAAAAACTATTTAAGAATTTGCTGTATATAGAAATATAAAAGCAATGACTGAAATGGAAACAGAAGGAAATAATGTGGTTAGTGTGTGTATTTAAAATTGACTTAGTAATAATTTTTGAAATAAGTATTTATCTGTTTTGTGGACATTGCTTTCCTTTAATTAATAATATCTATGTTTTTTCTGTCATTTGAATTTAACTATATAAAATCTGTCAAGTTTTTATATAGCAATACAACAGGCCGTTCGTAATACTTTGAACTGGCTACATGACTGTGAACCAATTCACATGATTTATTTTAGGTTTCAAATGAGAGAAAGTTATTTGTAAAATTATGAAATTGTTTGCGAATGAAAAATAATTTTAATTAATTAAAATATCTTCGAGATTTTTCCATCTTAAGCAGATGATCGAATTTTTCTGGTATTTTGTGAGTGAAGCAGCAATCTTCTTTACAAATTTCGCTTCCATTTCTGTGGTACTGTATATTAGCGCTCAAGTTTAAATTCATGTCGAATTTTACCTTAAGAATATTATGTAAACACTGATATATAATTTTGCAGTAGTACTCTGAAGTAATTTTAAAGAAACTGTTTATTTAAATTTTCGAAATTCGATCATATGAATATATGTATAATCTGTTTTTTTTTATCTTGAAGGTTTTGTAATCCATGTTTAATGTAAATTACAAAAAAGTAAAACAAATATTACTCCCAAAACTATTACAATTTGTTTTCAAACAAATTATGTTAATATAGCATATTTTCTAAAAATGTTATTGCATCAAGTTCAAGCTAAATGCTAAAATAGTAACGCTATTCAAATTTTCAATAATGAACACTACTGCAATTTTTAGTCTTTTCAATATGAATTACTCACAAAAAATGCAAATAATGCTTAAATTCGCAATAATGGGTAAATTTTCCTTAAGTTCACTTAAGTACATTATGGCTACCAAAGAGTCTGTTTGAATTTGCTTAAGCATTTGACAGACTTTTCGTTCAATTTTGACAGTAGCTTAAGTTAGCTTATGCATATTATGGTTGGGCCTAAAGACTTAAACACTGTTACCTCATATAAGACTTATACCAATCAACAGGATGTTGGCAAAATTTTAATTGCAAATTTAACTTATTTTGTAAGTATATTTACGGAATTGTTATATTTGTTCTTCAAATATACATAAATAAGACAATTCATGCCTTTTTATAGCAATAATCTCATTAAAATATTAACAATAATAATTATTCCCAACTATTGCCCGATAAATTTCTTTACGTGATAATATTCGTAACTCTAATGAATAGAACTCTTCGCTTCGACGAAATTTTTAAAATAAACTTTCACTTTCTTAAGAAAACGAACAAGAAATTTTAATGAAAGTCAATTATTTCGCTAAAATTTTTACTTATGTATAATACATATACAAAAATTTCATGTAAGTACTTTCATGTGTAAATGCAGCGTTAGAGGAAACCGAAAAGTACTGAAAGCAAAAAGTCAGCAAATAACTTTAAAGGCTGTCTGGAAGCTGTCTCTGATGAACCGTTCAAATACAAGTGTTTTTTGCATGCATTTAAAATTTAAATTGCGGCTAGTCTGATCTTTAGAAGCACGCAGAAAGAAAGATACACAAACAAAATGTGAATTCTGTAAAAAAGACAAAGAAATTGATAATTTTTTTAAAAAAGAAAAGCAGCGAGTCAGCGGTTTTTCGCTGAGCTAATTTTTGTGGCGTTGCAAGTCGTCGACCGCTTGTGAAAAAAATAACTGATTCACGTACATAAAAGTGTTTATATTTAAATGAAATTTATACGTATAAATCATTTAAAATTTGTAGGGATTTTTGTAGAGATAATTTCTTGAACGCGTAGGAAAAAATAGAGATTTTATTCGGGCTGCGTAAGCACTTCTCAAAAAAGTTTATAACATCACTGATAGGTGCAATAATTATGGTTTGAAGTGCATTTTAAAAGAAAGTTTGTATGAACATTTTGTCTTAAAATATATTTTAAATGAAATTTTTTTTATGATTACGGGGTTAAGGACGGGCTCTATTCTAGATTTTGCGCGATCGAGAACTAAGAGAATTTATATCGTATTTAACTAAGAATAAGTTTTCGAGGCAAGAAAAAGATTTAAAAAAAGTTACTTAAATGTAAATTGTTGTCAATTCGAAATCATACATATGTAAATACCTGTAATATTTGACTTGCTTCAAACGCAGTTCCTGGCAGTAATATAACCGGCGAAGAGACATGGCCAGCCTCAACACACAACATATTGGGAAATTCATCATCACCAAAATCACCAATCTCTCTGGCCTTATCAATCCATGGATTCCAAATGACTGTATCTGGAAAATTATATTTGTGTATGCGCATTTTGCGGCCCGACACAACATTCGTTATAATGTGTTCTTGAGGCGTATGTTGATAAATGCGATCGGTCCATTCATTTACCGTCACAACTTCTCGGCCCTCTTGATACATAGCACCATCGCGAGTCTAACAAAACGTAAAACAATTAAATTTTAATTCAAATATGTATGTATGTATGTATGTATATAGATGTGTTGTCCCCAACAAACCTTATCCATAAAGGTACAACCATGCAGTCCAGTTATTTGACAACGTCTAACATCAGGAACTTTTAAATACGTATGCAATAATAGATTAAATGTAAGCGCTAAGTCTTTACTAGGATTATAGACACCAATATGGAAATGTAATTCTTTTTCACGCAATATCAAACGATACGTAATGCGAAACCTGTAAAGTCAAACATGAAAGTTTACTTTATTATTATTATTATTTTTTTTTTTTTTTGTTCTGCTTATTTACTGATAGTTCCACATTGAACGTGTGAATTCATTGTCCATTAAAGAAAATATAGCCTCTACATCACCATTATGGAGTCTTTCCGGTGGCCTCTCCAAATTCCAACGCGTTATGCGTGCAAAACCATGTTGAGCACCAAATGTCCATGGACCGAATTGAGCTGTTTGAAAGGAAAACATTTTTATTTAGAAGTATTTTAACAGGCAACTGCATATTTTATTTTATAAAACTTACGGAAGACGAATGGTATGCCGCCGCGTATTGCCTTTTTCCCATCAAAAGATGCCAATTTGCTGTAAATATAAACATGTTAACAATTTATTTTTTTAGAAAATATTTGTTCAAGGCGAATTCATAACAGGTGGACTTGATAGCGCAGCTCAAGGCCGATCCACAACAGGTAGTCTCATCCGAATTCGCCTTGGAAAGTTAGGGCAGATGTGTCTGTCGAAAACGGTTGACAAATTTATGAGAAAATTAAACAAATTAAAAACATAAAAATATGTACATATGTATGCACTAGTATGTATGTTTTGGGAATATGTGGATATAAAAATAGCTAAGAAAAACTATTTCGGCTGCGACATCCGTGTCTGCAGAGGCTCAAATAGTGCGGAAGGGGTTCCGAGTAAATCACGTCAGTTTGTTAGATACGCAGGTGGCAGAAGCAGCAGTTGTTGGTGTAGGCGTACCTGCAGGGCAGAGTAATGCTATGTGCCTGCAAGTCAAAGTTTTGTTACACCCGTTCGCACTACAGTAGCGTCGGTTACAGCTACTGGCACTGTGAATACGGCTACTGATATAAATACTGCGGAAAACTTTGATCATAGCACATCTGTAAATCGCATCAGGTTACAACCTTCCGCCACAGTTATATCACCAACACTACTTCCATGGCGGCTAGTCCTGCCAAGTGCAATTAATAAATGCCATACCCCACTTCAATTCCGACAACTACATAATAATCTCTCAGGATATTAGTGGCTTTCCAGTTTCCGCTGGTGGTTCAGTTGGTACTATTAGTGGTACGCTGGTTGGTAGTTCTGTTTCAGCTCTATAATCTGCTGATATTGATAAGCAACAGCAAATAAATAATTTATAAAATGGAGCACAATGTAAGAAGTTTTTTTGTATAAAACATGTTATTTAAAATAAAAACTTTTTAGCATATAAATAATTTTTCTTTTTTATGAAAACAAACAAAATAATTTTAAAAAATTTGACAACCAAAATTCAAGCGAATTGAGTCACCTGATCTCTCGAGGCCACCTGTTGTGAATTCGCCTTGGCGGAGCTGATAACTTTTTTTGTAAATTTTATTCAAGGCGAACTATAATAGTTGGATGTCAACATTTATTTATTTCTTTTGTTCAACTTGCATATGAAAATTTAAAAAAAAAATAAAGATCTTAATTGTGAAAACAAAGAAAAATTAAACGAAAATTTAAATAAAAAGATTAAAACGTATAAAACTGAATTCATATCACAGCAGCTGCAGTTGATGAACCAAATTCTGAAGAAGCAACCTGCTTTGGCCGTGTGTAGTGATAAGATTTATTAACAATAGGTTTCAATCATATATTTCTTAAATCAAATTACAGCGCAAAATAAAACTAATTTCCGATTCACCATCTACAGCACAGGCCATCAAAGCATTAACACTTTGTTCCTCAATGGAATTTCAATGTGTACTTACATCCGTGGACATTTTTTGAGTGGGTGGTGAGGCAATCACCGATTGACAATGACGTTGAACAACAATTGATCAGCGGATCTTTAAAACATTCCTACATAACAGATTTCTTCAACAAAATAATATTTGTTAAATATTTTAAGGGATTTAAAAAAACAGCCCTTAAAAAACAAAACTTTTTGAAATAATAATAATTTTCAATATTTTATTTCTTCGCCTCAGTAAAATATTTTTGACAATGTACTTAGATCAGATTTAAAGATTTAAAAAACTTTTGTTTGTTGAGGGTTTTTAGCTAGTCTATATACATGCATTTCATTGTAGCTAAAGCCAAATCATCAGTAGACCTTAAACCTAATTTTTAAATGTTTCAAACCTCTTTACCTATACAAAAACTTTTAAAAACTCAATGAGAGTTATAAAAATTACAATAGTATAAGCATAGTAGGCTTTGAAACTTATTCAAAAATCCCAATAAACAAATTATTATATTCGATATGAATCTATTTTATTTTCTTTACAACCTTTATACAATTAGACGCCCCTTGGATTGCCTCGATATCTTTTTTCAAAGATTTAAAACAAAAGTTTTTTAAATCTTTTTTGTTTTACAAAAACAAAATGCTTGTGGTTTTTGTAGTGATGTACTTGTTGTAGTATTAAGTTCACCTATTATGAATTCGCCTTGATATTTGTTTCGTTCCACAAAGTAATAATCTATATAATTAATAGTTTTTTTAGATCCCTTTTACGGCCGTAATACTGAACAGATTTTGGAAAGATTTATATGTGTTTAAGCGAATTTTTAAATCGGTTCCATATTTAGGGAGCTATAAGCACTTAAAGTTGCTACTAACACATGCATGTACCCAGCTGGCATTTTAAAATTTGATCGTCGACCAGCGCATTTTTAATCGTAGAAGATTTCTTGCACGGGTGAAACTTTTACATGAACTGATTCTTCTGCGAGATTCTTCCATAACACAGCGAAACATAATCGTCAAACAAACATCCTATAATAGCAAAGTGTGTGTTTTTTTCCAATTTGCTTTTGCATAAAAATGAGACCGAGTTTTAAGTTGTTTATTTAGAATGTTTTTTGTTATTGTATTTTATCGTATGTAAATTTATGTAAATGTTTAATATTAATTTCTAGAATGCGGTCGATTGAGTCGACCGTTGGATACACTAGTTATAATAAAAACAATAATTTAACATATTATTGCAACGTAGATATACCAGGGGAAAAAGAGACGGTGGAGCATATACTCTGCTGGTGTCCGGCACACACTCGTATAAACTCCAGAGCGAACTGTCTGGGTGATCATTACTACCAAGATCTAGGGCAAATCTGTGGAATCGGACTAATGAGACTCTTAGTATTCGCCAAAAGAGTGTGGAGTACTCTTGGTATCATCACATCGAACTAACTTCTTCATTTACGGGTTATCGTATACCATGGTAACGCTAAGGACCAATTCGGTCTACGCTAAGGACCAATTCGGGGTCTTTATGACCGTCCATCTTAACCTAACCTAACATATACTTAAAAAAACCATCGTTCTTCAGAAAATGAGTTTAAAGTTTTTACATTAACCAGACCTCAATGGAGAAATATAAAAATATTCTCCAGATTTTGGGGTTGCCCTGGAAATTTCAAATACATATTCTTGATCTACTCGGCAGCACCTACAAGAAAAATAATATCACATTCCAGGTATTTCGACTTCGTTCTTTTTTGTAACACAGTGTGTTGTGTTTGGATTACAGTCGGCTTTTCATTTCCCTGTATAACCTATTTTTCGAGCTTTTCTGTGAGTCCCCCTCCACTTTTTCCGAATTAATTCGAGTCTTTTACGATGTTTATCATTTGTGTCAAATGGTTTTGCTATAAATTGTAGATTATACAGCGAGATTTGGTATTCCTAATGTTATTTGTGACTAAATTTGGACCTAAAAGTTATTTGTTTTTTTGTTTCCTTTCGCATAGTGCATCAAAACCGCTCGAAATGAATCATTTTTGTTCAAATCCTAAATGTACTCATTCGTATTTGTATGTATTTTTATTTTGTGGCAGAATATCATAAGAAAAAAATAAACTTCTAAAGAATCTCTTTGTCTATATAAAAGATATGATTATCATTATATAGGAATAACTACATATGGATGTGTATAATCACACGTATGTACATACATAAATGCACATTCACTCAAATAGGTATAACGTGTTGTGAAAAACTATTCCAGACATTAAGAAATTTCGCATTATTTTTTTTGCTTTATAAACATTAAATACTCGTACACTTGCACAGTAATATTAACTTGGAAAAAAGTGTCTGGGTTTTTTTGCTTGCTGATTTTTTTTTTCTTTATTCTTTGCAAGAAATTCTCTTTTGAAGTTTAAATGAAGTAAAAGTTTTTATTTTCTTTCATCAAAATCATCTACTACGAAGACTAAGCAGGGGCACACATGTAACGGGTGTTTTTTATAGAGAGATACAACTTTGAGTTGGCATCTCTGCTTTAACAGCTGATAGTTGCTTTTTGTTTAGTTTGCTTTGACATTTCATTATGGGTCGACTTACACCAGAGCAACGCGTGCAAATTGTGGAAATTTTTAATCAAAATAATGGTTCTGTTCGTCAAACTTATCGTGCACTTCGACCATTTTGTGGCGTACATAATCGTCCTTCAGAGCTGCTAATTTGAAGAACAATAGATCGTTTTCGGACCACATTTACTGTTACTGACAATGTGCATCCCGTGAGACGCCGAACAGTGCGCACGGAAGAATCTATAGCCGCTGTACAGGAAAGCATTGAAGATGATCCTAATCAATCAATTCGTCGCCGTTCTCAGCAACTGGGGTTGTGTCCTTCCACTTTATGGAAGATTTTACGAAAGGATCTTGGCTTAAAAGATTTCAAGATTCAACTTGTGCAGGAATTAAAGCCAAACGACCATCGTATGCGCCGCCAATTCGGCGAATGGGCTGAAGCACAAATTGATATTGATTTTGAATTTCCATTCAAAATTTTATTTTCCGATGAAGCCCATTTTTGGTTGAATGGTTACGTAAATAAACAGAATTGTCGCATTTGGAGTGAAGAGAATCCACAAGCTTTTGTCAAAACACCATTACATTCACAGAAAATTACTGTTTGGTGCGCTTTATGGGCTGGCGGAGTCATTGGCCCATATGTCTTCAAAAACGATTAATGGTCAGAATGTTACTGTCAATGGTGAACGGTATAGGAACCTAATTCGAAGTTTTTTCGTACCTCAATTAGCTGGCATTAATCTTGCTGACATGTGGTTCCAACAGGACGGAGCCACATGCCACACAGCGGCCGCTACAATTGATTTACTCAAGGAAACTTGTGACGAAAAAATAATTTCACGAAATGGTCCAATTCATTGGCCCCCAAGTCTGATTTAACCCCATTGGATTATTTTCTTTGGGGTTATGTAAAGTCACTTGTGTACGTCGATAAACCACAAACAATTAAACACCTGGAAATTAACATTCGAAGAGTTATCGGCGAGATACGGCCGCAAATACTGCGAAAAGTTTGTGAAAATTGGTGTTCCAGATTGCGCCTTGTGTGCGCCAGCCGTGGCGGCCACATGTCCGAAATCATATTTAAATCCCACGATTTTTGCACGGTTGGCTCATTTGGTGACTTAAAGGGTCTACTTTCATATTCCATTGGCCTTTGGACGAGCAGAACGACACTGCTCCTGGGAAAAATCAGCGTCGATTTTTTTGGCCATTTTGGAGGAACCCGATTTTCTTGGAAACGGCTCCGACGATTTTTTGCACGATTGGCTCATTTTGTGCCTTAAGGGGTCTACTTTCATATTCCATTGGCCTTTGGACGAGCAACACGACACTGCTCCCGGGATAAATCAGTGTCCATTTTTATTGGCCAGTAATATTTTCCCTTATCTTAATTCCACTTATTTCGTACGGAATTTCAAACAACAGCTGAATAAATTAGGAAATTACACTTACATCTGAAGCAGAACTTTCTTTATCATTTCTATCCTGAAGGTAGGGACTTTTTGCAGAGCGTGTGTCTTCAAAGAGCTCCTCCATAGATGCTGCAATTTGAATTAATTGACACTTTGCAGCGCCAGCTCCTAATATTATTTTGTTGTCCATTTTCCAATTTTTTTTTAAATTAATCACTTCAAATATAAACATATGGTTTTTGTTTACATAAGAAAAACAATGGTGCTTACTTCAAGGCAATAAAACCGATAAATTTGTTATAAATCGTGGTATTGTCACCACTGATCAGTTGTCAAAATTTTCAAACGAAATAATCAATGTTGCTCAACATTTTTCGCAAATTCAAACAGAGTACTAAGCTTTATGTTCGATAAAGTATGGCGAAAATTAAGCACACCGGAAAATCTATTGAAGAAGCAAAATCTATAATTTTTCATAGTATTTGTTTTGCAAAGATAAAATTTCATAAGTCAAATCATTTTATTTATTACCAAAACCCCTTTCTCAGTGTACCAGCATACATGGAGAGATGGGTGGATGGACAGTTGGATGTTTGATTTTTTTTTTTTTGTTTCGAAGTATGCCTGTTTTGCAACATTGTTGTTGCTAGTTGTTTAGTAAAAAACAAAAGCACACCAAAGAAAAAGCACATCAAAAAATGAGAACGACCAAATCGAAACCGAAAATAATAAAAATAAAACTGCGCCAATAATTGAAGGGATTTCATACTGGCATTTATGTACATACATATTTTCTATAAGAAACATGCATGCATATACATATATCGATGTAAATATGTATTTATACATATTTAGGGTATCCCTTAAAAGATTGTTCAAGTACTCGCTCTTACCCACTAGACACTAGTGCTGGCAAATTCTACTACTTTTCATTACTCAATATTATTGAATACTTTTCATTTGGGTACTCAATACTACTCGATAATTTTAACGAATTTTTTTTTTTTTGAATTTGTAACGCATAGTTTTTATCTGCAAATTGAAGTAGTTTCTTCAAAAATTTAAAATAGATCTTCAACTGTTATTGGTTTTGTATGTCTTCTATTATTAAATAAATAATAAATGTAAAGCTAACTTTTAATTTAACGTTAACAACAACTTACAAAAAATTTAATTGTTCTCAAAAAAAATTATTTAGTTTTAATTTGATTAAAGAATCTTACACCTAGTTGCATTTTTATACAGTGATGTATGTTTATCCACTAGTTTAGCCACTCAACTTGCTTAAAAATACAACTCTAAAAGTATAGAGTAACTACTTTTGACTATTGAGTAATCAAAAATAAAAACGTAATACTATATGTGTAATATTTACAATTTTGTTTGGTATTTTACGAAGGCAAAAGAGGACAGATTTTTAATTTTGAGGAAAATGTAGGGAATTTTTAATACCTTGCTTTTTTCCTTTTCATTACGGTATAACTTCGTAAAATACCAAACAAAATTGTAAATATTACACATATAGTATTACCTTTTTATTTTTGATTACTCAATAGTCAAAAGTAGTTACTCGATACTTTCAGACTTGTATTTTTAAGCAAGTTGACTGGCTAAAATAGTGGATAAAAATAAATCACTGTATATCACTGGAATTTTTCAATAAATTCCCTACAAAAAGGGAAAATTCCCTATTCTTGGCATCACTGGTTGGGACGAGTTATTTCCAGTTTTTCATGTCATGAACACCACATGTTTTAACTAGTTCGCGTTATCGTGAGTGCACTGTACATATACATATGTACATACGATTATGTTGCAATCGTTCATTGGTGGAGCATGAATTTAATGAATTCACTTTAATAAAAAAAACACATTTAATTATAGATATAAATTCAGTTTCTGTTAAAACATGGAAAAACTTAAAAACTATAATAAAAACTTTTCAAATCCGACAAAAAGATAATAATTGCTAGAGCTTCAGCGATAAGAATGGTAGTTGACAAATATCTATCACAACTCAGCCAGAACTCAGTGTGCGAAGACGAGAAATCGTTTATAATTAAACAAAATCTTTAAAATACAAATTGTATGTATGTATGTAGTTCATTTGGAAACTTAAAATTCCCAAGTTAATGAGCAGCACATTTAAAGAAAAAAAAATGTTTAATAAAAGAATCACCTCATATAAGAATTGAAGCTGCAGTGGAAAACACCTTATTTAAACAAACCAACAAGCAATCAACTTACATTTTCAATCCTAATAACATGTGTATAAGGAAAAACTTTAAATATCATAAAGACCAACAAAAACTGAATGCAAGTTTATATAAAGGAACAAAGTAGCAGCTAGCTACTCATGTATTCAAACCCATTCCTTGTACTGCATATGAGAAGATGCAAAGTACGAATACATTTCTTTTTACTCTGTGATTTTTTCCTTTAATAAATAAGTTTGTGCTGCTCGAAAGATTTTTCTACGCTTAGGCAGCAAGTAAAGGAATAATTTCGTTGAAGATCAGTAGATATTGACATTTGAACATATTTTAAAGATTATAATTTATTTTTCGGTTACAAAAGTAAAGTTAAATGAAACACACATAAAGCTGTGATTTCGATGTAATCATGTTTGGATCTTGCCATTATGTAGAAAATACAATGTCCTTTAAATGGCCGCATCTAGATTGGTGCTGCAGTCGATCCTTCCAATGTATATATTTTTCGACCATTTTTTCGCACATTTCGGGTGGCATTTCGGCGAATGTTGATTTTCAAATGCTCCAACGTTTGGTAATTATCCTGCTCGTAGATGCGGTCTTTGACGTGGCCCCACAAAAAAGTCTAACGGCGTCAAATGTTATGATCGTGATGGCCAGTTGACGGCGCCAAAAAATGAAATTACGCGTTTTAGAAACTTCTCATGCATTAAAGCCATGTTGTGAAGTTCGTGGCACCGTCTTGTTGAAACCACATATCGTGCAGTTCATAATAATCAATTGCAGGCCAAAATAGACGGTTATCATACGGCCATAGCGCTCTGAACTGACGGTAACGGTTCTACCAGCATCATTTTCGAAAAAATACGGCGCAATGACACTTCCACACCGTTATGCCCATCGAAAGGTCATTTTTTACTATTGTGATGATCAAAAATGTTTTTTTTTAGGATAGTGTCATCAATTCTGGTTTAATTACACTATTCCGAAAAATTCTCTTTGCAATTTATCAAGGTCTTTAACTCTTAACTCAACTTAACTTTAACTTAACTCTTTAGTAAGAAAGTTTATTTATAAATGTGTAATAATACTAAAGTAACTACGTATTAAACGTTTTTAATAGTCTTATAGTTGCATATTGGGGGCATACTTTTAGGAGCGGAACTATAAATATTTGCTTCACTAGCTTTGGGTGTTCGAAAGGTTTAAAGTACCGCCTGAAGATGCTTAAACTTCAATTTAGATTGTCGTTATTTATTATTTGGTTTTGTTTTGGTTGCTTACATTTTGTGGCTGACGGTTCCTTGGTAATTTGTGTACTAATTAATTTCTATCAAAAATTAAAACAGAATTAAAATCATATAATAAAATTTGATATTAACAATCAATTCTTGTTATTAACTGAAACTTAACACAAGGTCCGTTCCAGAAGTTTCTTACATATTTTTGTTTTGGATTTGCCTTAAATTGATGGCTCGGAATCACGAAGGCATCGATTCCTTCCTTGAAAGTTTTCGAACCTTTTGGCGATTGTGCAGTGGCATCTGCACTATTGAATAGATGTTTTCATAAAAGGTCCACATTGTAGCGATTAAATTTATTACATTCATTATCGATATTTTTATTTATGTATGTTTATAAACAACTACGTATAGTTTTTTAAACTCTTAATAATACATAAATTAGACTTAGGGTCACTTTTTGACTTTGAGATTAAAACTAATTTTATTCTATAATTAGCTAATCTGACAATTAAATTATCAAATGAATATAATGTTTTTGGGTGGTGGTTTAAACCCTGTAGTATTATCATATTGAATAAATGGCAACATTTTCTTGCAACTTTGAAATTTGTTATCAAAGCAACACGGTTTTTTTTACAGAAGAAGAAAATGCGCGAGTTTTATCATATTTACAATCTTAAGCATGGTACTCTGTTCATCATTTCGTACGAACTGCTGTCAAAAGTCCATATAAAAAATTCATAAGAAATAATTGCAAAATAATATGGCCGAAGTTGTACTCTGTTTATCTTGAGAAAACATACGAAATGTTTCTGGCAGCATTATTTTTTCAACCACAACATGTTTCTGGCAACATATTTTTCAAATGCGAAATAATGTAAGCACCACTTATTTCGTGCGGAATTGCAAATAGCTGAGCAGATACTTCTTGGCGTTGTGGTTTTAATTTTAAGTTTGCTGCCCAGAAATAATTAAAATAATGGAAAATAATGTAAATATAATATAAAATGAAGGTGAGTGCTTTTTGCAGAACGTGTGTCTTCAATGAGCTCCTCCGCAGCAGCTGCGATTTGCATTAATTGATACGTTGCAGTACAAGCTCCTAAAATTATTTTGTTGTCCAATTGTTTTAATTTTTTTTAAATAAACACATTTTGTTGTTTCCAAGGAAAAACAATGTTGCTAATTTCAAGGCAATAAAACCGATAAATTTGTTATAAATCGTGGTATTGTCGCCACTGATCAGTTGTCAAAATTTTCAAACGAAATAATCAATGTTGCTCAACATTTTTCGCAAATTTGAACAGAGTACTAAACTTTAGAGTGTTGAATGAATTAACTATTTTTACAAGTGATTTGAATGTGGATTCAAGAATATTAGCGAATTAGTGAGATGGAATAAGGTTTCTATATATTTCGGAATCACTAAAATCTTCCTCTCCACTAGAATAATCCATTTTTATTTAGTTTTCTTAAAATTCTGTCTTTTTTGTTCTGTTTTCATTGGTTCAACAACTGCTAAGCATGTGTATGTTGACAGTTCTAGTTTAAGATTAAACTACCACGATTGGCCGCTTAAACTAGCAAGCAAAACCATATAATCGACTAACCAAAAACCACAAATAAAAATTAAGCTTAATTTAATCTCAAAGTCAAAAAGTAGCCCTTAATGGCCAAAATGTTTTTATAACTACAAATGTCAGCTTATTAAAGGTTTAAAATAGAGGCTACAATAAATATTTGTTGAAAGTTAATGGTATTTATTACAGCTTCAGAGTGCTATTGTAGGTTTATAAATACCTACTGTGTTTGCGATTTTTTCTTATAAACCTTTTTTAAGTATTTATGAATTAGACTGCTAAAATTTAACAAATGTTTATTCAAGTCTTATTAGGCTATTAAATGTTTATGAATACTACTTCTTCGACTTTTGCTTTTTAAGGACTTGTAGAGCTATTAAAATTTAATTATGATGAATTAGACGGATATATTGGCGATATAGCACTGACGAATCTGCTATCAACATATCGAACACGTTATTTTTTATGAAGTTTGAAATTTTTTTGTTAACAAATTTCATATGTAAAAAATATCAGCTGATCAATTGCGATGTTCTTTGTGCAGTTGAGTTGCCTGGGAGTACTACTTTGTGGTGTTTTCGATCAAAAATAGCTTTACAGAAAACGTGAGACATTGGGAATGACATTTTATGGCAAAGTAGATTTAAAAAGGTTTTTTTTACGTAATAATTAAAAACTTTGGCAAATAAAAACCATTTCCTGATTTACTTCAAATTATTATCTGCATCTATTAGAAAGCGAAGAAGAAGAAGAGGAATCAATGAATTCTTTTAAGACTCTGCTTTATAAAATCATGCACAAACAAATAAACAAGTACGTACATATTTGAACTTTTTTCGTTGACCAGTTTTTGTGATCCTAAATGTGATAGTTCACATAAATACAAACATCTAAGCCTCAACATAAAAGGCGGGCAGAAATTGCCGTTAGTAACTAAAGAAAAAATATTGAAAAAGGCGAAAAAGTTGATAAAAAGAAAAATACTTCAAAAAACAGCAGCAAATTCGAAATGAAAATGCAACAGCTAGAAAAAGTTCTACACCATGTGGAGCCATATCGAGTGCCAGCAACAAAAATAAGAAAAGATTCAAACTAAAGTTCAAACAAACAAAAAAAAGCTTCCAAACGTGAAATACAAAAACTTATGAGAAAAAAGCGTCAGAAAAGGAGCACCAACAATACAACATGAACAAGAAGATAAAAACAGCAACAACCCGGCTACGACTACAAAGAAAAAAACGGAATTCAACAAAACAAAACGATAAAAAAGCCCCAAACAACTAACAACAGGCAACATACAACTGCAACATTAAAAGCAGAACCAAACAACATTGCCGCATTCTACTCATCATCAACAAAATTGTACTACGAAACAAACAAAAAAACGTTTTGAAACACACTCGCACATCACATACATACTTAATACCTTATAGAAGAAAAAAACAGGATTGCACGAGTACGAGTTGCAAATGTAGGGCCAAAAACGAAAGTCAAACTAGACAGCCAACCAACCAGTCAGTCAGTCAGTCAACCAACCAACCACATGAAAAACTCAATTGGAAATAAAAATCTGTACGAATCCAGCAACAAACGCCAACAACAAAAATTCAACGCTCGTTGTATGGTCAACATATTTTATCGATTGATGTAGAAAACATTATCAAAGCGCGAAAATCCATTCATAAAAACCAAAGGCTTGCCGAATAGTTGTTGCATCTAATATTAATTAAAGTTCGGTTGAAAACTGTTCGTTCGGCTTCACAATTAAATATGCAGCTTTGCCACAAAAATCTTTGTATAATTTTATGCATCAAAAGCAAATCAAATAATTTAGGTAATTTATTTTCGTGGTAAAAGAAAGGCTGCACCGCACGAGCGTTTTTAAAAGCGTCCATTTCATCGATTTTGAACTAAATTCATGATTTTGAAACATTATGTTAAAGAATTGTTTTCAGCAAGACGTGAATTAAGCCACAAAGGCAGGTTGCCGTTGAAAATTTCAAACACGTGTCTTAAAAAGGATATTTAAGGAAAAAATGGAGTACTTTAAAGTAAAATGATGTCAAGTTTTTTGTGAACAAAAGAATAATATTTTTTTTTATTTAAAGTGATTATTTTTCGAAGAAATTGATTGTTGGTAGTTTTTTTTTAAATCCAAAGTGATTATTATTTTGGCTTATGTCCGTAACATTTTTAGTCAGAAAGAATTGGACATGAAAAATATTCCAAGGGAACAAGGGAAAATTTCAAAACTAATTAATTTCAACTTACACGGCAGAACTGAAACCACGTTGTTTTCCGGGAGCCGCTACACTCCCATCATCAGTGTTTATGTGTGTTTCCATGTATCCGCCACTCTTTAGGTGGCTTGATTGAAACTGATCTCAAATTCAAGAAGAATTGACACGATCAGTGGAAGTGACAGAGCAAAAAAAAACTGAATTGCTCCAAATCATGAAAATGATTTGAAAAACAAGGGACGCTAAACGGCCTTAAGGATCGATATATTGGCTTACAAAAAGAAATCTTATAAGCAAGCGGGATTACGGGTTTTCGCTTACCAACCTACTTGTTTAAGAATATTCATTTATTCGTATACCGTTTGTACTCAAAGAAAAACTGTTGTCGGCAAAAATATTGTTCGGCTTGACGATAATGTATAATCAACTACTAAATTTGGTTGGTCGCTTATTTAAACGTATAAATATGTTCGTTCGTGTTTTGATGTTGGTGACCATAAATATGAAATTGCGAAAAAAAGAAAGAAAATAAACTTTTCTATATGTACATATTTATGTGTACCGGATGGTTCATATGCAAGTGTCTTTTTAAAAATAAAGTAAAATGAATTAAAGGTAATTTATTTTGATATACCGAGTATTAAGGCTTTATTAGAAATAACTCCCATTATTTATGGAACACGATTTAACTCATGTGACTGCCGCGACTGGCTTCGTAGTAGATTATCCTTTGAGTCCAATCTATCTAACAAATGGCGGGAATGATATTAGCCTTAAGGATGTGAATCGTTTCTGAATCATTTATTTACTTAACGACCGCACAATTTTTGTATTATTCGCATAGCATCGGTATTTAACGGTAGTCGATAAGAAAATTTCTAAAGGGACCAAATCGCAACTCCGACGCGGCCAATTGACATCGCCAATATGGCTGATAGCACTATTAACGAACGATGGCGCAACATCCTGCTGAAACCAAAGATTATCCAAATTAATTTATTCAATTTCAGGCCACAAAAAGTTCGTCATCATGACTCTGTAGCGCTCGCCGTTTAAGGCAATGTCGTTTCCAGCATCGTATGTATGTGCTTATAAATGATTAAAGATAAATAAAATAATTAACTGCTTTTTACTAACTGAATGTCCCATTGTTAAATAACATTGCGTAAATGTTATTTCAATGTAGCAACCATGTTAAATTAACATGGAATTTCCTGTAATTTTAACATTTTTTCATGTTATTTCAATATGGCTGTAACATTAATTCTAAATGGCTTAATAGTTGATTCGGCATTAAAATTCATGTTGTTATAAATTTTCTTAATATTGTTTCAATAAGAATCTTAACGTTATTTTGACATGACAATCTCTTTGATTCAATTGGCGTACAATTTCAATTCAACATGATTTCCAGTTGTTTTAAAGTGGATAACTATAACTTTTATTTTACTTCAATATCATGTTAAATGAACATGAAACGCTTATGAAGCAAAATTGTTAACAAAACCTTCTTTTAGTTGATTTTACAATGATTTTTTTCTTTGTGTACAAATTATAGGATTTCTATTAAAAAAACTAACCTTAAAGAATATTGATTTTTGATATAAAAAACAATCCAGTTTTGAAAATTCCCTACATTTCGCTCAATATTACAAATCGATCCTTTTTTTCCAAAGCATAAAATTTTTCCGAAAAATCCCTCCAAAAAGGAAAAATTCCTTACGTCTGGCATCACTACATTGTAACTTATGGAAACAATGCACATTTGCTTAAAAATGTTGTACTGCAGCTTCATTAAGTTTGCTTGGACTTGAGGAATCCTGCACATTATTTATATCAAGTTGTGCATACTTTTTGACTGAAAACTGAAAGATGAAATTTTTCAAATCACTTGTTTGGTTGCTAAAATACTTTGGTTAGAGTTTGTTACGTGAAGCTTGAACTCATCATTACACAGTTTTCATAACTTTTTTTCTATATTTATTATAAAGATTCAGTTAAAGGTCGAAAACAAATAAATTTTTAGAGTTTGAAATAAAGATTAGATTTTAGATAATCTAATTATTTTATTTAAGTTTCCAAGTAGAGAACAAACGTTTTTCTATGTCGTGTTCAATAAAAATGTTTTTTTTTGAAAGCAGAAAAGTTCAAATTAGCAACACCTGTAACATATTTTGTAGCTGTTGTCTGCCCATGGTATTTCTAAAGATATGATTCCTTTCAATGAACGCAGATTTCTTTATTTACGAAACTTAACTTGAATTACTTTGGACTGAATACCTTTATTTATGTACATACATACATATATTTAATTCTAAACTGCTCTCAAACTTGCTGATTAAACATATCTCAACGCGTCATTTCTGGTTGTCATGTCACTCGTATAATCTGACACCTTGCCTATAATGAGCCTCGAACTTGATTTAGTATTAAATATAACACAGTTTTAAAACGAAACGCTTCTAAACGTTTAAAATTTATTTGAAAAATAGCAACAAATTTATTTAAATTTTAATATTTTCCATACTAATAATTTCCACCGTTTAGAAAAGTTTCATTTTACAAAATGGCAAAATGAAAATAACTACGAATATGAATGCACGAAAAATTCAGAATATCTTACACGCGGCTACTCAAATACGTTGTGTGGCACGAACACGGGCGAAATTTCGGAGAATCGGGCATTCAACTAAAGGCCACATTAGTTTTTACTTTTCGTTGCAGTTCTTTTCTGTAGAAAATATTCACCCTGATTATGTACATATGTATGTCGAAGTCGAATTTTCGAAAATGAAAATGGGACAAATTGTAACAGTCGCTAATTCGACTTCGACATGCAAAATTAGAATGATTGTTTAATTACTTGTTCTGTGAAAGAAATCAGCTGTTTTTAAAAGCAAAAGATAATGAAAAGAAAAACATTGAAATTGTGAACAAAAAGTTTTCGTAAAAATTCTTTTGTTTGAATAAACACAAAAATTAACATTTATAATTAAAAAATTTATATCCGTATGTTGACGATGTAATTGTAGGAATGAATTTTATAAATGTGCAGCAAATGTACCAAACAATAAAGTGTCCGAAGAAGCTTCGACGATGAATTTGAACAGGTAATTTTTACCGATGTATTCGTCGCGCAGGGCGAAATTCGTCGGTCGCCTCAGTTGTGTTCCTTGCATAACTCTATTTTGAATTTAAGAATATTCTCTATAGAAGACAATGAAATATTTTTTCTTTTTTTCAGTCGTTAAGCAGCTCTGGGCTGAAGAACAGCTCTCGCGTCATCGTAATTATTTCTTAAGTGCGGTCAGGCTTGCGTGTGTTATTCGGCCTTCGAGAGTTTTTCGTCTCCGCTCGCACTGGTTGACTGATTTGCCACGGATAACCGTATAGTATTGCGGTTCTTTTGTGGAATTTCGTTGATAACCACGTTGCTACTACTTCCTATGTGAAGGCATATGTCGGGTATAGTCGGTCACAAAAACATTTTTAAAATACTGTATAACATCATGGACATATGGTCTAGTTACCGGCGCAATTTTTGTGCAACCGTATTCTACAAATTTACTTTGCAGAATATGTACTAATAAATAAATAAATATTTTCTTTTTTTGGCATTGGAGATCTCAAATAACTTTTATAAAGAAGGTGCCTTTTTAGAGAACTTGAAAATCAATCCTATTTAGTTCAGCAGTTATTCTGAGCTTTTGTATTCTTTTTAAGTCTTGAAGATTTACATACATATATTTCATTCCGTGTTTTCATTACAGCGGAAAAATATTAGAGAATTTTGTTTCCTTAAACGAATAATGTTAAAATTGCATTTATCATATTTAAAATCATATTTATATATCGGAACAAAAAACGATAAATAAAGCTCTCGAACTGAAGGCGGCCATCTTGCTACTACGTTGGCACGGTATCAAAATCAGCGTTACCGTTGACAAATTTCAAAAACGGTGGTAAAAAGGGAATTTTCGAAAAAAATGCGTCACTTCAAAGAATATACGAAAGTTTTATTTTAATCTATATAATTTTTTTGGCTTTAAAAACACCCGATAACTGTAATTCTAGAAAAACAAACACATGTACTGCTACTTATATACTGTATGTATGCATGTACTCGTATGTGAACCCAATACATGTCGAATGAACAAACATCGGTCGCAGCCGACAATGACCGACAATGTCGCCCCAATCGAATAACTTACTCGTATAATAAAGGAAAACTTTAGAAATAATTCGAAATCATAGATTTTGACTAGCAGACTTACCTGACAAATAACTGTTCTTGATTGTTGACCCGCCAAGATACTACAGTTGCACCTAAAAGTAAAAAAAACAATATTATTGAAGCGATTATTATTATTAGGATCGCCCGGTGGTCGAAATGCGACCACTTGACTTGGAAGTGAATGCAATTCTTTATTCAGACTAAGGAAAAGAATAACACAAAAGTTGTGTACATGTGTATTTACGAGTAGATGTGCATAAACATGTTGTTGATGTTTTTCAGGCAAATTTAAAATGCTTTTTTCAGGCAAATTTAAAATGCTTTTTACCATTTCAATCGAAAAAGATTTTTGAAAAAATAATTTAGTATATTGTGCATATCTAGAGGAAAGAACCTTTTAAACCATATATGTTTCATCAATATTGGTGGACAAAATAACACAATTAAAAGTGTACCACAAAAAAAAACGTGTGGCCTATTTATATATATAAGATTATTGGCTTTATAATTGAATAAGAGTATCAATCACAAACAAGATATAAATTACAGTAATTGTAAGTTACATGGTAATTGAACATATAGATTTTGTATCAGTAAATTAAAAACATGTGACGCGCAAAATAGAAAGGTACCTAAGGCTAAAAACCGGTTTTGTTCAGGAGAGCCATTTTAAAGATTTTAATACGTGTATCTTTGGTGTACTTCAATTTCATAAAACGCGCATATTTCTGGGAGGGAACACTTTTGGGGCATGGGATCGGTCTCATTCGATGCTCAGATGCTGTCCACATCAAAAAAAAGTGAAAATTGATTTTTTTTTACCCTTACGTCCCTTTCTCTATGCGCTGTCACATATACATTTATATTAACTGGAGTACGCCTAGTGGTCGAAATTCGACCGCCAGTTTACATATTTTAATTGCATTCATTTCCCTTCCCTATGGAAAATCAATAAACGAAATAAAATTGCATAAAACTAGAGATGGGATCGTGAGTTAATTTTCACTCACGCTCTGCACGCTCACGATAAAAAAATTTCACTCATGCACGCTCACGCACGACCTCATATTTTTGGCTCACGTTCACTCACGCTCACGTGAGAGGAAAAAACTCACGCTCACGAAATACTCACGAAAAAATCACAACCTATAAGTATTTATACATTAAAATTTCTGATTGCAAATAGAAAAATCTAATATACAATTAGAAAATTCTGCGATAAAAGAGGAAAATAATGTTTAACTGAAAAATATATTTTTCTAAACAATTTCTTAGTTTTTGAATAAAATTTTTCAATTTTGTTATATGGATAAGCCCCAGAAACATAATAAATGTATTTCAACGATCATTAATGTACAAATTATTATCAAATACTACCCTAATTCAGATCTTTTAATTACATACCAGAAATTAACCATTTTTAGGTATTCATATCATTACATTAAGATATAAGATTTCTTTTAAAAAATTTAATAAAAAGAAATTGTATTTTTGATATAAAAACAATCCATAAAAATTCCTTACATGTCGTTTAATATTAAAAATCTGTTTTTTTTTTCAGAAAAATCCCTTCAAAAATGGAAAATTCCCTACATCTGACATAAACTGTATTATGTCTTATGAAACTAATGCACATAGTATGGAACATGGCGAACAAAAATCATGCATTCTGGAAGCGTAGGTACAACAATAACCAACGAATCTCGCTTACAAGACTGCTCCGGGTGAAGTAATAGATTTTGCTGTTACTACAAAAAAAACCAGCCTGGATTGATTTGGTATACAAGCCACGATAACATAACTACTGAAATCATTAGAAATAAAATTAAAAAAAAAAATTTAATTAAATTTACTGCCAGGCCCACGATATCACACGTATTCATTCTTTCGTACAATTACATGTAAAACAAACTAAAAAATTTTGTTATTGTTTTAAATGTAATTGTACGAAAGAATGAATGAATACGTGTGACACTGTGGGCCTGGCAGTTAGTCTAAAGCAAATGACAAGAAAATACACGAATTAAATCAATTAAAGCGCTATTGAATTACTGTTGTACAAGTATTGAGTATTTGAGTACCGACTATTTAATACCGCATTAAAAGCCGAAAAGTAGCTACTCAATACTATCAGAGTTGCATTTTTAAAATAATTCGACTCTGTTTTGAAACAAATTATTCACCTTCGAGGCTGGCACGGAGTTTATTTTTTTTCTATACGGAAAAATAATTGTGTAGCCTTCTTAAGAGATTTTTGTTTCTATACAAACTAATTTATTTATTTTTTAATTTAGAAAACATAAAAATACCAAAAATGAATTGCACACGATGCACAGTGATTCAAAAACTTATTATATAGAAAATAGTGCGGTAGCTCTTGAGCATTATAATTTCTTATTTTTTATCTTAAGAACATTAAGAATATAATTCTTTTATATTTCAATAACATTTCGAAAAAGAAGATCATAAAAAATAGAAAAATACATCGAAACATTGGTCGCGTTCATAAGACGTAGCTGTTGAGCTCAACTGTTGTCAAACTGTTGTCAACTGTTAAGCTCAACAGTTACGTCTTAGAAACGGCGTGATGAATAATTCAATAATGAACAGATGTTTAATGTAAACAATTGAAAAGAAATAAAAATGCTGCAAAAGAAATAATTTAAATTTGCTCAATAGATTGATTTGGCTTATACTATATAAAAAGTATGGACAACACAGAATTTGCAATGAAGTTTTTCTTGACAGGAATTTTCCAATTTAATGTAAAATCTGCACCACAAATTTAATATTCAGAACATAAAATTGCACAACAAAACATTGCAATAATATTATAAACCTGTGCCGATAATAGTTTATATTTTAACGCTGAGCCGGCACTATTTTCAAAAAATCCTTATACCGTATATTGAACTAATTATGTAATTAATAAAAATAGACACCATAATAAACCGACGTATATTTAATGAAATTAGTATTTTAATTTTATTTCTTTATTTTCGTTACTTTATCGCATTTGTAAAGCAAAATTTAACAAATTAATTTGCAGTCGCCACTTAACAAAACGGCGTTGCATTAGAATATAAAAGCGCACAACTCTCTTGATCAGCAGTGGAGCTAAACTCAACATGTTGACTAAATGTAGCGATAAAAATTTATGATGGAAAAAATGGCAGCAAATACTCAACTGTTGTGTGGAGCGGAACTACTCAACTCTGCGTTTCTAAGACAAACACTCAACGGTTGCCCAACAGTTACGTCTTATGAACGCGACCATTATTATACTAAGGAAATAATCTTTGATAATAAATAAAGTAGAAAGAAAGGTAACGTTAAATATTTCTTGAAAAATAGTCAAAGAGAGCTTTAGAAAAACTGTTTGTTTCGCTGGATACATTTTAAATTTAAGTGTAAAGTGTTTCATAATTTAATGGCATTAATGAAAAAGAAAATCTGAATGTATTAAGATGTAAATATCTTGGTATTAGGAGAGTCATACAACAGGTGGAAGTTCCAAAAGTAAGTTTTTCATACAAATATGACGAAGTTTTTCTATACAATAAACCATCCAAAAATAACAAGTTTCTTATGAGTAAATAGGCAAGTAAATCACAACCTAGGATCATCTTATGCCAAGAAGAAACACTACTATATCGCGATCTATGACATAAACATAGCGCGTTGCATTGTTAAAAGCTACTTGAAGCTTATGTAGTGATTGCGATATTACTATAAACTTCTGCGGATTAAGTAATCGGTGGTAGTATAAGTTGAAGCACTAGTTTCTTCTTCACTGCTATTGGGACAAATTCAGAAGACATTCTCAAATTACGAAGCGGAAGAAATACATTCCGAACAACAATATTTATATGGTCTTTACATGTTAAGGTTGAATTAATATAGAAACCCAAGTATTTCACTTTGTCAACATACTTGAGCACAGTTTCATTAAGGTAAATATTTGGAAGATCTCTGAAGTCTAGTTTTGTTCTAGTGACAGGTAAGACAAATGATTTTACTGTATTAAGCATTAGATTATTAAGTTTAGCCCACCCAACAATAGAAATCAGGTCGTTGTTCAATCTATGACACATATACTCAAGAAGACCAACACGATTAGATATGTACAACTGCATGCCATCAGCATATGCATGTATTTTTTTGCATAATTCACAACACTAAAAATATCATTTACAAACAAGCTGAATAGAAGGGAGCCAAGAACGGATCCTTGAGGTACGCCAGATACTCTTCAGGCCTGACACATTCCCAAAAGTGCCAACGCATTGCAGCTAAATCCAAAAAGTTTTTGAACTTAAAACATAAAATAAAATGAACCACCTTATCGAAGGCTTTAGAGAAATCTAAGAAACACATGAGAGTCAAATTACAATTATCATATTCATTACCATTATGAATTCAAACACATCGCAACTTTGTCGGTGTGAAATTTCATCAAGATAATCATGTCTAGTATGTTTCACGTGCTACCGAACTATTTTCAAAATGAGACATTTTCAAGCCACTGTGCAATGACTACATAAGGGTTTGACACAACTCCTAAGCGGGTTAGTGTGTGCATGGGTGTGTGTAATGTGATCGATCTATGAACGAGTATCTGTGTAGCCGTAGACACCGTACTTACTTTTTAAACAATTACGCTCTAAGATGCCAACCCACGTAAATTAGAAGAGAAAAAAACACACAAAACAAGTAGGTACAAGTAATTCGTACACATGTACATATTAAATAAAATAATTTTAATAAGAAAAAATATCGAAAAACCTAAATACAACAACGGTGGACAAGTTTTCAAGTATTTTTTCTAAAGTTTCTAACAATTTACAAAATAGTTAGGCGCGCAGCCAGAATAAGATTTTTGAGAACTTTAGGGGGGCAACGCTATGCCATACAAATAATTGATACTTTGATCGTTTTGGGGGGGGGGCGTGTAACTACACTTTTTTCCCCTTCCCCTGGACACGCCCATGAAAACACTGAAATCTAAAAAAGATAAAACAATGACACACGACTTCGAAAAATACATAAGTACTCGTACATATTTATGTACAAAATATCAAAAACCAAAAAATTAAACCAACATTTACGCACACAAATACAATGTGGAGCAAAAGTTGCAGAATAACATTGCAACGATCATTCTTTGAATAGATTATGCATCCGTGATGACAAATAAAATTATTTTAATTTGATAATCCGGATGCGCGATTCTTTGGACAACTCTATAATCCGGGGCCACTGTTACATACCGGACAGTATTATCCGGACGGTAATTTTGGTTCGTTTATTCATTCATGTGATGCTTTTTGTATAACCCTTTTAGACCCGACGCTAAACTACTAGGAATTTTTTCATAATTTTTGGAATACCTATATGGTCTCCATGTCGTATGAAAATATAATCAATGTTTATGTTTTATTATTTTTATATCCTTCAAGGATTTTCAGCACATGTGCCATAGATACATCTCATTAATATTTTTTAGCCAAAATGCTTCTTTATTGCATCAAATGACATCAATCAATTGGTTAGAAACATTCAAATTTATAATTTTTTTTAAATTAAAATATGCCCACTTCACTATTTGTTAACGATCAGTACTTTTGTAATTGAAATAAAAACTTACTTCTGCGAATCATTTTTAAAAAACTGAGATGTGACGCAAGAATTTCGCAATAATTCAAGTAACGGTAAAACGAACTGCAGAAAAGTGTGAGAATTAAACTAGTATATTTGACATAGATGCGAAAATATTGACCCCGAAACTGCATCACGGTCGGAAAGGGATAATAACGAAACTTTTTAACGTAATACGCGTCTACGTTTGTAATTTTTGCAGCTTTGTCATAGCATAGGCCATAGATGAAATAATGAGGTTATGTTTTAGCTTAAAACAGCTTTTTTGCCCCCATCATATTATAAATGAAAAGAGATAGCAATATCTTTTATCATGTAATATCAGATTATGGTGCGACAGAGAAAGAATAACAACTACAATAGCAAATACAATTCAGAGCTAACTTTTAATTTAACGTTAACAATAACTTAAAAAATAATTTAATTGTTCTCAAAAAAAAATTTAGTTTTAATTTGATTAAAGAATCTTACACCTAGTTGTCTTTTTATACAGTGATGTATTTCTATCCACTATTTTAGCCACTCAGCTTGCTTAGAAATACAACTCTGTAAGTATCAAGTAACTACTTTTGAGTATTGAGTAACCAAAAAAAGGAAATACCCCATACTCGGTACCCACTACTCAATACTTTGCCAGCACTATACGGAACCCTAAAAAGAGTTTCAGTGTAATTCGAAATGAACAAATTCGACAGAATGTAATTTCAAAATAAAAAAGGAAACTAACATCGCTATTATTTTGAGTCCAATTGTAAAAAATACATGTACGTAGTACAAATGCGTGTGTATGTAGTATGTGTAGATAGACATGTACCTGATACAAAGCTTCAAATTATACACTCAATGCTAAAAAATGTGCTTCATCTAGATTATGAACATAAGAGCGCAACATTTTTTTCCGGGAAAATCGCATAGTAAATTAAATAAATAAGATATTGATTTTTCTAGGCTTACGATCAGTTACATTTCCTCTAGAAAATCCGAGGTACATATTTCTTAACTTCCATACGGTTTCGTTGACTACAAACTCTACAATTGGCGAAATTGTTCTAAACACTAGTTTTACATAAATTCCAGGAAATACAAAGCTAAAGGGCCTCAGACACGTTGAAAACGCTTGCTAAGCTTGATTATAGTATAAGTGAAAATTTGTTAGTATGTGTGATAGTAAAGATGCCTGATCGAAAATAACAAAATTTATATTTCTGACATGCTTGCTGTCACTTGTGCTAACCCACCGAGCACGAACAAATTTTCATTACAATCATGGTAGAATAACACAGGTGGTGTCGAAACTACAACAACACTGCTTTAGATTCGAAGCTGTCAAAAAGCACAAAAGAAAAATGGCAAAATGGTTGCATTTTCTGTTCTATAAAGAATTTTGTTTCTTTTCCTTTTCTTATTTGCATGTGAAACAGATGTTAAAGTGTGCCTTTTTAGTAGTGTGGGTGTGTGTAAGTAATACATATTCAAATTTTTACAGACCCGAACCTAAAAAAAAGTACGTTAACACTTCGACTCTACCTGTAGTATTCTACCATGATTACAATTATATTTTCATGTGAAAAGATGTAAAAAAAAACGGAATAAAAAGAAAACCAGAAAAATTACTCGTACAAAAATATGTTAGAATTAAAAGAAAAACAAAGAAATTACTGATAACAAAAAATGAAATGTTAGAGCTTATTAAATAACATTTTTGTTATTAACATTTCTTTATTTCGAGACATTGTTATATTTTTTGTTAACCAAAGGAACAGCACAAAATCAAAGTAAAAATTAACGCTTGGTGGGTCATCAAGCATGGTAGCAACAAGCACACGTACACGAATTTGACAGCAAGCATTTTCAATGTGTATGGAGGCATCAGAATTCATAAAGAAATCGTTTTTGAAAGTATAAGGAGAAGAGCCTAATTTTTTTGTTAATTGAATGGTACAATTTAAGCAAATGATTTGGTTAATTAAAAAATTGCATAAGTATTTCACTATCGATAGCTCTAAAGCACAATTCCAACTCTAATTCGGATTCTACAAAATAAAGATATTATTATCACCCATTTTTTATCTTAACAACTAGAATAAAAATGTTAAATTAAAATTTTTTTATTGTTGCACACATCTCATGTATTTAGTTAAAAAGTTCATTACAGACACTTTTTATTGTCGTCAGTTGTATGTTCAATAAATTAAGACAAAAATTTTGCGTAGTTTATGCAAAAAAAAGAAACATTAAAAAAATCAAAGTGTATGTAAAAGAGTCATTGTTTGATATTTAGTTTTTTTTGCCAAAATCTATGCCTACTCATTTATACTCCGTTTGAACGTAGCAACATGTACATACATGTGTACATACATATGTGCTGCGGTTACAGATGTGAACGTTAAACATACGCAAACTATCTAAAGTTGTTTGTAACAAACAATCTTGAAAATAGGCCAAATTGTTTTCTCAAAATTTAACGCTTAATATTTTATATACATACATACATATGTATGTATGTATGTATTTATAGTTGCAAGTTATTACCAGGGAAATCAAAAATATGTATGCTATAAAATATGTGTTTGGTGTGCATAATAGATGCACTAAAAAAAACTTTAAAATATCCTCTTAAATTTGTTAAAAGATCGAAAATTTATTTTATTAAAAATACAAAATGTTTCTTAGTCCCCAGTTTGTCCAGACTTGCAATTTTATTTAAATTCTGCTTTGACATTGCATTAGTGTCCACATTATGAAATTCTAGTTTCTTACAGACCAACCTAAATAAGCGCGTCAAGAGTAGCGTTTTCCAGCGCGTAGCTTTTACGCTGAATTGACTTACTTAAATAATGCTAACTTATCTTATTTAATAACATACCCAGCGGGAAAACTGGTCATTGATTACACATGTAATGGAAGATATAATGTATTATTTTCCAAAGCAAAACAATGCAATCCTTTGGAAACGAGAAGGTAATTTGATCACACACAAAAGTTACACATTGCTTACCACGTATATCACCACTTCTTACGAAGAAGGAATGTGTTGTTTTTGCTTGTTCATTGCGAATTCATTACTTTCCTAGGACATGCTCTGTGTTAACAATAATAAATTCTGGAATTAAAAATTATACATGCTGTACATTGCTCTCTCGTTTACTATTCATTACCTTTTCCCGCTGGGTAGCGTCCACAACTGCGATTACTCTGATATAACATGAGAGATAATGTCGGCAGAATAGCAAAATTAAATATTCACAATTTATCTTGATGTCTTACAAGAGCAACTCGTATTTTTATTATAAGATTTCATTATGTGCAATTAATCATGGAGTAAACATGTACCATATCTCCAAAATTAGCCAATTTGTTTAACAACATTTATTAATAAATAACTTAAAAGTTCTTTCAAAACATAAAAAATATATCAATTTTATAATAAACAATGAATTTTTGTTATTTATATACGCACATATACATTCACTTATATATTTTCATGTACATATAAGTCTTTTGACATTTCATATCATGAGATTGTTGTGAAAAGATATATTATAACAACGTTTATTATGATAAATTATTATAACACTGCAATAACACTAATTTCAAGTTTACAAGTAAGATAGATAATTCTCTCAGCGATTGAAATTGACGTTCCTTGATAGAAAAATGTCTGATATTATGTCAGGTGTAGACTCTGTGTAAAAACCGCAAAATATAAATTAAATTGGAAATGAAACCGCTGGTTTGACCTAAAACTAGCTGAGGTGACGCTACTTTGTATCAGTAACAAAAGCAAGGCGAATTCATAACTAGTGGTCCCGACAGCTCAGCTGATTATTTTTTTGCTCCTTGCATCTCCTTGAATTTTGATCTGTTTTGTTTGTCAAAATTTGTTAATGTTTGATTTTTCAAAGCGAATTGGGGCGAGTTTACCTGTTATGAAACGAAAAAAAACAGTTTTATACCTGCCAACTACTTAACGCGCTGTCAAAATCGGATTTTTTAATTGCAAAGCGTTGACGCCGCGCCATTTGGGCTTGCTTCATACACTTTGTATGAGCACATGAAAATTTTTGACAAATAAAAGGAGCTTGACGCGCTGATTTTGGTTGGTCTGTTATATCCTCTTTTCTCTGTTTTTTGTTTTACATTGACATTTCTAAAAGTGAAATTACATTTCAAGGCAGACTCACATCAGGTAGTCTTATCCGAAAGGCACAAATAGTGCGAAATGTGTTACCAATAAATCACGCCAATTGGTTGCACACAGGCGGCAGAAGCAGCAGTTGCAGCTCCTACAGTTCTAGCCATGTCAGTGTCAAATCGTTCGATTGGTACTATTACTGGTACGCTGGTTGGTGGTATTGCCTCAGCTCTATAGTCGGCTGGTATTGATAAGCAACAGCAAATAAATTATTTAAGTTTTTTTATACAAAAAATTTTATTTCTAATAAAACATCTTTTTGGTATTAATATAAATGAATAATTTTTTCTTTCTTATGTAAACAAACAAAATAATTTAAAAATTTTGCAGCCAAAATTCAAGCTAATTCAGTCAGCTGCTCCTTCAAGGCCACTTGTTGTGAATTCGCCTTGTTAAATTTCATACAACTCAAAGCGAATTCAGAACCGGGGGCCTCAAGAGATCAGGTGGCTGAATTCGCTTGTATTTTGGCTGTCAGCATTTTATACATTATTTTGTTTGTTTAAATTTTTATATTAATGGCCTTATTCACAAACTATTGATAAAGATATAGTAGTTATAATGTTGGATTTTTATATGGGAAACGCGATTTTAAGGCACACATTAACTCTATTAATCAGTTGTAAATAAGGCCATAAAACTACAAATATTTTTTTTATTTTAAATAACATGTTTCTTATAAAAGTAACTTCTTACACAGTGCTCTGATTTTGTAAATCATTTATTTGCTGTTGATTATTATTACCAGTCGACTATACTGCATGATCACGCATGATCGTGAATATAATTTTTTTCAATTATTTTAGTTTTTTTTTCGTAAGTATTTCGTGAGCGTGATTTTTCGTGATTGTGGCTAACTTTTTCCTACGCGAACGTGTATAAACGTGAGCCAAAAACACACATCCGGTTTGAGTCGTCATGTCTTGAGTTTTTAGGAGAGAGAAAGGAAAAGAGAATGGAGAGGGTTACAAACTTGACCGTAGCTGTCAGATTTTACTTTTTATCTTTTCGTTTGTCATGTGTAATATACGAAGTTGATGCGCAGGTTGATATTAAGTTGAAACAGATTTCTCTGTGTGAAAATCGAACAAAGCCTGATCAGCTAAGCTTGATGTGTGTGAACCGGGACTATCATCGAACAACTTGCTCTGAATTGAGATACCACAGATGGATGGTTAACTCTGTCTTGCCTGCAACTTCTTTATCGATTTTTCTGTATTCAACTAACGATTTTACTAATTGTAGGTCTTGGTTGGGAGCAGTGGTGGGCTTTGTACATGTTTGTGCACAAAGTATATCAATAGTTTTATGAAAAGTATTAATCAATACCGGTATCGAGATTGTTTGCCCAACCTTAGTATCATTTATGACGTAGTCATTTTCAACAATTACACAAAATTGCTATTCAAAAGTACCTAAAAAACTGATTGATCGACTCAACTCAACTTGGAAAACGTGTTTTATATTAAAAAAAAGTTAAATTTTAAAACTCAATACAAAATTTGTATTAAATTAATCTGCTATTTCTTTTATGTACATTTTCGCAAATAAAACTTACAAAATAACTAATAATGATTAATTAATCACACAAGCCAACCAAATATTCAATGAAGTTAAAATAATTCAACAAAATATTTGCAAATTTTGTTTGTCAGTTGTGAGAAGAAGTAAAAATATGAAGCAAAAGTAGGAGGAAGTAAAAAAATGAAAGCAAAGCACAAAATCAAATAATTCATAATTGTATGTAGCAGCCATGAAATTGAAACTCGGAAACTTTTAACATAAAACAAAAAAAAAACCTACTTAAAAATTTATATTAATGAAATTTACGAGCATGTATGTACAGTGGCTAAAAAAACTATTCGACTTGGAACACAAAATTTTTCTTTATGTAAATAAAAAACGATAAACTATTTAATTTAACAAAAGGAGCTTTTAAATCGTTTTATTACGAACTAAGGGCCATTAACACAAAGTTCAGTTATGTTTATTTAATTTTAAAGTTTACTAACTTTCAGTTTGTCTAAACTTAAATTTTAATTGGAAAATAAAAATGTTCATTAACAATAAAAAATTGAGTTAACTTACTTACTTACATATCAACTATTGTGAATCACACCAGGAATTTATTTTTGGGAAATGCAAAAAAATAACACCATCATCCAAGGACATCTGAGCACGATTTCCTCACAAATATGTGCATTTTTCAGATGATAAAGCTTAAGTCACAATTTTTTTTTAAAGAATTTTGACAAATATTTTTAAAATAAACAAAAAATAATTAATTTTTAAATGTCATATTTTTTCAAGTTAAAAATTTAAACTCAGAAAGTATTTCAGTTAATTTTATTTAAAAGTAAAATCTTAACAGAGCTTAGTGTTAATGAATTTTCACTAACCAAAGTTAAAGTTAACTTTTTTATTGTTAACGGCCCTAAGAATTATACTCAATACGAAAAAAAAACTAATATATAAAATTCTTCAATAAAATATAAATAAAAAAACATAAATCCAAGAAAAGTATTCGACACTGCCAATATTCTTATGGTCTTATTCACGAACGATTAACAAATGTTTAATGTTGGATTTTTTATATCAGAAACCCAGTTTTAATGCACACATTAACTTTATTATTCGTTTGTGAATAAGGCCATTATAATATAAAATGTTTGTTGCTGTTTTAAAAGTGAGTTGCTTTTCCTTTTCATCATATCACTTCTTTTAAACGATCTTTAGTAGCTTTTTTGTATATTTTTCGCCATTCTTCCAGCAGGACCTCTAGCATTTACATTTTTTGTAAAATCACGAATTCTTTTTTTTTACAAGTGACCCCAGATGTGTTCAATGGGATTAAGATCTGGGAACTGTGGTGGCGTTTATATTATTTTCGGACAGTTATACAATAACCAATAAACCTTTGTATTGAAAGCGCAATGCTTAGGATCATTATTTTGCTATAACTGAAATATGTTTGCTTAACTCAATTTTTCTCCACTATATTGTAAATTTTGTTTCAGGTCAATATATATCCGATGATCTATGATCCCATTAATAAATGCTAATTTGCCTGTATTTGGTTTCCGATATATGAAAACCTTCGATATATATAACCAAAAAGGTTATACTTGCTGCCGTCAGCAAAAATTACATGCATCCAGAACACCGGAGTCTTATTTACTATTTCGTGAAATCTAATCTTAGTTTTCTGCTTTTCTTTGAATTATGTGGTTTCTTCGTGACTGACCTTTTAAGGCATTTCTTACAGTTGGGCTAGTTACTAAAATAGTTTGGATAGAGGCTAAAATGGATGCATTGATTTTAGGATTTTTTCTTACTTCATGCACTATTCGTCACTAAACTAGGGTTTTTTCCCGGGAATTTCAATCTAAAGATTTCCCGCTTTCCCGAGATTTTTCATGCGGGATCCCGGGAAATAATAAAAAATTATAATTGGCAGCTTAACGGTAAAAACGGAGCGGTCGTTTTCGGTAGCAGGGCAATTTGTTAATAAAATTAGAAATAGGCTTTTTGACGAGTCCGTAAACGCTTTAAGCGTTTTAAAGAATTATTTCCTAAACCAAAAAATATGAATTATATTTTTAAAGTATTTTCTTATTTTAAAAATTTAATATTTTCGTTTTGGAATTCAAACCTCGAGTACTTTTCTATATTATTTTATGTTTGTTTTTATTAACTGAATTGTTATGTTTTTGTTTATGTTCACCTATATTTGTAAGTTTACTTTTATCTAATATAACAATATAACAATGTTGGAAATAACCTTTAAGGAATTTAAAAACTAAAAGTTAAAAAAAATAAAGTTCCTGTGGCAATACCCAATTTAAATTAACATATTAATGTATTATTAAAACATAAGGTATGTTTTAGTAAAAGCCGTGATACACTATCCTACTTGGTCATGCGATCTGCCAAAAAAGTCGTGTGTGTTCAAAAAGTGTGGCCATAAAATGCACTTGTAAGGCAGATTTTTTGACAAGTCGAATCGACTTGCATATAATTAGGAAAATTTTCATATATTGATAGATTACTTGCGATCAGAGATGCATCTTTTTAAGAAATTGAGTTGCAACGAAAGCAAAATTAAACTAAAACTATTTATTTTATAAATCTGCAACTATTTAGGCGAAAAAAATCAATAAAATCTAAAAGTGCTTGAGTGAAAAATACACATGTACGAGTATGTGTTTGCACCTTTTTTGTGTGATAATGTGGCAAATTCAATGCAATTTTTAAAAGTGGAACAGAATTCTGTTAGATTTTCCAGTGAATGAATCGTACGACTGTGCATGATAGTGTATTTCAAACTTTCTTATACAATATTTGTTAATGCCTAGCAGATTTAATATTTGTTATATCGTGGAGCGGGATCCCGGGAATGAAAAATTGCGGGAAAAAACTCTACACTCAACTGATTCCGTAAGCTTATGCGGCCGCCCATTCCGGGTTTGTTTATCATGGCATTTTAAGTTTTATAATTTTTTTTTATGATCTCATGAACAGTAGTTATTGTTTTTTAAACAATTTTCGCTATTGTATTTTTAGTTTTTCCTAATTTAATATGATTTTAATTATTAAATTTCTTACCTCAATTCAAGTTCTTTGCAATTAACAAATCATCTTCAGGGTAACTTGCACAGAAATGAGGGGATTGTGCGATAAATCATAAACTTGCGTTTTCTTTTAAACAGACACAAATTAATTTTTTAAATTTTGTAACTGTAAACTAAGTAACAAAACAAAGTGACAGCAAGTACAAAAATCATACACATAACAACGTTCTAACTATAAACGTCCAATAGATTTTTTGATCACTGTATGGGCATGTGCACATACATACATACATACTATGTAAAAATATATAAAATAAAACAGCAACAGCACTTACCATGCAAATTGATTGTACATGTTGTATTGTTGCCACGATCCAGAACTACAACACTTGTAGCAGCTGCTCCCCCTCCTCCCGTAGTGGCCATATTACCGGAGGTGGTGGATTTACACTTACGTCCGCGCGGCAAATTGGCGATTATTTAAACAATTTGTAGAAAAAAAATTTCAATCAACGTGCGATCACTAGCGCACGATTTTTATTATAATACGAAAGTGTGAATTTCGTTTCAAAATTAAACTTGCATATATCGATTTGGTTTAACGTTTAAGTTTTTAAAATGATTTTTAATTAGTTCACTAAACAGTGGTGTATGGTTGTTGTTGTATCGTGGTGGGTTAGCAAAAGTCGCGACACGTTTACCTTGAAAGAGTAAAGTTTCTATTATTCGTTTATATGTACTTATGTATATTTTATATCATTATTTAATTTATGTAAGTGTTTGATGTAGATTAAATTGCACCTAAGGATTTATACACATATGTACATACACACACATATATGTTATTGATTTCGTTACAAAAAAAATATTTGTTTAATTTTAATTTGTTGGCAGAAAGTGGATTCAGTTCGAAAAAAAATATATTAGTTTTCAGCCGTTATCAAAAGATTTACATCTTTTTCAATATTCGTTCGAAATTTACACTAAGAATTCTGAGGCCAAATTACGACATTCGATGTCGAACGAAATTTCAATAAAAGTTAAATGGAAATTTCAAACAATATCAAATGCGGCAATTTGTCCCCTGATCTTTTTACATTAAACATTTTCTTCCATTGTTTTTTTTGTGGAATAAGGAAGAATGCAAAGCGCAACCAAAAATATTCTTAAATGTATTTTCTACCTCTCAAAATTGCCTATGAAATCCACACTTTTTGGGTGAGTACTTATTGTGGGACCAAAAACTTCAGAGAATTTTAACGCACTCATTGAGAACCAACATTAGTGGAGACTGGCGAATCACATTCGTCGTAACAAGAGAGGTGGATCACATCCATCAACAATCAACCCCTGTGATGAATTATATTCGCCAACTTATACTCAGTATTTTCAGGAGCGGCTAATGCTGAACAAAGCGGCTGCTGATGGGCTCAAACACAATCGAATTAAGGAGAATGAGACCGCAAGCAACAAAAGGTATAGTCATTGTGTGGATATCGTAGAAAAACTATTCATTGAGAATGAGTTGAGTATTATGGTTGGAGATACTAGAGAGAAGTATTAAGGCCACGGTAGAAATTGTTAAAAATTCCTTGATTTACAACCATTGAATTCTCGTTAGGAACTTAGGCCGGATAACATCCAGCCCATCATGTAGGATAATATCCGACTGGGCAGGTTTTGAGCATTAGAGTAGGAAATAGAGGATTACATCCGGAGCTCTAGAAGTGAATTACATTCACAGGTTACTCAAACGGAATCACATTCGGTTTGAGGTACGATTCGTGTGCTTAGAGGAAGCCTGCTGCCTCCATAAATAAAATAAAGAAAGAGAAATTTGTAAACGAAGTTAAAAATAAAAGAGAAAGAATATAAGAAAAAGAAAATAACATCCTTAGTCTTTATTTTAGAGAGAATCTACTGAGATTGAGTGTAACCCGGCTTTAAGCCCAGACCAAACAGAATAATACAGTAAAACTCGTTTATTGTGAATCCACGGTTGTAACGAAATATTTCCAAATGCCCGACGTTTTGGTATTCATTTTCATAGAAAACTGCTTCATTACAGTGTAGACGCTTTTGACGAATCTTTGCTTTTACCGAAATACTTTTTACGGTTCCACGAAGTAAATTTCATACATATTTCCCCTTTTAGAAGGAACTCAAAAAAATATGAACACAATCTTACATTTTCAGATTCGAATAGAAATTTTCTCCGTTTTGCAAATTCGGTATACTCTGCGTCCGTTCTTTTTTTTAAACAACGAAAGCAAATTATTTTTTATAATAATGGATTGCATGTACATACATATGTATATACACAAAACAAAAACAAAGAGATGTTTGTGCATCATTATTGTAGAATAGTAGCACCTAAAACGAAGCGATGTTTTAAAGTCGGTCAGACTTATGTAAAATTTTTCTGTGAATACTTGCGTAAAATTAAAAATTCTAATATTATGTTCGTAATATTTACGAAAGTTTTGCATATACCACGAAGAGGTAACTAAGAAAAATGTTTCATGTAGTA
This sequence comes from Gymnocheta viridis, assembly GCA_956483585.1. Taxonomy (NCBI): domain Eukaryota; kingdom Metazoa; phylum Arthropoda; class Insecta; order Diptera; family Tachinidae; genus Gymnocheta; species Gymnocheta viridis. The sequence goes on from OY101444.1 coordinate 10,437,272, forward strand.
TTTTCAGTGTGTCTATAATACTAATTTTCTTATTTAAAATTACATTTAATAACCGTTTCACAATCAACTAAAAGTATTTGTTGGGTATGGGCGGATGTGACGTCATTTGGCAAGAAATTAAAATATGGCAGCACTGCAAGTAACGGAAATAATAGATGCCTGTTTTTCTTAAAAAGGTACAAAAATTATTTCTTCAACAGAACACGAAAAGAAATTTAAAGGAAAGGCAAAACAATGAGATTCCAATAAATTGATTGCATTCCACATTTTGCACGAACGAAATTGAAACACATCTTTGCGAGTGTTTTTGTTTTGTTTTCTGTATTATCATTCAAGAGATAAATTCATTATTCTCCATCTGCATGTCTTAAAATAAAAAGAAAAATGTTTACAAACTTGAGACATGTTAGTGCAGTGTGCGGCTATTGTTGATGTCGTTGTTATTGTATTCTTATTCTTTTTGCATGTAGTTGTTGTTTTTGTCTTGAACCCTTTGCAATCTTTTTAATCAGTAGTTATTTTGAAAATACACGAAATTCTTTTAAAACTCTCAACTACAGCAGCACATAAAAACACAAAAAAGTAAAGAACCACCATCGTTGTAGATATGTATGGATGTATATATACATACATACATATTACTTACTCACACATGCAGAATTACTTTACTTCTATTCACTTATTCTTTCCTACTTTTTTAATTTAACTATGTACTGCGAAACTGAAAAATTATCAATTCATCAAAAAGTATGTATGTATAAATATATTATTTTAGTATATGTAGCTGCATTAATTGCGATTAATGAACAATTTAAGTATGTATGTAGATACTTATATATGAATGTATTGAATGTAGAGATATTAATTTATATATTTTCGTTATATTCACTAATTTAAATTATAAAGTTAACTTTGAATTTTGCACAATTTTTTCCATACTTTTCGTTAGATACTTTTTGAATTTAGCAAAAAAAAATTTGTGAAATTCTGCTTGTTTTTTTGGTGTATCTAAAAGTTTATTTTTTTGCTGGTCTTTTTTTCTACACAAATTATATCTTCCTTTACAAATTTATTCGCCTTTTTTTCTAATGTATTTTACCATTTAGAAAAACAGCTGCGTTCGTTCGTTGTTGTTGTTGTGTTTTTTGTTTTGGTTCAGTTTTTTCTGAATGGAAAAGTTCAAAACAAAAAAATACACATGCAAAAAAAGAGCGGCGCATTTAACCGCACTATACTCTCGCCCCAAACGATATTTAATCAAGCAGAAACTTAACCGCACGAACGATACGAATTGTACGAAATTTGCAAAACAACTGAAGGAAACAACGTTTTGTTGGTGGAGCAGAATTTTGCTTCTTCCTAATTATGTTTGCATGTGCTCTATTGTGAATTTATTTGTTTGCTGTTGTTTTAAGGCCTCAAAACATGGCTGTGATTTTAAGTAATAAATTTTAGTGAACGTTGAGTAAGCAGCATTAAAAATCTATTTTTAAATAAAATAAATTAAAAATAAAAGCAGTGAAAAAGAGTCGGTATAGATTGTGGACTAAAATGCTCAAAATAAAGTTCACAATTAATAACACATTTTTCGCAATATCAGTGTTATGTTCTTCATAAAATTAAAACTTTTGTTTGGATATAATCTTTAAGTCTTTATTCCTGATGCTGTTCATTCATCGAATTTCAATGCAATCAGTTTCAACTGATTTGAAATCTTTAAAAATATACCATAAATTAAAAAAGCGCTGATATATTTCCGTTACTTTTTATTAGCAGTTCAAATTATTTAATAAGAAACTTGTTGCCAGATATTTATTTTTTTATATTGTATTATACTTAATCTTGGCAGCTCTGTCCGATTGTATACAATAGTCATTGTAGAATAATACAGGTAGTGTCGAAACTACAACAACACTGCTTTCAGGCTCTAAGATGTCAAAAAGCACAAAAGAAAAATGGCCAAAATTATATATTCACATGTGTGTTTAGTTGCATTTTCTGTTCTATAAAGAATTTTTTTCCTTTTCTTATTTGCATTTGAAACAAATGTTCAAGTGTGCTTTTTTAGTACATAATAAAATTTTGACAGCTCCGAACCAAAAAGAAAAAATCCGTTACCGCTTCGCTACTACCTATATTATTCTACTATGATAATAGTCAACTAGCGAGTTTAATATTTATATCGTCACATAAAATGCAAACGATAAAACTGCACCCAAAATTTCATATAAATATTAATAAACTTTAATAACGAACTCTTCCCATGTTGCGAAGTAGTTGCGCTAATGTGAATCAAACCTTACATCATAACCAATTAATATACAATAACGGTTTTGCTCTGACTTGCATTCAATATTTCCCTTGAGTGCGAAATTGCTATTGGACACAAGCTGTGTTACGTAGTGCCATTTTCGAGTATTTTTAGATTCCCAATCAAAATTCGTAGCGCATTTTACAATATTTTCAGTATACATTATATGTTCCGCTACAAATGGTTAACCCCATTCTCTCTATATCCGTTACATAATTTTATTTACTGCTGCAAAAATTTGCAGACAGGAAACAAAAATTAATTTCATTTTATAAATCCACCATTATATCGGTACAATGTACCATTATAAATAAAAACTTAATTTTATTATTGGTTAGTCATTATTCATCTCAGCTGACTGTATATTTACATTTATTTTGATTGTAATACCATACAATTTTTCTGTTTTGTATTTTTAAACCGGAATGTTTCCGATTTCTCTAAAATCATTAAGTGATAAAGAACGCCATGATTACATACTAAAAACGTTTGTACTAAATAAAAACTGTGCAGCCGACCAAAGAAAACATAAACGCGATATTGATGTGATAAGGGAGCATCATCGGTTTCTCTGGGACGATGAAAGTGACGCTGGTATTGAAGATTCCTGGGAGGTGCGATTAGCAAAGCGTTATTACGACAAGCTTTTCAAAGAATACTGCATAGCTGATCTTAGTAGACACAAAGAAAATAAAGTTGCCCTGCGATGGCGTACAGAAGCAGAGGTAGTGGCTGGTATTGGACAATTTCAATGTGGCAGTCGTAAATGTTTAGAAAAAGGAAATCTGCGTAGTTGGGAAGTAAATTTTGCCTATCAGGAGCAGGGTGAACGTAAAAATGCATTAGTTAAACTAAGAATGTGTCCCGAGCATTCCGAACAATTGAATTACACTTCAAAGAAGCGTGAAGTAAAACGTCTAAAACATGTGGAACGCCAACAGGCCAAAGAAGCTAAAATAGAAAAACGTAAATGGCCCAAGTCGAAAAGAACACAAAAAGACGAAACCATCAATGATAGTCAGAAACTTTACGAAGATGAAAAAGAAAGTGAAAATGTCACCGGAACTGACGACGAAGAACTGGCAACGGTTTCAACTGATTATAGTAAAAAAGATGAAATGGAAATCTCAGAAGATATTTGGAAAAAGAAAACGGAAGTTGAAATAGAACCAGTTTCTAGAGAAACAGAGTTTGAGCGTTATTTAGAAGATCTGCTTTTATAAAAAATTAAATAAATAGTTTTACTAATTATTTAAAAACCTAATTCTTTAAATATGTGAAAGGAAAATATTGGAATTTCGATGAATTTTTGTATTGGAGGGTCTAAATTATGATTGAAGCAAAATTTTCTTTTGTGGTAATGAAAGCGTAGAAATTTTTTGCGGATATGTGACTGCATTAATGTGTATTTGGAATGGTGTGGCAAGTGGCATGAATTCCCCACTCCGTAGAAAAGTAAAACAATACATTTTATATATATGTATGTATTCGGTCCTTTATTGCAGTCATATCAAAAATCACGATTGTGGGATATGATTACGTTGCAATAAAGGAGCGATATGTATATGAAGCTTGAAATGAAAATGCTCTTATCTTATATCGGATTCGCCTTGATTCGTATAAAATATTTTTAATGTCAAAAACGTAAGCAAAGAAGTCTTATTGCTCGATAGCGAATTCCATAATCTCAAACTAAAGATTTATGTATGTATATCGAAACAACTCGTTATCGAAAACGAAAATTACTTTTATATTAAGGATAGCATTTAGGAACAGGTAGGTTGCAATGTATTACTGCAAAGCAATATGCCTTTAGCTAGTCACGCTTTTTTAATTTTACAGGAGAAGCCAACAACTTGATCAAATATAGTTGCTTTTTATTTGTAATATTAATGAGGAGTTTTCCAAGAATTTGTGGGAGTATGGAATCGATATAACATACTATAAATTTTAGGTTTATTGTCATGGTTTCTTGTTTTATATAAAAATATTTTAATAAGACAAACTCAAAATTAATATTTTTTATAACATTTATATGCCCAATTTACAAACTGTATGAGTTGTATGTTGCATTAATGTTGTTGTTAATTTCCGAATAAACATGTTTATAAGCAAATGTTTACATAGAAATAGACAGCAACATTAGAAAAACTTGCAGCTCCTACAAAAGGTTGTGAATTGAGCAATAGTACTTATTTTATTTATACAAAAGTATAATTTAATATTAAAATATTATTAAATAGTGAATACAGTGTGAAAATATTGTGGTTAAGTAAAATGATTATGAAAAAAAAATTAAGGGAATAATACATCATACAATTTTCCCTTATAGAATGAGATTTTTAAGTCATGTACATGTATGTATGTATGCACATATACATAAAACATAATATTTACATTACATATATATATATTATTTGCCGTTTCAACAATCGTTAATAAATAGTGTCCAAGCAAAACCAATTTTTTTTGGCAGTTCGTAAAAAAAATTTTGTTTTAACTTCTTTAGATGAGAAGAAATCCAAAACTATACATGTTAAATTGTGGCAAATTGTTTTCCACCAATTTAAGACATCTCGTACAGTTTTCCTGTAGCCCATTTTCTCATTCAGTCGGTTGCTATTCACATTTATCTAAACTTCTTCAATAGAAGGCGAATTGCCACCACCATTAGATAATGCGTCATGTTGATGATAATTATGCCTTTTATTTTTCGTGTCGTATTTTAGGAAAATATCTTCCAATGTCGTTTCATTAACGGAGTACTCCTCAACTACATCCAGTGTAGATTTTAAAAATAATTCACATTTTGCAAATATATCCGACCATACTGAGATATTGAGAGATTTTATAAAATAAGTCAAAATGCCAGCATGATTTTCACGCAGTTTAGAGTGAGTAAAAAATGTTTGCAACTTCTCTGTTACATAAGCAACATCAGAATCTGAGGCTTCAGGCGATTTAAGTTTAATGCTTATAGTAAATCCAGAACCATAAAGTTGTTTTAGTTCAGGAACATAACCTAAGCATTTGAATTGACCCTCAGCCATTATAGCCAACCGATTGCATAAATACTCGCACTCATCCATGCTAAATAATAGATTAAAATAATTAATGTTAAAATTTTAAACGTACATATTTTATTTACAACAAACCTGTGTGATGTAAGTACTAAAGTTTTGTCACGTTTTTGAAAGTCCTGCATCGATTCCCATAGAAAACGTCTTGATATCGGATCCACACCCGTTGTGGGTTCATCTAACAAAACCAAAGAGGGGCTGCCAATCTTTATTTAAGAAAAATAGAATTACTTTCATATTTAGTAAATTTATTATACGAGATATTCGTTTCAAAAAGTTTTGTTTGCTGATGGTTGAGGTAGTCTATATACATGCACTCCATTGGTGCTTATGCCAAATCATCAGTATACCTACCGTAGTCTAGCTCAACCCTCAATAAACAAAATTTTTTTAAATTAAATTGGGAGACTAAACAAATCTTTTTGAAATTTAATATAATTATTATTTTATCATACCTGTTCTGTAAGCCACAAGAATTCAAAAGCAAAATCTATTAAAAGCTCTCTCTTTACTTGTTTTCTTTGTTTATTTTTATTTTTTTTGTGTTTGAAATTTACAATAAAACATTTTATTAGAACTTTGAATAATATAAACCGTTTGATCTACAACACAAAAATCACATGATTTGAATTCTTGTGATTTACAGAAGAGGCCCGAATATTTACTACGACAAATCTTACCATTGCTGCTGCTGTCTGCAATTTTCGTTTTGTACCACCCGAATAATGTTTAACTTGTACATTTTTGTATTTGCTTAAATCTAATTTCTCCACCCAATACATCACCTCGTCGTGCACATGTTTCATTTGTATGCCACGCAATAAAGCCATATATCGTAGCGTTTGATATGCAGTCATAAAATCGTTAAGACAATCATTTTGTGGACAGTAGCCAAAACGATAACGATATTCCGATTCATTAAATAGAATGTCTACGCCATCAATTTTGATCGTACCACTTGAAATAGTTTGATTTGCCGCAATCATTTCAAATGTTGTCGTTTTGCCGGCACCATTCACACCCAATAAACCGAAACATTCTTTTTTGCGTACAACGAAATTTAAATCACTCACGGCTAATTTTCGATTAAATTGTTTGTGTAATTTATGGACGATAAGAGGGAATTCATTTTCGCCATTATCTGAAATTGTTTAAAAATTATTTAATATGCATATGTATGTGTATATTTCGTCTGATAATTATTGGCTTGTCGCATATACCAAAAATTTAAAATGGAGAAAAACAACAAAGAAGGTTTATATGAAGTTTTCTCAAAATATAACCGATAGGATTTTTTGGTATTTTCTCCACTGCTTCCGTTACATGTTTTGAACGAATTAATACTATTTTCTTGAACATGAAAAAAATCTAATTTTATAGCCGTAGCTAACTGCCCCGTGTATTGAGTAACTTGCTCAGTTTATGTTCATATCTTTTCTTACAGTCCGAAGAAAGTCTTCGTCCAGACTTGCAATTTCTGTTGCTTCATTTTAATATAAATAGAAAATCTTTTTTCATATCATTTATCATTTTTGGTGTTTGACAAAAACCTGATATAAGAGGTTTTTTCTTATATACGATTTTCTTCTGCAGAAAATTATTTGAATGGAAAGTATAGAAAAACGACATGGTGTTTTTGTTAAACTTTCTTATAAGCGGTTTTCTCTTATATGCGATGTGCTTATATCCGGTATCTACTTAATAAGTATCGAAAAATAACCAAATGGACAATTTTTAGATTTTCTTAACTCAGGTTCGAATTCTTCACATACAAATTATTTACCCATTTTTTTCATCCATCGCACAGATGGTACTATTAACAAAAATCGATTTAAAATGTTTAATTCTTTTAATCGATTTATTAAAAATCGATGTTAACCATTAATAAAACCTCTTACAAAAAAATCTATAATGAAAAGAAAATCGATTAAAATATAAATCGATTATTTATTCACTTTCTTTCTTATAACTTGAACTTACAAGTTTTAAAATTGATTACGAAGGAGTAGGGGTTAAAAAATATTGTTACGTAATATGGTAAGAGTGTGTTTGACATCATTTCCGTGACTTTTTCTATTACATAGTACTCAGAGTAGCATACGTACGTTTAAATGAATGAATGTATGAATGTACACTCAATGCCTGGCTAGCCTAAATTAATTATAAGCGCAACATCTCGTTTAAGCAAAAGTAAACAAAATTAACATACCTTTAATAATTTTCTCCACGCAAGATTTCTCTTCTTGGATAAATCTATCCTCTTCACTGTTAGCTGGGGATTGTTCGGACTTGCCATTCGATATAGAAAATTTGCAAGAATTTCTAAACATTTGGCGACGGCGTTTATTCTCCACAACATACAGAAAAATAAACTAGAAAAAAAAATATTGTACATGTATTCAAATACCGCATTTAAATATTATTTTTTGTAATTTCACACTTACCAGCATTAAAGGAAATACGAGGAAAACATAAAAATAATAGCTACCCAAATTTAAAATGTCTTTACTATTCAATTCTTGACGTATACGATCGGGCAAATGATTAGCACGATTGTTAACAAAACGTTCATTGATAATACGCAATTGATGACACAAGTTGAAATCGGGCAGCAAACGTAAGAATATTATGTAGTTGTTAAACTTCAGCATATCAGACAAAGAAAATGATACAATGAAAGGAGGTATGACTGAAAGATTTATATTTTATAATAATTTATCATATAATTTTTTAAACTTATATTAAAGATTTCATTTAACTTACATGATATGTAAAATAATACAACCATACAAGTCGATAGAGCCGAAAGTGTTGTTACGGTATTAGCAAAACAATATATTATTGGTAGATATGTCAGACCGTAGAAGAATAATGCTATTGTAATGTTGCTTATATCCGCAGCACTGTACAGTTCTTGCGGCATTATAATCATTTGATAAGCATACAAAGCAGCACAGATCGCAAATAACAGCATAGCATCACATATTAATATACTGCCCCAATAAATGTACGGTGACATGGCTTGTAAACGTTTAAAGCCACTACTATTCTCCTTAAATGGCAACATAGCAAAGTAAAACATCAACAAAAACATGCCTAAACAGAATAAAATAAATATTTTATTAATATAAGCATTCAGTAACAAATTTAATATTAAATTTTCTTAAGATTTTCAGTGTATATGCACTTACCTAAAGGTAAAAGAGTCGCATAATAGGATAATTTCAAAGAGCCAGCCGAATCATCTCGTCTAAAAATTATGATGGTATTTTTAAATTTAATTACTAAACGACAAACTATTATTAAAAACTTTCGTTACTTACACATCTACTGGTGCATAAATAGTTTCTAATATTCGTTCTTTACTATTTGCTATCCACATATAAATGGCATTATCTATTAAATTTATTAATATCGCTGAACTGTGCATCATATTTTCTGAATGTAGTATCATAGCACTTGGTCGATTTCCGCCAGAGATTTCTATTGTACCCAGAACATTTTGTTGAAAATTATGAAAATCTTTCTTCATTATTTCAATTAAAGCTGAAAATAAATTATATGTGGAAAAATTTCAGTGTTTTTTAAACAAGCTAATTTACTTTCAGAAGAGTGTGTGTCTTAAATTTAAATTAAAAAAAAAGTTGTTAAAATTCTTCTCTTAGAAATTTCCGAAGTCAGTCTTAAATTCAATATAAACCAAAAGCAATTGAGTTTGGAGTAGAAACAAGGTTCTCCGGTCCCTTGCCGGTATCCTCTGGGGTATGGACAAAGAAACCTTACTTGTTGCCTACAAGATAATCAGTTTATCGATCAGCGGTAAACTACACAGCATGCAGATCTAAACTACGCAGCAAGACCACGCGTCAAGAAATCGTCACACATAAATCTTCTGTTTTATACAACAACCAATAGTATTTTATATAAATAAAACAGTCTTTCATTTCAAAATTAACAACTCAACGGAATTATTAAAAACTTCAAACACAAAATAATAGACAACTCAACAATATATTAAACATGTTTGGTCAATTGAAAGCAAGATTTGAATATTTTGTGCCGAAACAGTTAATGTATTTTCCAAAATAAGCAATAAGCATTAATTTTTTATTTGATATTTTTTATATTTTAATTTAAAATAGAAGTTTTAATAGAAATTCATGGAATATTCTCGTATATAGGTACTATTATACAGTTTTTCATAAACTTGCGAATCATGTGTAAAATCGAATTATTTTTCGAGCTTTTTATGGAAATTGCTCAAAATTTAATATTTTAAATTTTTAATCGCACTATTTCCCATAATTAATATTTTACTTTTATTTATAATTTTTATTAAATAATTTATTCAAATTTATTCAATTTATTTAATCCTTATAATTTAATAAATCATTTATATTTATTTTCTAGACCTAAAGCTTGAATAAATTATTTAATAAAATTTAATAAAAAGGTCGAATAAATCAGAATATTAATATTTTAATTACATATGTAGTAAAATATTAACACTTTTATTAAAAACAAATTGAAATTGATTATTGAGGGGTGGGTATAGTTAGTTCCTATGCCCATTTCACTATTGCTAATGCAGATCATCAGGGAACTTTACCCAAATATTTCTTACAACAACTGCAGATATTATATTAAACTTTCATTAAAACAAGTGAAAAGTTTAAAAAATATTAAAGTTGTAACAAGAACTCAATTCGAATTATTTTTTTTGTTTGTTTTATTATTCGATTTCATGCACATATATGTACACATAAAATACGAAAATAAGGACTGATGATATTAATTTAAATTGGGTAATTACAAAATAAACATACTATAAATACATGTCATAGTTATGTTTTTTATAATATTTTTTGTAATATTAACATTGTAACAATCAGAACAATTATTTTTAAAATAATATTTTGAAAAAAGAATCCCCTCAAGGGGATTTCAGCATTTGCGATATTTTTCCACACAATTCTATAAATATGTAAGAAACTTCAAAGGGACCATCAAAATTATGTATGTTTTGCAAGCAAGAGCAATCTTACATTATCGAGGCTAAATTTGCATAAGTTAACTTACCATCTTCGAGTTCAGTATAATTGGAATTTATCGATATTTTCTTCACTTTAAGACCAGGATAACTTTCGATTTGTTCCTGGACCAGCTGAGAAAATCGCAAAACATTTGAAGATGGTTCATCGGGCACACTCATATAAACAATTCCATTCTTATAATGATCTAAAGACAAACGAAGTCCGGTACCAAGTTTCATAACAGTCGATGAGTGTATAGTCACAATGGCAATTGTAGTCATAAAAAATGGTATAGAGATCTGATAACAAAGAAGATATAATAATTGTAAAACTGTTAGCAAGTTATTATTTTATTATTGTTTTACGCTTACCAATAATAAAGCTAAGAACCATTCATTTTTCATAAATAACATCTTTTTATAGCCAATAGCTAGAAATTGTTGAATTAAATTAACATTTTTCAGTGTGTCTAAACGTTGATATGGTACTCGTCTATTGGCATCTGCATGACAATTGATTGAACCATCGACTTGGTCATTTGTTTCCATTTTAGGTACAGAACTGAAACAAGAATAGTATATTCCAATTTGATAATATAAATAAATATTCCCTCGCATAACTTACTTTAAAAAAACATCTTCCAAAGTTGTATCGGTCACCGATATAGTATTTATACCCAGTTGTAAATGTTGTCTTTCCAAATTAGCTAACATTTTTGAATAGTTTTCTTTATATTCGTAGGGCAAACTAATTGCTACAGTGGGTGGTACAACATTCTAAACAAAAAAAAAATCCAACAAAGTCATTATCAAGCATTCATAATTTCTAAAGCTTACCATAATACGAGCCATCGGTATATGTTCTCTAATCAATTCCAGACATTCTTCTATATTAAACTGACTGGGATTTGTACACAGCTTTAGTATATAGCCACTGCCTATTTTATGTTTTAGCTCCAAAGGTGAACCAGTCAACTGCAAACGTCCATGCGATAGTATACTTATGGTATCACCCAAAACTTCTGCTTCTTCCATATGGTGAGTTGTTATCAAAATAGCTTTCGTTTTACGCAAATCCAGAAGTATGTCCCATAATTCACGTCGTGATTCAATATCTAAGCCGGAAGAAGGCTCGTCCAAAATAACAATTCTAAATGTATCATTGTGAGAAGAATGAGTTGACTGTCGGAACATTAATAAAATGTTTACTCACTTTGTTTCTCCTGCTATGGCGATGCCCAGTGATAAACGTCTTTTCATTCCACCAGATAAATTCTTGCCGTATTCATTGGCTTTTTCTGTTAAATTCAATTGTTGCAATAACTTGTTGGCCAAAGTATTTGCCTCCTGGTGCGTGAGGCCCCTTAGCTAAGGAATTTACAAAAACAAATATGTTTCATCAAGGCGAAATTTCTTCACAAAAAAATTTTATTTGCCAAAAAATCTAAAAATCTCAAAAAAGAAGTTGAAAAGACTTCAGAAAAAAAATCTAAAAAGTAGCGAATTTTAAAAAATATATCGAAAACAGCTCCTACAAAATGAAACATATCTGCAGGACTTTCAGTTTTTAATCCGTTTCCATGGTCTCTAGATCTATCTCAATATCTTCAAATGGATTGCATGGGACTTTCTGGAAACATATTAAATCACCAACTTTCCTAACATCATCCTCAATTTGCCAAATTATATTACTTTTAAAAGGATATGAAATTACTTTTCCGGATAAACCAGAACTCCCTGATAGATCTAAAATATTTATTTTGGTCGATGATAGCCTCAAGGTATATAATAAAGCACGCACGTATAATTCTTTTTTTAACAGAATGTTGATGCAAAAGGTCGCAGATTTTTCTCCTTTGCTTACACTCTTTACTTTTGGTTCACTTTCTAACGAAATGACCACTTATTCGGTTATTAAACAGATTTCAACGTCCACCTTTCCAATTGTTCATAAAACTCGTTTGCCAAATTTTACGGTCATATTCACTGCTGAAATGACTGCCATTAAGTCTGCCATTACTTATTCGATACAGCAAGGGGCAACAAATCTTATCGGTACAGACAGCCTGAGTGCATGCAGAGCCCTAATTAATAACCGGAGCGATTCCTATGTTGATATTATTTTCCCCATCACGATTAAAACATCAAATTCTGGTGCTTTGGATCCCTTCTCATATGGATATAAAAGGCAGCGAATTTGCAGACAAAATCGCGAAGGCAGCACTAAATTTGTCTAACATCGCTGAAACGCCTGCATTACCCACTTCCATTATTAATCTTTTTAAGGCCCTACGATCAAAATCCCTTTCAATAATACGGACACCCAATTACAATATAATTTTTTCAAGAAGTCAATGCGTTGCGATGGCTCGCTTGAGGGTTGGGAAATCCCTTTTCAACACAAAACACTACTATGATGGTTCCGATCCCCCTAGATGTCTTCATTATAATACTTATTTGAGCATTCCTCACATACTTAAGGAATGTCCACTGTCCAGACAGAACGAGCGCTACTGAATCTAATTGGACTAAAATCAGAAGATGTCTGCTGAAGCACAACATCCGATCTTTACTTATTTTACTGATTCTATTATTTTCTATTTTATTTTTTTCTGAAAATATTATTTAATTTCTTTTGCATATCTTGAATTCTAATGTATAATTTTTAACATCATTTGTATCATAATGAAATAAACAGGTGGCATTATTAGGGCTACAACTATAACAATTCAACAAAAAAAAGGAATTTTTGTTTGTGTAAAGTCAAAAATTATTGTAAACAAAAATTAAATAAAATAAGTTAACAGAAACCATTGAATTTTTTGGACTCTACAAATGAGCAAGACAAGGAAGTGTGGATTACTTTGAAAGTATTTGCGGTCCATATAGAAGGTAGTGCCACTATAAAAACAAGCACAAATGTATAAGCAACTATAAAAAATTATTGAACATTTTAATAACAAAACAAACACAAATTGAACAAACAAAAGCTTGGATATTTTGTAAATATAAACTAGATATGTTATCGTGAGTGATAAAAAGTTTTACTCACGCACATCTTTATATTTTTGGCTACCGTTCATGCATGCTCACGTGAGTAGGCAAAAAAGTTACGAACAATCACGAAAACTCACACCACGAAAACAAATTTTTAATAAATAAACAAATATTATTATTATCACTGATCCATTCTGCTACTCTGATGAATAGACTGTTCCAATACAACTTTCTTACTAAAAATAATTTTAGTTTATCAAAAAAATGTCTAAAACTAATAAAGAAATGAGTAAAGTAAGATTTGAACTTGAGCCAAACAATTCCTTTCAACATAAACTTAAGGCAGAATTAGTTTGCACGTTCTGTTCTTTTACGAATCAGCTGTTTTGTTTCTGTTCAATTGAAAAACTGTATGCTTGGTTTGTTGTTACTTTTTTGTTCTGTTCTGTTGCGACTTTTCTGTAGAAAATAGAATACAACGTTAAGTGACAGCCAAGTGTTTGTATATATATTAATTTTTTGTGGAATGAAATATTACAAATTTTGTTTTAAAAGTCAGAATATTTTAATTCAAATTATTAAAGATTTATATACATATTTTTGCCAAGTAAAAACATTTTGCAAACATTTAAAAAAAGAAAGTTCAGACAGAACAAGAAATATTTTCTACAGAAAAGAACGGCACAGAACGCCAACGAAAAGTAAAAACTAATGAGGCCTTTAAAACAATTTAAGTAATTACGTAGAAATATTAATTACAAAAGTATACGAAAAAATAACAATATGGCAAAAAAAAAATCACGAAGCAATCATGTCAAAAATCTACTTATGCACGCTCAATTTCTTTGTACTCGCGTTCATGTACGCTCACGGAATTGAAACAAAAAGTTAATTACGATGACTCACGCTAATCATGTGAGCTGTGCCCATCTCTAATATAAAAAAACTGACATAAGATTGGAAAAACAATGCTAGAGCAAAAAAATTATCATTAGGCGTAATAATGCCACCTGTTTATATCACCATGATTTGTATCTTTTTTGGGCGCTAATGGTCTAGTTACCCGCGCCATTTTATATATTTTATAAATTTATTTATAGAGTATATTTTTCATAAATAAATAAATAAATAAATATCGAATGTTAACCACAAAAGTTTCTTAAAACCTGGGCACGGCAGTAAAATACTTTTCAATGGACCATGCCCACTTCTACGCAATAACCATTATGTTCACTAGAAATAAGTGATATGGCAAAACAACGTTTGCCGGCTCACCTAATAATTTTATAAATACTTTTGAAAAATTGCCAATCAGGGATGTATTTTTAGAATAACTTAATTTTTTTAATTATTGAGCAGTTCGTTTTTGTCAAATTTAAGTAAATAATAGTTAAAACAAACTAATTTGGATAAAACTTGCACAGCTATTTACCTTGGCAAAAAATACTAAATGCTGCTTACAGGTCATATATTGCATATAAATACTATGCTGAGGACAATAACCAATTAAATGTCTATAACAAGAGGCATCGCGTTCACTGCAGACCACTATTTTGCCACTGTCTTTAGGTACCAAGCCTAAAGAAATAAAAAAAATAATAATTTAAGTTATAGAATTTGAGCAAATTAACTAGGAAAAACTTACCCATAATCATATTAATTGTGGTCGTTTTACCAGCTCCATTGTGGCCCAGCAAAACGGTTATTTGTCTATTTTTAATAACCATATTTAAACGATCTGCTATTAAAATATTACGCCCTGAAGTTTTAAATTGTTTTTCTAAATCTTGTACTATAATGGCATCTGTAGTGTCTTCGTTTGAACAATCACATTCATTACTTTCCTGTTTTCTCCAATATTCAGACTTTAAGAATTAAATAAATATACATACATGTATCACTAAATAGCTTTTGCCCTTATTTAACTGTAATTGAAATTTAATACCTTTGTGAAAAACAGATATGGTTTCTTGATACCACCCGGTCCGGGCAGTATATTGGCGAGATATAAATAAAGTATGGAATAGACTATACATTGCACAAACAGTATACAATATATTTGAAAGATGCTTAAAGAAGAATCCGTCAAATGTTCGAATAATTGTGAAAATTCAAATTTAGCATCTGAAGTGATAACAAGCAAACTAAACATAAGAAAAACAATTTTTCTTTTGTATAAAAAGGAAATACTTACATTTATTGCCAAATATTTGAAATTTATTCCAACCATCGAGAAAGGCATTGAAGCAGAAAATGCGTATAAATAAGTTTTGTACGGCTCCCTCTATATAAACAAATACTAAAGGTGGCATAACTAACAGGTAACCGCAATTTTTGGCATAAAACACTAAATAGCAAAGAAAAATTAATTCGATAAAATAAATCTATAAAATTGCAATTATAACTATTAACAAACCCGAATTAAAAAATACTGAGATTAAATATATGTACGACATACTGGCCAACATAAAGAGAAATATTAATACTGAAGCATAAGCTGCTGGTATTATACCCAAAGCATTATACAATCCAGCCACAATTAAAACAGCTACAGCATATATTAAATACAATACTAAACGTACAACAAAGAAAGATACACCATTCAGATACGACAAAGGAGAAGCTATAACAAGAAATTCCTAAAGAAAAAAAAAATACAATTATTTACAAAACAAATTACTTATTTAGAGCTATTTATAGTATTACCTTTAAACCATCTTGTTTCTCTTCAACTAAAGGCACTAAAAATGTACTTTCCAAAATTACAATAAAATAAATTGCAAACATTATGCCAAATTGCATGCCAGATTCATTTTGGAAGTATCCTCCACGCATAAAGGGCATTGATCCAATTGCAACCGTTATGTCCGGTTGCATATTGGTTTTTTGTATTATGAGGTTCATGTCTACGGAATGTTGAAGTCTAATAAAGTCCTTAAAGTCTCGAGATTCTGTAAAATATAAAAATGGTTCTTATAAATATTTGAGATTTCTGTTAAATTAATTAATTAAATAAATCTTAATATATGTAATTTTAAATATTTTTACGTAGCTTCCCTGAAGGAAGCATGGGGTTAAGGGTATCCATGTCAATATTTTTGTCTACAATTATGGTGTCTTCTTGGTGACATTGTCAACAAATTGTTTTTTGTTTTTGATAAGTAGAGAAAATGTTTCACGGTTAAACTCAAAACGAAACGAAGTCCTTTTTATGTTATTTAACAATAAAAAGTATATCTCAAAGAAGACTGTACTATATTTTATACCTTATTTTACTTTTAAATATCATTTTAAATGAATTAAAATAAAATAGTAGTATAATTTTATTACTGACATTTCCTGCAGGTGGTGACAGCGCCTATAGTGTATCAGTACGGTTTTACTACGGACATTTCCCACGCTGTGGTGATTTCGTCAATAGCAAGTCAGTACAATCTTACTATTGACATTTTCTCCATATAGTCCCAAAAGAACTACCTTGACAGTATTGACGCAGTCTACTGGTAGGTTTCGTAGGACCAGCCTGTGTTAAATGTCAATAGCAGATAGCATTAGTTGGGGTACAATTAGTCAGTAGTACTGGTGACATTCTCAATAGATAATCAGTATAATTTCACTATTGACGTTTCCTGCAGGGTTATTTCGTACTTGCTTTTATGTATGCACATACACACATTGCTTTAATTGAACTTGAGTTCGGTAATTAAAATTTATTTATTTTTATTGATACATAAGATAATTAATTTGGAAACACTAGACCAGAGGGGAACAAGCATGCTATTTTCATAGATCGTTACGCTTATTAATCAGCGTTCATTTACGATTCTTTTTTGTTAGGAATATTAGTTATTTAAACAAATTATTGAATGTTAAAAAATATCAGAATAATTACTTTTTTATACAGATTCCATTTTATGGACCGATTTTACTTATTTTAACACCAAAAATTCATCACGTCTCTCTTACCAGCACTTATGCAATGCATTGTGCCTTTAGAATTAGAGGAAAATTGGCTATGAGAAGGTGCATGGACGGAGTAGTGTTTGTGAACATTCGACAGTTTATTCCACAGTAGAGCTGTTCGGCTAACGAACAAGTCTTAGCTGTAGTGCGATACGCTGGCACATATATCGACCACAAATGGATCGGCTCTTAATGAAGAACCTTTTTTTCTTAAGAAAGTTTCGGGAACAAGTTTCCCGATTTCATTAGAACCCTCTGCTGTACGTAATCGAATGATTTTAAAATAGATTTATCCGCGAGAGTTCGTTTATTTTTTAAATTTATATGAAAGTTTGTATGGATGGATGAATGTTTGCTAGTCAATCACGCCAGAACTGCTGAACGGATCTGAATGAAATTTGGCACAGAGATAGATTATAGCCAGGAATAGCAACTTTTTATCAAGGTGAAATATATGGTTCCCGTGGGATAGAACTGTTTTAATTTTTTATAGAGCCAAGGATCGACATAATTTTTTGCACAGGTAGTGGTAGTTTATAGGTCAGAAAATTACATAGGCTAATTTTTATCCCGGAAAAATGTACGGATAATATATGTATGTAGGAGCATTGCGGCGAGCAATAAGTTCTCTGGATCCCTCTATTAAGATTTTTCCGATGAATATGATCTCATACAACAATTTTCGTTTGTTTTATATTATGAATAAAATAAATAAGGACTTGATTTTGAATCATTGGTTTGCTGATAAATAGTTTAGTTGTGTGCTTATGTACATAAGTATTAAAATAATTAAATTAGTTACATTTTCTGTGCCTGCAGATTTAAGAACATTTATTTATTTATTTATAAGAAATATACTTTACAAAATTAATTCATAAAATATAAAAAAGGCGCGGGTAACTAGACCATAAGCGCACGAAAAAGTAGTAAAATGATAAAGAATACTTAAATAGATAAAGAATCAATTGAAAATATTAAAAAAATAGTTATTTCGATTTAATTAAATACATGATATAAAGATTAATGCAAAAAATTCATTAAAAAGAAAAGAAGAAAATTTGCGCTGTATATAGAACCCGAACAGTCAACCCAAGCGGAAGACATGCACGGAAACCAATAAAAAAAAAAACAATTTAGTGATCCCCGTACAAATCCCCCACCCAAAGCCGACCACACGGGCTCCACAGACAGCACACTAGATTAAATGTCCAGGATATTGTGCTTCAGTAAACATCTCCTTATTCTAGCCCAATTCGCTTCAATAGAGCAATCAGTAATATTCTCCAGAGTATCGTCTAGTCTAGAAAGTGGGCATCCTGTGAGTATGTGTGGAATATTCAAGTAGGTGTTGCAGTTAGAACAAATAGGAAGATCAGATCCATCATAATAATGTCTTGATAGAAACAATGGTTTTCCAACTCGTATACGAGCCATCATAATACACTGACTCCTTGTGAAGTTGGTGTTATATATCGGTCTTCGTTGTATTGGTTGTTGCTGTGATCTTGAAATCCTGAAAGGATTCATTATGGCTTTTGGTAAACATGGCGTTTCCGTTACATTTATCATGTTCAATGCGCTTCTAGCAATCTTATCTGCAAATTCATTGCCCAGAATACCAATGTGAGAGGGAATCCAAAAAACAAAGATTTCATGATTTAGTTCAGGTGGAAAGATTATATCGTCATAGGAACCATTGTGGTTATTAATTAGGGCTCTGCAAGCACACAAACTATCTGAACAAATAAGTGTTCTTAGTCCTTGCTGAATTGAATAAGAAATAGCAGACTTTATTGCCGCCATTTCAGCGGTAAAAATCCCAGTAAAATCGGGCAAACGATCTTTATTAACAATTACAAATTCGGATGCTGAAAGCTGCTTAATTACTGAGTAAGTAGTCACCCCATTTAAAAAAGAGCCATCAGTAAAAAGAATGAGTTCAGGTGAAAAATCAAATATTTTTTGCATCATTAATTGCTTAAAAATGTTGGGGTCTGTTGTTCCTTTATCATGTTCTCTCAGACTATCATCAATTAAGATGAAATGCTTCGACCTGTCGGGAGTATCAGGTTTATTTGGAAATGTGATATTATGCTCTCTTATTAAAGAAACGATATTATTAATAGCGGATAATTTTAATGATGTCGATGAACTAAGATGTTTCCAAAATATTCCATGCAATCCATCAGAACTTTTTGTGATTGATCTCGATGCTAACGAAACAGAACTATTCTCAAGCAATAATTGAAAATCCTGAAGATATGTTTCAGTTCTTAAGAACTGTATAGGAGTTGAACGTAATAAACCGGAAGCGGTACGATAGCAGTTATTGAGAGAAGTGTTTAGTTTCCTGATATTATTTTTTGACGTCCAGCCATACAATGTAATTCCGTGTAAAAGAACGCCAATTGTCAGGGAACGGCAAATACCAAGAGCAGTTTCAATGTGTGGTCCCTTGTTTCTGGAGCAAATTAGCTTCAATAAATTATTTATCTTGCTCAGTTTTGTCACCAAAAAATTTACATGTGCGTTCCAAAGCAGATTTTTAGAGAATAATATTCCTAAAACTCTCATTTCATGCTTAACAGAAAGGTTGCAATTTCGTATACTGATGGTGTTGCAGTTGCAATCTCTTTTACTACATACATGCAAGAGCTCAGATTTATCAGGCGGAATAACGGCACCTCTCTTCTCTGCCCAACGGTTAATCTTCAAATCTAAATTATTTAAAGAAAATTGAACTTTCGCCTCACATCCAGACGACACCGCAAAAATATTATCAGCATATATTCCAACGTAATCAATACCTGGAACATTTTGTATGGCTCTAGCTAAAGAATTGGCATAAATGGTATATAAAACCACTGACAATGGAGAACCCTGTGGAATTCCATTGTCAAGTGGATAATGCAATGAGAAGTGACCATCAACTTTCACCGTTAATCTGCGATTGTCAAGAAATGATCTTATTAGTCTTAAAATTTGTTTAGGTATACCCCACTCGTTGAGTTCAGTAATAACAAAAGTAGATACAACACGGTCAAAGGCTTTTTCCAAATCCTCCGAGAGGACAACGCAATGTTTATGCTTTCTAAGATTTAATCTCAAGGACTCTTCCAATTGATGACATAAGGAATGAACACCATGTTTCGGGATAAAAGCGTGCTGTATACCAGAAATTTTATAACTGGAATAATTCCAAAAACGTCTGGCTAATATTTTCTCAAAAATTTTTGAAAGTGTTGGTAGTAGAGAAATAGGACGGTAGCCATTTATCCGGTGGAGATCCTTTCCCGGTTTTGGAATGGGACACAAGATGGCAATTTTCCAATCATGTGGAAAAATACCACTGGACAGGATATTGTTGTATAAATCACATAGACGACTCTTCAAGATAACAGGGGCATTTTTCACCATGGAATAAGTTATTTTGTCACCTGCTGGTGTCGATCCTTTTAAAGATTTCATAATGTTGTTAAGCTCGTTAATGTCTATATTTCTGGTAAATATCTCAAAACGTTGATTATATTGCTGTAGCTCATCTATATTTATATTACTTTTTGTAGAAATTATTTCAGGATCAAAGGCATCATTTGAACAAATGGAGCTCCAGAACTGAGCAAATTTTTCGGCTATTACTTCAGGATAGGAGAAATTATTATCATTTATACAAATAGGAGGAAAATGGTCTAATCTTTTGGCTCTCAGGTTATTTACTTTATTCCATAAAAATCTTATATCCATTTGAGGTGTAAGGGAATTGAGAAAGCGATCCCAAGTTTCACGTTTGGCATTCCTGCATTCTCTTTTAACTTTTGCACAGGACCTCCTGTATTCAATACAATTTGACTGACTTCGATGACGCTTAAAGGTTTTCCATGCTTGATTTCTGATTTTAATTAAACTACCAATATAAGAGTTGAACCAAGTAGGATTGTTATTTTTCAAGGGCTCACGGGTAAGTGGAATGGTTTCGTTCGCTGTTTTTCTTATAATTCGCTTTATTTGAGCAGCTTCCTTATTGATGTTATTAGATTTAGTAAATTCAGTGTTTACTAAAATAGCTCTCTTTTCAAAAAGAGACCAATTAGCATTATTAACCCGAAACCGCGGTATAAATTTCTTCTTAATAGTTGTGAAGTTGTTAGTAATCTCGATCGGGAAATGATCTCCGACCTCGGGCAACGCCAAGCAAGACCACGACAAATCTGGTGCAATGTCTACACTAGCCATGGAGACATCCACAGACGTCAGTGTATGCCTAGTATTGAGCAAAGTCGGAGAACCATCATTCAATATCACAAGTCCTTTGTCATCTGCAAATTTTTCCCAAATAATCCCACTAGGAGAACTTGTTGTAGAACCCCAAAGGGTGTTTTGAGAGTTGAGATCTCCCAACAAAATGTGATGAATATTATCAGGAAGCACTAGGCAATTAAGCATGGAATTTGTCATATTTAACCCACAGTCCTTGTAGACATTAGTGATGTAAAGCTCTGAGCCGCATTTAATAACAATAGTGTTAAAAAGAAGTTCACCGGAGGAAAGAAAGTGTTGAGTGACATTGATGCCATTTTTCACAAAAAGAGCAATGCCGGACTTCGCGTATGAATAGTTATGATTATGATGAAAAACTTGGAATCCTGGTAGATGTAAGAGATGACGATTTTTATCAACTATATGGGTTTCCTGTAATGCAATCACGTTTGGTTTGTGCCTTGCAACTAGAAGTTCAAGAGCGTATTTGTGACAGACAAATCCTTGAATGTTCCACTGAAGTACACTGATACTAAAATCAAAAATCATAAAAAAGGAGAAATTATAAAAACTATTTTTCCGCTTTAGAGGGTTTCGTTCTCTTGTATGTATCGGGTGTAATTAAAACGTTTAATTCAGGAAATGTTTTGTAAAGTTGTGTGCAAGGAGTTGTATCGTTATTAGAAGCCGTATCTGATCTATCAGGGGTACTTAAACCCAAACCACCACAGATATCCATTATAATGTTTTCTTCACTTAAATTCTTATCAATCGGCAAATTTGTAGGTAGGTTGTGGAATTCAAAATCGTCTTCTACAGAATAATCTGATCCGATATAATTGCCGGTGTTTTCCTCTAAAGCTGATTTATCTACTTCAAGTTTTTCCATTTTTGATGGTTGTTCTTTGTTATTATTGATAGTATTGTTGTTGTTAATAATTTTTGTGGTGTTATTATTATTTTTGTTGTTGATAGGTGTAGTGAGGTCAATAGAGAAAGAATTGTTTGTAATTGTTGTGTGTGATAACGGAATAGTAGTTGAGTCATGAGAAGAAAATGGCGATGAAGTGTTGGTGATGCTTGGAGATGGTGTTATATTTAATGAAGATGAATTATTTAAATTTTCAACGACAGTTGTTGAATTAGTAGTTGTTTTTGACAAATTTGCGGTCACCGTGTTAGGGACCGAAGGTTTAACTATAGAATTTGTGTTAACAATATTTGCATATGTCATGTTGTTTGTATTAGCTTTCTTCGAGGGTGGCTTAAGAGTGTTGAATGTAGGGTTATCGTTGAAAATTTTCCAAGCTTCACGAAATGTGCATCTTTTTGAAATACGAATATAGTTTACCGACTTGTGTTTCCAATAACTTGGACAAAGGGGATCGTATGAAGGATGTAGTTCTGTTAGGCAATTAACGCAATATTTTCTTGAACATGTTTCATGTGGTGGTGGAAGTGCACATTCTTTGCATAATTCAATGGATCTGCATCTGTTTTTGGTGTGACCAAGTTTTTGACATATTACACATCTCATTGGATTGGGTATGTATTCATCTACTGTTACCAATTCCCAGCCAAGTTTAAGTTTATCAGGAAGATTAATAAGTTCAAAAGTGATTATTGCAGCACCCGTTGGTGATAATTTGTCGCCATCTTTTTTCATTATTTTGCGCACTTCTACAACTTTTTGGTCTTTAAGACAATCAAGTAATTCTTCCTGTGGAATATCGATTAATTTTCTCGAAAAAATACGTCCTTGAATAGTGTTCAATGTCTTGTGTAAGGAAATTTTAACGGGGATACAGTCTATGTATTTAGCTTTTAAGAATTTATCTGCAGTTTTGCTATCAGCCACCTTAATGAGAAGATCACCACTTCTCATTTCGTTAACTTCCAGCCTATCCTTTGATATAAAATTGAGTCCACGTTCAACCTGGAAAACATTATACGATGATAAAGAACGAGGTTCCACATTGTTAGTTTGAGAAATGGCTGAAGCCACCAAGTATCGAGGGAGGTGTTGGTCACTAATTTGTTTCTCTGGTAGTGAAGGAAAGTCATCTGGACGAGGTCGTTTATTTCTACTGCTTTTTGTCTTGCTGGTAGAGGCATCCAAATCACGGAAACGGTTGTAGTTAGGGGGATGAACCCCGTTCATCTTATTTAACCAAAATTACTTATCCGGGAAAAATTTATGATATTCACCAATAAAAAAAAAATCAAAAATGTAAAACCACCGTTAACGCAAAAGAGATATAGCAGAATACGAAAAACACGCGATAATACAAAAACAATATACCACACAAGCGTCACGAGAAAAATATGTTCACTCGGCAACTGCCCGCAAAAGACGATTTAAGAACATATTTCTTATAATATGTGTGATATGTTTATTATTTGGTAGTCTTTCGAAATAACCTTCGAGCAGAGGGAGATCTCTACCGATATTTTATTAAAAAACTTCTCCAACTTCTCCAACAATAAAAACATAAGCTCTAATAAATAATAATAACAATTGCAAAGCAACGTACTGCTGAAACTCCGGAGCAAACTCAACAACTTCAGCGAGACGAATATTGGGCATCTCAACGTGCTGCTGAAACTCCGCAGCAAACCCAACAATGACAACTACAGCACGCCGAATATTTGGCATCTCAACGTGCTGCTGAAACTCCTGAGCATTCACAACTGAGACGGCTACAACACGCTCAATATTCGGCATCGAAATGTGCTAATGAATATGAATACATTGAAGAGGGAGAAAATCGTCGAAGAGCCATTGTTGACCGGATGGCACAGCGACGGTAAGCCGATCCTCATGAAATTATGCATACAAGCGGTACCGTAAAGGATATAAGAGGCGCCAGCTGTAGTTACTAAGTCATAAAACTTTTAAAATACAAGGGGTACAGAAAAGGACAGAGGAAAATTCATACTTTTTAATTGCGGATAACACCGCGGGGCGCAGCTAGTACATATATACATATTTCGTTATATTTTTTCGTTAAATGAATTTATTTTTATATATTTAATAAATAAATTTAATTTATAATTTTATAACAATAATTATCCTTACATATACATATATTTTTTCGACCTTTTATTTTTTTATAGGAATCTAATTTATCTCGAGCTTTAGGTCAATTTTTTATAAAAATCTTTTATAAAATTTTATTAGATATAGTACATAAATTGAATTTTTTTAATTTTGACAATTTTTTTGTATTTTTTGTTTTTTGATTATTGTAAAAATTGACTTATAGCTCGAGATAAATTAGATTCATTTAATAACAATAATAATAATTTCAATATGCTTTAATCATTGAAAGTAGTTTGTATATATTTTTCTTTTTAATTTATTAATATATCAAACCATATTGGGACTATGCATGTTGTTGTCCTCATCGGAGCACAACAACGAATAAATTGTTAAAATTTATATAATCTGCTTATTATCCTAAATAGAATATATTGTAAATAAAGATTGTTATAAAAAAATATATATAATAAAAATTTGAAAAAAGTAAAATTTGTTGAACTCTTGATTTCGGTTTCGCGCAAGGATAGTAACTCAAAAGTCAAATAATCGTTACAAGTTTTAATACACCAGAATTAATAAGAAAATACAAATTTTCTTTGTTTTTTATTTAGTGCGGTTCGCTTTTTCGGAGATGATATACACATACATACATACATATATTTATGTATAAATAGAGTTCGTATAGTGTTCGAAATTCGATCGCCAATTTAAATATATATGTACTTATTTTAGTTACAATCATTTAAAGAGAGAAAACTACCTAATTTCTCATTTCCTTACCCATTGGAAAAAACAATAAACAAAATAAAATTGCATACAAACAGGCTTAAGAGAATATACATGTGTATTTTTAGCATTTGTAGTAGTGTCAACTTTAGGAGCCTTTAATTTCATTAATACTGAACCAATTTAAATAATATATGTATGTATAGTCGGGTCATTGAAGCTCAACAATGGTACCAGCTGCTAAAAGAATGAAGAAAATCGGTTGGCCAACAAAGGAGAAAAAGGTATCTAAAAATTTGTCTTTGCCTATTTATATATTATATACATAGATTAGGTATATACATACATAAGTATATTCAGGGTCCTTCTAAATAGAAAAGTCGTTATAACGATGTCCGTCTCACCAATGATGGAAGGTCTAAGTTAACTTACAGGACTAGATATTTGACCAATATGTCAAAATATATTCTTTTAATATTGAAAATCAGTATACTCAAGACTCCAAGGAAATTCATAAAAACTTGACCGAAAGTCAAGGATTTGTAAAAAATCAAGAATTCGCTGAAAACTATGCTTCGAAATTGCAATTGATATACGTAGAATTTGTTGATTTGACAATTGAATACAGTAAAAACGAAAAAACAGTATTCAACAGCATTCGAAGTTAAGTCCGGATCAAATAGATTCTAAACATCTAAAGCTTAAAAACGAATTAAAAAGTATGGTAGCTTTTCTAAATGCAAAACAACATAAGAATCAAGTCTGTCTCAAAAAAAGTTTAAAATGTTTTTCTTAAATAATCTGCTATTTCCTACAAATTTATTTTCATTTGTTCTGCCATATACAGATATTCCTTATACGGTGTGATATCACGTCAATAATTCATAATGATAGGAATACTAATGAGACGAGAAAAAATATGTACTTACGACTAAATGATGTATCCAAGCTATCTGTAACATATCTTTGATCTGTACGTAATTTCATGCGATTTGTATAAATTGTATATTTAAGAGGATTTAAGTCACTCTCCGGCAATTCAAAAAAGATTCCCTCACATTGTTCTTTACATTCTTCGATAGTTTTCATCATTGTTTCACGGTGGCTAAATGTTTTTATATTCAAATCACTACCACATATTTGTTCCATAAATGTCGTAACTTCAGGTGTGTCAGGAGCATAAAATGTTTGTTTATGACCTACTTCCACATCAAACAAGCAGCCATTATTCTAAACGAACACAAAAAGAAAGTTTTTTATATTTTTTGTGTTACTTTTTAGAACTTGCACTTACCAATATATCTGGACTTTCAGGATCATAATATTGTGTCAATTCCTCTATGGGACGATACATACAATACAATATTAGAAATTGTAGTCCAAATAAAGTTGTCACTATCGCAATCAAAGATTTCCAGTGGAACAATAGTACCATTAATTGTTTGTAAACAAACAGCAAAAATACACCAACTTTATTCATTTTAATTAATTTTTCTTTTTATCCTTTAATAACGACAACTTGGCTAAGGTTTTAAAACCCCGAAAGATATTGTACAAACATAATTATTGTTAAACTTTTATCGCGTTAAGGGCTACAACAAAGTTAAATAGGCCTTGACTACAAAAGTTATCTACAACTTTATTGAATTAATAGTGATGGTGTATTCAAATCATTACATTGTACAAATTAGCTATAATTATGCTACTTTTCTTTACAAAATGTACTCTATTGGACATTTTGTGTACCAATAGTTTTGAATAAGGATGCCAGGCGGATTAAAATTGACGGAAATGACGAGCTTTTATGCTTATATCGAACATACAAATGGCTAGTTTTCTTGCGCAAGTTTCAGAATAGATATAAATATATAATATATTTTCTAAATCGGTCTTCTTAGTGCGGAGGGCGTTTAAACTTTGCTACGGAATTCAAAATTGGCAACGTGTGAACAGCCTTTTTCAGCCAGCTAACTTGACACGCAATAACCCTTCCTATGTGCAAATTCGGCCTTTTTTTCATTTTCGCTGTTTTATGACAAAATATTTTGTTATATTATATCTCACAAAATTTAAAATATTGATTTGACATTTTTTAACAAACGCTGAAGAATATTAATATACATATATACATTTTATTCTGCTTTTTAACCAGATAAGATTTTGTAAAACAATCTGGATCTCCCAAAATACTTTTGAATGTACAATGACGTTTACAAATTGAATAGTCTGGCGTCTTTTTATTTTTATTGTTTCTCTCTTAGCGTTTTATATTCATTCATAATTTTCACAATAATTTTATACGTTGATTGCGTGAATGTCACAAAGCTTGTGCTGAATATATATTTTTTTTTGGAAAGAATAAACGAAAGTTTTTTATTTGTGAATATTTTTATATTATAATTAAAAGCGTAATAAAAAGTCAATGGCAAAGTTCTATAAACTGGATATAAATCGTACGGAATGGGAAATACCAGATAACTACCAACAGTTACAATCCGTGGGCAGCGGAGCCTACGGTCAAGTATGTAAAGGTAAATGTTTAAAAGCTGGAAATACTAAAGTTATCTGTATACAGGTTATTGATAAAATACTTTATGTTTTCTGTAGCACTAGTACGTGGTACAAGTATGAAAGTAGCCATTAAGAAATTGGCACGACCTTTTCAATCTGCCGTACATGCCAAAAGGACTTACCGAGAGTTAAGATTGTTGAAACATATGGATCATGAAAATGTCATTGGTCTTTTAGATGTCTTTCATCCTGGTCGACCTGTAAATTCGTTGGAAAATTTTGAACAAGTTTACATGGTCACACATCTTATGGATGCTGATCTCAATAACATAATTCGGACACAAAAGTTATCCGATGATCACGTTCAATTTTTGGTCTATCAAATATTACGTGGACTCAAATATATACATAGTGCAGGGATTATACATCGCGACTTGAAGCCATCAAACATCGCAGTGAATGAAGATTGCGAACTAAGAATTTTAGACTTCGGCTTAGCACGGCCAGCTGAAAGTGAAATGACTGGATATGTAGCCACACGTTGGTATAGGGCGCCGGAAATCATGTTGAATTGGATGCATTATAATCAAACTGTGGATATATGGTCAGTTGGTTGTATAATGGCTGAATTATTAACGGGGCGCACGTTATTCCCTGGTACAGATCATATACATCAGCTGAATTTGATAATGGAAATTTTAGGTACTCCTCCAGAGGATTTTATGCAAAAAATTTCTTCTGAGAGTGCTCGAAATTATATACGATCATTGCCCGTTATGCAAAGGCGCAATTTTCGTGATGTTTTCCGTGGGGCGAATCCTCAAGCAATTGATTTGCTAGAAAAAATGTTAGAACTCGATGCTGAACAACGTATTACAGCCGAACAAGCCTTGGCTCATCCTTACATGGATAAATATCATGATCCCACTGATGAGCAAACATCTCCTTTGTATGATCAAAGTTTTGAAGACATGGATTTGCCAGTTGATAAGTGGAAGGAATTAGTTTTCGAAGAGGTTTTAAACTTTAAGCCCTTACCAGCTTTCGCAGATGTTTTGAAACAAGCTCAGGATCAACAACCCCAAACAGCTCCAAATTAATTGAATCCATTTCAAGTAAATATTTACAACCCCAAATTTTGTGAAACGTACTTAACCTTAAAGGAATTTATTCTAAACGCGAATACATATTTTATTAGACTTAAGAAAAAATGTAAAAAAGATGTATGCCTTAAAAGTCGTTAGTTTATTACTATATTAAGATTGGAGAATAAACATATGCTTTGTATGTAGTTGATAATAAATTATAAAGTTCTTGAAAATTTGATCATAGTTAATATATATTTTTTTAATAAAATTAAAGAACGTTTTGTTATATTGCCATGCAAATTAAAGTTCTATGTTAAGCAGTTTTTTCTCATCAATTAAGGGGCTATTCATCATTAGGTAACGTCATTACTGTTAGGCTTGATAACGTAAAATTTCGCAAAGCTGTTTTTGAATCCGAAAAGGGAAATTCAAACTATACACTCCATTCCTAACTCAATTATTTAGAGAATAGTATGTGTGCCAAGCCACGAGCGGTCGAAATATTAAATTTAAAATTCTATGCTTAAAGAGATTTTACAATATATGTTATTTCTTACGATTTCTTCAGAGGAAATATGTGAACATCTCCTTATAAAAACGGATTAATAAATTTTGTTTTTCTATCAGTGTACTTTTTAATGTTGGCAGCACTAGCAAAAAATAAAGTCATTATTTATTAGTGAATGCCGTAAGAATATTTGTAAACATTTTTAAGAAAAACTTGTCGTAGTTTTTATCAAAGTAAACTAAAGGACAATGCCAAAAGTTGTATCACGTAGTATAGTTTGTTCCGATTCAAAAGATCAGGAAGAATATAATGACGAGACTCCCTTAAATATTTACTATTGTTTATGCGGGAAATTAGCTTTAATTTTGGGTAAGAGTAAACGATTTTTGCAAAGGAAGAATACTTTGGTAATTAATTTTTTATTGTTTTTAGATTGTTCCATAGAAAAATTGCCATTAAGAAAGACAGATGGAGCTCGAGTAATTGATGGTAAGCTTCATGCGCATAAATTGACGTTACAGGAAGCCGAAACCATTTATATACGTCGCAAGGAAAAGGGAATCGAGAAGCAATATCGTTATAATGTAAGCTAACTTGGCCTGAACCGTGTTGTATTATTATATTATAACTCAATTTATTGATTCTAGTGTAAATCCTGTAATTTACCCATATATTACCGCCATGAACCCAAATCAGATATAACTTTTATCATACATCATGCGTTAGTCAAAACCAAAAATGATATACATCTGAATTTGGATTCATCTTCGACAGTGGCTAAAAAGTTACTGCATGGTGAATCGGAAAAGGTTATGGTTACACGTCATACTAAAAATATGGGTAAATTTAGTTCGGTCACGGTTTCTACCATTGATGAAGAAGAGGATGAAATTGAAGCGGTATGTTCTAAAATTTTTCATAATTTGATTTATTTTTATGAAAATTTATTACTTTTCAATTTAAGCGTGAAATTGCGGATAGCTATGCCAACAATGCCCGTATTATTGAAAAACAATTACAACGCAAAGGCGGTAAAGTGGTAGAAGTTGCTTCGCGCACGAAACAAGACGAGCCACCGATCAAAAAACCTAGAGGAACTCTATTGGATATTTAATAAATTTTTTTATAAAATAACTATTTATGTGTTTTAACTCTTAGTAGATCTAGTACTAGTATATTGTATCTAACTAACAAAACTAAGGATGCATCGATACGCCTTTCTGTCGATACTAAAAAAATATATTGACGTTACCGATACGCGTACTAAATTTGAATTCAAGGAAACATTAATAAAACTCAAGTGTAGTCATTTTTATTATACAAAATTGTAGCGTGAGATTATTAGTATTTAAAATTGATATTAAGAAAAACAAGGTATCTCATATTTTGCGGAAAAATACTGTTTTTAAAGGTTTGTGCACCTCTACATTAATCAACTTTTGTCGCTGCAATTCTTACTTTGCCGGCAAGAGAGAGGAATTAAATTGAAATTCGGTTTGTTCCTACATTCGTAAAAATACAATTGTATACATTACCGAAAAATGTCTGCAATACAATTTTACATTGTAAACGCAACTGCCGATTTTGACGAAGATAAGAGGAAAATTGCAGCGCTACAAGTAGCGCAATTTAAACTAGCACTGTTTGAACAAAGCCTGTAAACATTTTCTCAGATGCGGCAGAACTTATTTAAAAACTTATGTACTTACTTGTGCGACATTTTCTTTAAGTTTGTGTACGAGATATAATAGGAATTACAAGGAATCTCTCAACTTATTCTTTAACAGGACCCACAGTTCGGCTTGGCTGGAGGCCCATCTTCCCCCGATTCTCTAATATTATAAAATACCCACAAAGTTAAATCAAAGACATGTCGTTTTTTAATTCGTTGAAACGGCTGCAAAATTAAAGGAAATTGTTTTATTTCCTTTATTATCTTTGTTGTTGTTATGCACCGAAAAAACCATTGAACATATTTAAGGAATTTCAGGTACTGAACTACTGTTAATGGTTACTCCTAAGAAAAACCTTAAAACAAATTTCAATCGTTGTACCGGCAATAAAAATATCGCCGATACCGATATATCGGTAAACCTTAAGTATCGCCGATAAATCGATATCGAATGCATCCCTATGCAAAACCAAAACTTATATATTGTTTCTTGTGTTGTTTACTTTTATATACGTACATATTTAATACGTATTTTCCATATATAACATATGTTATATAGTATATTTCGTTATTTATTACTTTTTTCCTGGACTCTCTTTCATCCTTACACTCAATAGTTTGAAATTTCGAAATAAATTGTGTAATTTTGTATGGAAAGATTTTCGTTTAAAATGTTTTAAATTAGATTTTATTTCTTGTTTTAATTACAAATCTTTGATACTCTTTTTTAAGCAGGGGTTTGAAAATTTTTCATGGATGTGTTAAAAAACATTAATTAATAATTTTTATGAAAAGCCGGTGTTGTTTCTATAACTCACGACGTAGAATTTGGTTATCTATAGACTACTGAATATTTTATTGATTTGAATATTCAATTTAAAAACGCAAAAATACAAATGTTCTTTCATTACTATATTATTACATATAAAATGTTTATTTTACTCGTTTCGCTAGTATTTTAGAAGAATGTTTTTATAGTTTATTTGCAATATATTTTCTTTATATGTTAATATGTATAAATATTGTTTTTAAAGAATTATTTTGTTTAACAAATCTATTTACTTGAAAATGTTGCCTAATGTGAGTTAAAGGGGGCAGGGTTTTGGTGTGAGAAATTTTTGGGGGTTGAGAGAGGTTTCTTTTTTTATATTCCTTTCCTGTTTTTTTTTTCTTTTGTTTTATTTAAATATACGTAGTTGAGTTTTGTTTATAATTTTAAGCTTTTATTTTATAATTATTTTTTATTGATTCTTTTTAGTGCTTCTATTTTAAGCAAATCTTCTTCTTTGTTTTATGTATTTACGATTATAATGCATACTTTTTTTAATACCATCTTTATTTTTTATTTTCAAACTATATCATAATTTACCGTTTATAAATATTTTTTATATAGTTGATGTTGTAGCCATGTTTTGATTCCCCTGTTAACTGCA
This sequence comes from Gymnocheta viridis, assembly GCA_956483585.1. Taxonomy (NCBI): domain Eukaryota; kingdom Metazoa; phylum Arthropoda; class Insecta; order Diptera; family Tachinidae; genus Gymnocheta; species Gymnocheta viridis. The sequence goes on from OY101444.1 coordinate 10,469,893, forward strand.
TGCTAATAAAAATATGATCATGATGATGTGGTTGTTTTTGTTGTTGTTGTTTAAAAATCATTTTCTAATTTACTGATCTTCATCACCCAATTCGTGTTTGATTTTAGAAAAATCGAAATCCTCGCCAGTACCACGTTTGAAAATGTCCAAAACATCGAGGCAAGTGGTTTCGAAATGAGTTGTAGCATCATAAGTTTCCGAAATGAATATTTGAGATTCGGCACCATCATCAGTTGGTTCAAAATAATCCGAAATACAAATGAACTTTTGTGCAATGGGTTCTAGTAAATCTAATCCGTGTTTGATTTCATTTTCAGGTTGATCGGTTTCAACAGTGGTGGAAACCATACCGACAAACCAGCCTTTAGCAGCCACCTGATGGGCATAACTCACCAACGATACATAAATATCTGATTTGCGACCAACTTGCTTTTGTGGAATGATAATTTGGGTAGATAATGCATCTTTAGTATAGTTAATTGGATGATCCAATAAACAAATGCAACGTATAACTTGACCCTTCTTACGTACCTATAAAAAAAAATTCAAAACAGATATATATTTATTAGAAATAACACTTAATAATGGAAATTGATTTAATCACCTTATCTGGCACATAGCTGGGATCACAATAAACCTGTTTACATTTGGCGATTTCATCGCCAGAACGTACGCCCACAACTTTACCTGCCTCGCCCAAAACGATTTCATCAATGGGCTTATCCAACATATAAGTGCCACCATAAATAGCTGATAAACGTGCAAAGCCCTGTGGCAATTCTCCCAAACCATACATGGGATATAGGTAAGGTGATTTACCATATCGGGCTAATGAATCCGAGTACAATTTAATACGTTGTATGGTCTTAACAGCTGGATCATTTAAATACTCATCGTCACGGAATAGGGCCAAGGCATGACCTGTGAAATCTTGTGTATTCTTATCCAAACCAAATTTATCGTAAAGTGCTTGCATATTTGCTTTGGTTGGATCAAAATCCTTCCAGGTTTTGGGATCGTCTTCCTTGAAGTCTTGGATGTAGATCAAGAAATTGCGGAAACGTCGCTTTTCAAACATGCCTACAATGTAAAATATGCATGTTTTAGTTATTGTTTTTTGATTTGTTCAATTGCTAACAATGCTTATTGATTATCTTAATTACATTAATTTATTTATTACAAAATTTAACTTTTTCTTTGAGGGATTTATTTAATTTTAATTTCCAATATTTTTTTTACTTTATGTAATTACATATTTAAGTTTGAGGTCTCATTATTTTATTGCATGAACTTATTTTGTAAAACGTAACGCTAGACTTCAAAAAATAAATGTGTTTTGTTTTTTTAATTTTAGTTTTCCCATATACATTTTTGGAAAATAAGGTCCTTAAATAATATTCAATTATTAGTACTTTTAGTCCATGAAGTCTGATCGGTCTCGAGACAACAAATATTAAACAAAAAAATTGCTAAAAAGTATCTGATATTATTTAAGATAAGAATATGATGTTATTAGAAAAGCTACCAAAAATTAAGTTTTTAAACGTTTTCATCCTCCAAAAGTATAAATATTAAATAAATACCAAGGAATTGTCCTCTTTTGTTAGTTTTTCTTTTGTTAATTTAGGTTGAGTTTCTATTTTGTTGCGAGTTAAATTTTTATTGTAAAATAAATCATTTTTTTTTTTGTCAATAGAGCAAAAAATATTAAGAACATATTTAAATAATTATCAAATGAAAATATGTTTGGTAAACTCTAGAATCAAATTGAGTTTTCCTCTCTCTTTTAATCATAAAAACAACATGTAATTCTCCAATAGCGTCAGATTGTACTCGAACTGCAGCCCGCCAAGATGAATATTTATTAATAGTTAATAAGTACAGTGAACATAAAGAAATAAACACCTTTCTAAATATTCACCCATATTTTCTGCAAATGCATTCTATTCATTGAATGTAAAAAAATATATATATTCATTATATATAATTATTTGCATTTAAACTATAGAATTAAAGATATTTGTTGCGTTTTTTTTACTAAATCTAGCAATTGCATGAAACTTATTTGAACAATGAATAATGGAAATTTTAAAACTTTCTTTAAATTAAATATAAAGAATGTTTTCATTGCTTTAAATAACCCAAATAACCTATTTAATTACAACGGGCTAATCTTGCTACGTATATATGTATATATCCTCCCATTTTTAACATTAACTTTATATTAGTCACCATTATGACGTCACACAATATAGCGCATAAACATATGCCCTCATTTATTTGTAAAGTACATATCTAAATACATACATATGTACACGCTTATGTAGGTACATATGTTTGTACATTAGGGGCTAAACATTTGCATTTTTCGTAAATATAGAAAATTCCCTATGATAATGAGTTAGTGAACGAACATTTATGAAGAATGCTGGATTCAGTTTTTATCACGAGTGTTAAAAAAAAGTTTAAGTATGTTTGTATATACATATATATTTGACAACATATTTGTTCAATTCACAAGCTCAGTCGTATGGCTTATCGTTTAAAAAAAGACGGCATTTGTTTGTGCTTGTGCACAGACAAATTTGTTGTATCGTCATTTTGTTGTATTTTAAATGCCAATTCATTGTGAGTAAATAATTTATGTCGAACAACAAATTTCTTTTTATCGTACACATGTACATTTATAACTTTGAAATCTTACCACAATTGAAGAATTTGTTTCCATTTGTATTATTTTATTTATCTACGGGAAATTTTTTTACTTCTTAAATTTTGTTTTCATTAAAATCCTCTTCTTCCACAATAGTGGACACTCAATTCAGTTGATACCATGAAATTAAACCAGATATGGGAGTTCTAATTTTAAGCTAAATAGTTAATAACTTTTTCCCAACAAACAACTTTGATTAAAATGGTTTGCAAATTAAATTCAAATGAATCAAGAATATATTTATCATTAAGAAGAATTTACTTTCTGGATTTACTCATCACATATTTAAAAGATTTTTGCAAATTAATCAAAAAATAGAATTTTTCCATACCTGGCCTCAATACAACCATTTATAAAACATTTATTTATTTATTGGTATATATTCTGCAAAGTAAATTTGCAGAATATAGTTGCACAAAAATGGCGCCGGTAACTAGACCATATGTCCAAGATGTTATTAACAGTATCTTAAAAAAGTTTTGTGACTGACTCTACCCGACATATGCCTTCACATAGGAAGTAGTAGCAACGTGGTTGTCACCGAAATTCCACAAAAGAACCGTAAGACTATACGGTTATCCATGGCAAATCAGTCAACCAGTGCGAGCGAGACGAAAAACTCTCGAAGGCTAAACAACACACGCAAGCCTGACCGCACTTAAGAAATAATTACGATGACGCGAGAGCTGTTCTTCAGCCCAGAGCTGCTTAACGACTGATTTATAAAACATAAAATTCTAACGTATAATTATAACACACTTTTGTATGAAAATACCAATAACAAAAATACAATACTGTATAATTAGACGATTACACAACACATACGATGTTAATACGAGCTTATTAATTGAATAATTGTTTTTTTAATTATCATTTACTTTTATTTAACACTTATTAAAATATTTTTGGCTTGTGGTAAGACTCTTTTGCAATCACTTAATTATTGCATTTGAAAGTTTTCCACTGCATATGAAAGCACTGTCATCAGCATAAAATGCTGCTTCCTGATTTCTGTGCACCTCAACATCAGACGTATATAAGGAGTAGAGTGTAGGTGATAGTACTGACCCTTGTGGCAATCCTGCTGCGATTGTTCTTTCTGTTGAAAAGTCCCCGTCAACACACACAATAAAAAATGTACGGTTCTTTAAAAAACTTTGTATATTTTTTTGCAAATACAATGGGAAACCTAATGCATTGAGTTTGTATAACATCCCATTGTGCCAGATGGTATCAAAAGCTTTTTCTATATCGAGAAAAATAATGCTAGTACTCTTGCGATTCCTTTTGTTATATTCGATATAATTCCCAACTCGCTTTATTTGGTGTACGGTAGAGTGCTCCTTACGGAATCCAAACTGTTGTTGGTTAATAATATTATTATTTTGATCTGCAAAATCAACTAATCTTTTATGAATAATTTTTTCAAAGACCTTGTCCAGTAAACTTAAGATGCTTATCGGCCTATAGCTGGTGGGTAGTTTGGGATCTTTTCCCTTTTTATGAATCGGTATTACTTTCGATTTTTTAAAAGTACGGGGAAAGAAGCCATTAATTAAGCAACAATTAAATATTTTACTTAGAATATCATAAAGGGAAACTGGCATATGTTTTAGGATAATACTATTTATATCATCTAAACCAGGGGCTTTATTATTTTTTAATAGCATAACAAATGTCTTAACCTCATTGGCATCTGTACGTTCAATATTATTACTACCAATAGGAGAATTATTATCGAGACAATTAATAAAATCTGATACACATGTATCGAAAGGCGATGGGTTATTGATAGTAATAGTATGAGAGCAACCAAATGCGTTGGCAATTGCATTGGCTTTTTCTGTGCCGGTTTTTAAAACTTCATTACTACAAGATCTGAAAAAAACGAGTTTTTTTAGTTTGTTAGTTGCCAGAATTTTTTGGACCCCGGGGTAGTTTTGAAATAAATCTCACCCAGGATTCATTTCTGTCCTTGTTAAGGTGGGTCGCAAATCAGACTATTTAGCTGCCTTAAGATACCGTTTAAGTGGGCTCTGTAAATTGGATCCCTACATCTCTGAAATTTACGTTTGAACTTATTTCTTTGAGCAATAAGCATCTTAGATGTATTTGAGATTTCTCGCTGCTTTATATGTTTGTAGTATATAAATGTCTATGTACAGGGTCTTCCAAATACAAGTATCTATTTAAATCATATGGTATTTTAACAGGTATGGATTTTTACTGTCCGAAATATTGATTATTAGTCAATGTCATACCACCACGCGAAGGGGCGCAAATCATCAAAATTGACGATGAACATTAACTTGCACAGTCACGTTTGTTATCGGGTAAAAGTAGATAAAATTTTACGTTATTAATTGAAAAAACAAAACGTTTCAATTTGTTTACTGTTTATTGAGTTCTAACAGCTTTCACAGGGAAATCGGGAAAATCCTGATAATATGAAAATATTTACGAGATTTTAGGCTATAAAACCCAGAATATCTTTATGCGGTTTTCTACTTGTCAAAGCTTTGCTGAAAAAACTCCAGTTGCTAAAACTCTTGTTTTTTTAATTTTTAACATACGCTTTCTAACAAGCTACTCGATCACGCATTTTACCATTCGATCATGTGTTTACAATATGAAGACATTGTTCGATAGCCAGTGCCATAATCTTAAAATAAAAATACAACGCAAGAAAGCAACGATTAGATGACACCTGATTTATTCACGAAGAATAGAATTTTTTAATAAAGCTAATGTTATAAATAATTAAAGATTAGTCTATATACATACATATATTTTACACATTTAAACTTCGAAATGGAATTCAGTTTATATGTCCTTCTTGGCTGGATCAGATTTTTTTAATGATGTTCGAATTTTCGTAATCAAATTACGTTTTAGATAATTATGTAAACGGTTCTTATTTTACTGGTCATATGTGTACGTACTCTCTATATACATACATACATTTAATACCATATAAAAGAAAGCTTATATAAAATGTTTTCATTTAAGTGAAAGGTATGTACGAAATATGTTTCGAAATATATATGTATGTGCACACATGTATAAAACTGCATATAAAATAATATAAAACAACAAAAGTTCCAAAAATATACAGCTTGTGTTAACTTAAATAACTTAAAGTGGTCTAAGTATTATTAGTCAAGTTTATATACAAAAAATAAAAAAGAAATAACAATAAAAAAACTCACACACACATATGCACGAAAAAACAGTGCACAAACTTCGTAAGTTATAACAAAAAATGTAGTTCAATGGCCTTATTATATATAGCGGGTGGTCCAAATAAAAGTATCTTTTTAAATCATATATTGTTTTGCCACTAATAGATTTTTTTCTGTCCAACTATCAGTCAGATATCGCTTTACGCTTTAACTACGGTAATACATATTGCAAAATTATTATTGGCAATCGAATTTGAACGAAAACTCATCGAAAAGCCATGCGATTTGACCACCTTTACACTTTTTCTTGTGGGATGCCGTTAAAGAACGATGCTATGCGACTAATCCAGAAAGTATCCACACCTTTGACTAATATCTTCCCGAGCCATACGTGAGATAGCAAGAGAAACCGTCAACAAAGTTGTGGAAAATTGGAATAACAGGATAAACTACTGCGAAGCCATACGTGGCAGTCACTTGAATGAATAGTGTTCCGTAAATAATGAAAATATTTGTTGTTTATAATACCCTTATTATACCAAAAGATATTACATGTAGTTCATTTTATTTAATTTACAACAAGATACTTGTATTTGGGTCCCAGTATACAAAATATTACAAAGTAAAAAAAAAAAACAAAAAAATTTTATCAAATAATCAAACATAAAGAAGGTGAACAATTAAAATGGTTATGACGGAACACATCGCATTATTTCTAATTAATTTATTTTTCAAGAAAAATAATAGCCAACAGCAAATATATTGAGTTTACCCAACGAGAATAGGATGTTTGTTAGACGATTGTGTTTAATATACGACTCCTAAAAGAATCTTCTGATGATGATCTGACTAGTAACAGTAACAACAACATCTACTATTTTTTCTTGATTATTACTTTTTTACATATTTTCCGCCACGCTCGTCTTTTAATCTTGGAATGTTCAATATGCAAGTTGTAAAAAAATCTTCTAAAGATTATTTGAGGATTACGAAAACAACAATGTTACACTTTGTTTAACTACACAAATCTCAAACGATTCCCTCTACGGTTAATATGTATAAGCGTCTTTCGCTGTGTTATGGAAGAATCTCACAGAAGAATCAGTTCGTTTAACAGTTTCCCCCGTGCAAGGAATCTTCTACAATTAAAAAATGCGCTTGTCGACGACCAAAAACGTTCTTCTTGAGATTCCCAGTAGGCTCTTTCACGTTTGAAAATGCTAGCTGGCTTTTTTTATTTTTTTGTAGTTGTTAACAAATACTCAAATGATTTCAAAATTAAAATTATTTTAAACAATAAAATTAAATTTTCTTTGCCGTAAAAAATAACATTTAAACTCCTAAAGATGGCATACTCGATACCACCATTCTGCCGAGAAATTTCTTTTACACCCTTATTCCAGTTGTCAACTATATAACGAAAAATTGAGGCTTGTCTGCCCGTTGCCGAAAGCAACTGAATACTACTAATAAGCTCATGTTATTTTCAAGACCTTAGAGAACAGAAATAGACTGTCAGTAGCACAAAATTGTTCTCGGGAGCGAGTAGACAACCCCCAATATTTTGGTATTTTATTGACGTGACGTCGATGTTGACAACTAGAATAAAGGTGTTAATTTGGATGTAGAATCTTTCCTTTTGTCGCTTGGTGACAAAGCTTGTGGCTCCAATTCAAACTTCAAACTCTTGCATTTTTACTAAAAGAAACTGCACAAACGTTAATTAATAACCTTTACTACGATTGTCGATTTTCTGTTTCGACTTCTACAATTTCTGCTAAATTACAGAATCAAATAGACGAAAACGGGCCTAATATGTACTCCCTCCCTATTTATAGTTTTCCCTTTTCCATGTAGTCATTGCAGATAATTCCATGCACATTCCCTCGTAAAACGCAATGCTGAGTCTATTGTTTCATTTATGGTGTATATATATTAGGGAATCTACGTCTCATCAACAATTATTAATCAGCAAAGAAAATCATCAGGATCGCGACAGAAGAACTTCAAACTTAGCTACTGAATTAGATACATTAATTTTTATTTATTCCCGATTGTGAGCAAATTGACAGTCGTTTGAAGCTCACGTACACGCGCATAAGCGTGATACAAAAAAGACCTGTGTATAAATATATATTTTTTTCATGTACGGAGGTAATTTAGGTGAAATCTTAATTGCCTTAACATCTTCAATTGTAACCTAAAAAATATTTTCTAATTTATTTAACTCTGCCATATAAAAAAAGATCATCTCTCAAAATGGGTTAATAAAATTATTTGCGAAAATCAAATTAAAATATAGTTTAAAAAAAGTTAATTGTTTTTTGTTTGCCTGCTAGTTGATGGCAATTATTGTTATTATTTTTGGTATTGCAAAACTCATCATACTGGTTACACAAAAATAAAACTAAAATAATGAAAAAATCCTAAAAAAAGCAAATGAAGAGATAAAAAATAAACGATAATAATACGTAACTATGAACAAAACTATTTGCGAAAAGCAAGTAAATTACTTGTACTATGTGATATAAATGAATGAATCATATGATTAAAAAATATACAGGTGCGGAATTTATAATTTATTTCATTTTAAAAAATATTGAAAGCTTCATATGTTTATGGTTATTTTAGTATTAAATATTCATTTCATTGGTGCTAATACCAAATCATCAGTAGAGCTTACACCATATTCTTGAAAAGTTTCAAACCTCTTTTTTAAAGTTTTTGTATAAGATAAGAGGTTTTAACTTATCAAGATTATGGTTTAAGGTCTACTGATGATTTGGCATTAGCACCAATGAAATGAATGTACATAGACCTACAGACTAGCTAAAAATAGCTAAAACCCCTCAAAAAACAAAACTTTTTGAAATTCTCAAATAACAATGTATTAAATATTGCAATTACATAATCTGATAACCACAAAATCCAAACATATTTATAGAATGAAAAAAAATATATATAAAGCAAGCCAATTTTTTATTGAAATAGGAACCATGACAGATACACGTAATTCTGTCATGGTTCCTATTACATAAAAATGAAATAAATATGAAAATATGAAATATGAAATTAATAAAATCAAATACTATTAATAAGAAATATATAAATTCAAACTAAGTCTACTAATACAGGTCAAGGTTTAACCACACTACTACTGTTTTACGACTCCTTTTCGTATAATTCATTCAACTTTAGGTTCTTATGTCAAAAGTTGTTTACGTTTTCAAATAATTTTTGACATAGAAACCACCCAACAATAGCAATTGAAAAATTTTCTAATAATGAAATAATTGTTTAGAAATTTAAGCAATGAAATGAAAATAAATTATAAAATAATTTCATACAACTGAGTTTTTGAAAAAAAATCGTGTTTTCTGTGCATGTTTAAATTAGTGGATCAGTTAGTTGAAAATTAATAAAAAAAAATCAGGCAAAGATAAACTTTCAAAACATTTAGATTATAGCAAAAAATTAAAAATATGCATTTATGAATAATAACTCTGGAAATTGTTCTTAATTCGACTGTTTTTTTTTTTGTCAAAATTACAGATTTTAATTTATCACTTTCAATGGGACAACACTGAAATTGACGATTTTATCATTCTCATCTGGCAACTGTGACCACAACAAAAATATACTACACACATAAATACACCAACAATATAATAATTAACTTCGCTCTGTTTAACGACGAAGAACGAAACAAAATGTAAATGGCGAAGTAAATTTCTTCACCCCACCTTTTTAACAAAGGCAATCAAAAAAAAAATAATACAACAAAACATGAAAAAATACATATTGTTGGAGTTAAGAATTCTTATAGGAATAATTTTCAAAGAAAAATTTACAATTTTCTATTATTGGATAAATATTAATCATACAAGTTTTAAAAATTTTCACTTTATATTGCCAACATGTTTCCTACATTTTTTACCATAAAATACGTGTCACGAAAATTCAATGAAGAGAAACATCAAAAATTAAAAAAAACGAAAAAGAAAAAATATATCTAGACAAGTACATTTTTATTTTAGCAAGGTGCAATCAACGATGACACTATTTGGTTGTTTTCTTTAAAAAGTTTTCAAGTTACTTGGTCACTTACCCATGAGATCAGATGCTAAGGCTTCTTTTTGATCGACGGGAACCTTGGCAATTTTTCCTCCCTTATATACGTAACTGCCCTCGATCGACTTGAATTCGAGGTAACGGGTAACGCCCGTATGTATTAGTAATTTAACTAGGCTGCCATTTGCCATCAGGAACTTGGGTATCAAGTCCACATTCCAGTCGCGGCCGCGCCCATATTTCTCAGCAGGCACCTCAATATTAAAACGCTGAAATAATTCCTCCAAAGGAGTTATAGAGGCAGATTCACCGCCATAGTACTTATTACGGTCGATGTGAAGTACTTTCTTGCCGGATACAGAAAGCATACCACTTAAGATGCACTCCTTAAGGCCGGTGCCCAAAACAATTGCATCGTATTCTTCATTCATTTTTTATTAGTCTATTAAACTTTTTTCTTTTAAACAATTTAAACTTTAATGTATTTTTTTACTTGTTGTAAAGAACAATTTTTTTATTTTTTGCGTATCACCAATATCCAATACACAAAAAAAGACTTATTTCCTTTCCTTTCGTCGGGTTTTTTCTACACTACAGCAAGCACTTTTGTGGACGTTCAATAAAATTTTTTCTATTCGTCTTTTTTTTCTTTTCAAATTCGCCTGAAGTTTGTCGTTCGATGAAATTCGCTTTAGGTTTTCGTGTGGAAATGTTGGCACTATTGTTTTGTGAAAAACGGCATAATAATCAAGGTAAGCCTATTAGTACAAGAAAACAATTACATTTTTCATTATCAAGCAAATTCCACACATAAAAGATATTGCTTATAGTTTTACTTATTAAGTTTGACATTTACAATAATCAGCTGCTTTAACGAACTTACCTTGTTTATTGATTCATGCTTGAAGAGTTGCAACTATTTGTATTTTTATACAAACAAAATACAAAAGAAATATTATTAAATAATGTAGTTAATTCTGCATTGCTATATAGATCACTTACAAAAAATTAAAATATAGTTTAGTTTGTTGTACGAACCAATGGAAATGCGTGCGTTTAGTCAAAATTATAGAATGTCTTAGTGATATATGCCAATGAATTTTTGTGACTCCCAGCAGACACCATACATGTTTGTATTGCACCTTCCTGGTTGTGGCACTTGTGTCTACTGAAAATGTTGGTTTAATACCTAGTTTACATATATCGCTAACAACTGTAAAGAACTGCTGCCTTAAGCAATAAACATGATTTTGACATTTGCTGCAATAAATGTTAACATATTTAATGGTACTCGGAAAGGGGGTTAACTCTTTTAATTCATAGCAAAATGATATCTTGAGAAATCGCTTTAAATTATAAAAATCATATACCGCTGTTCTTCTAGATGGTTCGTATAAAAAATAAATAAAAACTGTCGTTATTTCATGATCTGTAATTCGTAAAAAATGCTGCGTTGAGGAATTAAATGCCCTGCAATTTTAATTAATTCTTGGGCTAATCAGCGTTTAAAATAACACTCGCTCTCAAATTTAATATGGAAAGAGACTGATCACTGCCTGCTGTCAAACTGTACATGAAAAACGAGTAATTAGGGTTCTAAGTGCGAGATACGTGTTTTAATATAGTTGTCGATAATGCTGATTCCAGATCCTATTTTTATCAACAATGTTGCCAAATAGCCTGGCAGCTCTTTCCGTTTGTTGGAATTTAACAACTCTGAATAACAGTTGACGTTTGCTTGTGTTCGTGTTTACTTCGCTAGTGTAGTGCGCATATCGTTTAACGTAAAAATTTTTAATTTTTAAATTAATTAAAATTACACATAATTATAAACATAACATATAATAAGAATAAAATAAAGGCCTTTCATTAATAATATAAGGAAATAACTAGTGCAATTTCTAACAAAGATATGCATTGTATGCAGAAAAATAATAATGAAAGAAATAGAAAATTGGTAAATACCTACAACAAATTAAAAGAAAATGTAGGAAAATATTTTCAATATACACGGTATTTAGGGCACACAAAATAAGTGCAAAAGGAAATTATATTTAAACAGAAAGTTTCTGTAAAAATTAAAATAAAAGTGTTAATAAAAGGAAAATTTAATAAATGAAAAAAAAAATAAAATGTAAATACCAACAAAATTGTGTATTAGTAATCAAGACCACAAGTGGTTTAATTAAGAACATTTCGATTGTGTGCGTTAGTGTTTTTTTTAACAAACAGCATATATAAATTAAACATCTCTATGCACATACTTAAAAAAGTGTTCTTTGTTTAAAAAACTGAAAATACAGGTAGTGTTTTCATAAAAATTACTGTGCATTATATACGAGAAAGGGAAGTTCAAGGGTTTCTCTTACTCAAGAGATACAGCTATCTGCCACAACAACAAAAACATTTTGCCAACATTAAGAAAACTAAGTTCGTTGCATTTTTATAAAATTCTTATATGTAAGTATATTTATGTTTATATGTATCTACAATGTTGAATCTGCATACATATTTACATATGTAAATATGAACATTCATAAATTAATTTAGTTTATTGGAGCATTTAACTGTTATAAATACAAAAATAATAAAACCAAGATCGCATTAATATATTTTTGGAAAAAGAAAAAACATAAAAATTATACAAAAATCACATGTACAGAGTTAAACGAGCTAAATAATTGGCAATTATTGCCAATAATGAAAAGTGTACAAAAATAAAAGCAACATAACATTCAGTATTTGTATCTGCTTTGAAGCAAAACAAAAAGGAAATATTGACGTAAAGACTGAGAAACGAATATTGGATGATTAGAACTTATTGCAGTTGTTTTTAGCTTATTATTTGCTTTTAGCAAAATAAAAACCAGTTGTCACTTAGGAGAAGTTAAGATGAAAAGAACAAAGAAAACAAAATTTGCAACAGCAATCAGGGCTGCCAGCTTACTCTGATCGGACCAAAATTGCTGTATTTTTTTGTTTATAAAAAAATTGGTACTTTGATAAGTTCGGATATAAATCTAGCTTGCCAACCCTCCTCCAAATAAAAATTACATATGGTGATAGAAAATTTAAAAATAAGAAGAAAATATTAAATGGAAAAGGTCTCTGAAACTGAGTTTTTCATATACATATAAATATGATTTTCCACTACATTTCTAAACGTATATAGCCAATTTTTTAAATTATCTTTTTTTCAAAAGTTTTTGTATATAACCAATATTAGTATCATTGGAAGCTGGATGTGCAACATTTATTTAAAATTTTTCAACTCTTTAGGTGCCAATACAGTCTCTACCAAATTTTACATCAACATATTACAGAAGTGCAGTGGGTAAATACCTATGTAGTTTATTCAAATTAAATAGTAATAAAAATTTAATTTAATAACAAACACCGGGTTCGTTAACTAAAGCTGTTGAAAATAAACAAAGTGTGCATGTGTGTTTTTTTTAATTTTCTTTTGCATAAAAATGAGACAGCTGTTTTATATGTACTTCATAAACAAAAGAGAGTTATTAAGTTTTAAATTGTTATATAGAATGTTCTTTGTATTTTATCGTATGTATTAATGTAAATTAATTATCACTAGAATACGGTCGATTGTGTCGACCATAGGAAAAACTAGTACGCAAGTAAACCTACAATTATTTATAAAAAAACTTATATACGCAAATACACATGAATGTGGATACAAGCATTAAAACTTCGGAGGTACATAACTTGAAAACTGTAATTTATTAGTTGGAGCTGCGTTGGTAAACTAGATTTAAGCATCATTTTATTTCACTCTTTTTACATGTTTTATGTATAAAGATAGAATATCTGAAAATCTCTTAATAACAATATGTACTATAGAACTCTTACTAAAGTGGTCAAAACTCCTGCAAATCCAAAGTATAATAACACTCCTAGTACCTAAAAAATATCAGTTTTTAGTGATAATACAATAATTAAACTATTACAATGAGTCATCATAGTAAATAATCAATAGTATTCCTTAAAATAGATTTAACTTCCCACTATAGAAAGTTACTGATTTTACTCCATTTTAAAAAAAAAAGAGTTTCTGCAATTATGTACGCATGGATGTTTGTATGTGATTGTAAATATCTTATAACTTAAGAATGTCAACACATAGCAAACAAATTAGCCGCATTCTAATGGGATTGAGACGCAATTCGATGACGTGAGGCAATTATCCTATTTAGATTTCAAAAAATGTTTTTTGGACATAAATTTTAAACTTTTCAACCAATCAACTCCAAAGCGTAATCAGTCCTTAGCATCAAAAACACAATGTCGATCGTTGCAAATGGAATAAAAATCAGTCAGTTCCAGGGTTATCGTTGATGAAAAATTTCGAAAAAAGGGGTTTCTTTTAATAATTTAAGAATGCTTCGTTAAATAGATTTTTGATGTTCATTGATTCTTGTGGACTTAAAAATTACATATCTATTTTTAATTTTTATTCACAGCAAAAAATTTTCTTAAAAAAATACTAAAATTTGTGCAAGAGTATGCACTTATATGTATGTATGAATGTTTGTTTGCTTGGACAGGGTTCCCAGTTTTATTTTATAGCTTATTTCCAATTTACAATTTTTCATTCCCCGCATTTCCCGAAATAGGTAATTTCTTATCCCCGAAATTCCCCACATCTGTAATAAGAATTCTGAAGTTTATAAATTAACAAATAAGATAAAGCTTAATCCAATTTTGTATTTCTCAGTCACAACAAATAGATTGTTCTGAAATAATTAACATTTATTTGTAAAAATTCTTTAAAAAATATAAAATAACAAAATTTGCAAAATATTAAATATAATCAAGATTTTTGTTATTTGTTAATTAATAAATTAAAAATTACTCACAACGTCGAAATAATTATAGCAAATCTCATCCCTCAGATCCTTAAAAATGAAATAATATGTCAAAGGAAATACATGCATATATTTATTGAGGGAGTGAAGAGAAATTCGTCTAATAAATATGTCCATACACTTATGTTAAATACATTCCACATACGTTAAACGAATTTAAAACTTACTTAAATTCGTTTTTTAATAACAAAACACAAAATAATACTATTATCTTACAAAAACAAAAAATTATAAAAAAGTAATTAAATAATTAGTTATAACGAAACATTAAATGCAAAAGTAAGTTTGAAAAAATGTATGCACAGTATAATATATGCAGTACAGGGTGGCCCAAAATGAACGAAGGGGTTTAAATTGCTTATAACTTTTTTATTTAAGACATTAATATAAAATTTTGTTTTAATACAGAATATAAATGAGGAATATTTTAAGTTTAGTTATGAAAAATAATATCTCGCAAGTGGTGGCCATTTGCTGCTTCGCATATTCGTGCTCTTTCCAACACATTTTCCATCACCTTTCGCAAAACTTCAGGTGTTATATTGTTTATTTCGTCGCGTATATTGCTTTTTATTTGCTGGATGGTTCTGGGCTTATTAATGTAGACTTTTCTTTTCAAATGACCCCAAAGAAAACAGTCTGGAGCGGTTAAATCCGTTGAACGCGGAGGCCAATTAAAATCATTTGTATGCGAAATAATTCGTTCATCTAGGATGTCTCGTAAAAGAGCCATTGTGTCCCTTGCAGTGTGTGCTGTGGCTCCATCTTGTTGGAACCATACTTGCGGATGGTTTTCCACGGCTGGCCTTAACAAATTTTCCAACATTGTCCGATATCTGACACCATTAACGGAAACGGCGACCCCGTGTTCATGTTAAAAAAAATAAGGACCAATTATCCTTTCCGATGAAACACCGCACCAAAACTTAATTGGAAATTGAATAATTGGAATTAAATAATTAAATTATGAATAAAATTATGGGTTTTTTCTGCTTTTTGCCGGAAAAAAACTGCATAATCAAGTCGTTGCTGGTAATCTGGCGGTTTCAATTCTTGGAAAAGCGGAATCTTGTATGGAAACATTCCTCATGTATGCAAAATTCTCTGCAGAGACGCTCGTAAGAGGCCAAGTTGTGTCAAACGTCTCCTGGTTGATGTTTCTCCATCTTCCCGAATACTCCTCCGTACCGGTTCAATATTGTCATCCGTGTGCACCGTTCGTCGTCTGCCAGCACCAGGAAGGTTCCTTACTGCCCAGACGGTTTAATGTTGACTCTGATGGTCCAACCCGCACATTAAAATAACGACGATGTGCACGCTGAGTCAAAACAATGGATCGATGATTTGAAAAATAAAGCTCAACAATTTGGGCACGTTGTTCAATTGAGTACTGCTCCATTTTAAATTCCCCAAATTCTTCTTTACAAAATACTGAAAAGAAAAGAAAAAAAATATAATAAAAAAGTTACAAACAAGTCAAACCCCTTCGTTAATTTTGGGCAAAAACAGGCAATTTTCGAGTGGATTTTCTGGACATTTTGAAAAGACATAAATCGGGTGACCGACAGAGTCGTCGGAGTAGCTTAGGACTAGTAGATGGCACCAGTATATAGTGTATATCCGACCACTAGGCGTACTCTAGTTTAATTAATTGCATGTAATAAGTGCGCTATTTCTTTCTGTGTCCTAAACTTAATATTGTTGAAAAACAACAACTTTCTACCCTCATAATTGAAAAACGTGTTCTTATATGAAATATCTGCAAAGAATAAGATCTTATTATTACAAAATGATATCCGCTTTTCAAAAAAACAAAAAAACCTTGTGATGGTGGTTATATCAAATTAAAAAAAAAAACAAAAAAAAAATAATTCTCATGCACTACAAGTAATAAATTCTTTCATATCGATTGCACAATGACATGTAAGCAACAGAGTTTGAAAGAATGAATATTAAGAATATTTTAATTGGTGTTCTTACCGCAAACGTTGAAGAAGAAAAACAGCATCTCAATTACCGAGGTCATTCATTATCTTTAACGGAGAATATACGAAGAATAAACAGTCAATGTACGCAAATTGTTGACCTAATTTTGCATTTTTTGTTTTCAACTCTAGAAATTGCATAAATGTAAACTTTCCAGCGAGTGTGTTACATTTCATTTGCATTGTCTGAATATTTCCCAACCAACCATACAATTTCTGTATGATTTTTGTTTTTGTTGTTGTTTGTTTTTAGACAATGGAAGAAGAAGCTGGTTCTATAACCTGATAAAGAAAAATCAAACAAATTGAAACTAAATAAAAATAAAACTTTCGGAACATGGATTTATTTGTTATTTATTCGAATGGTGTTGTAAACTATTGGAAAACAAAATGATGAAATTCATGAATTTACGTGCAAAATAATTGAATGTGATGTGCAGATAGGCTTGCCAGATCTAATTTGTCAAAAAGCTTGACATTGACCAAAAAAAAACTTGATTTTGAAAAAAAAACTTGACAAATAAAAACACTCATACTAAATATATAAAAGAGATTTTTAGTTTTTAAAGAAGAACTTCTGGATAATTATTATTGGGAAAATACGAATTGAATTTCAACTTTTACTCGTAAAAACAATTTTGCTGAGAGGTTTTAGCTAGTCTATAATAAATAAATAATAATTTTCATAAATAACTTGACAATTCTTCAAACACATAGGTTTTATTTAAAAAAACAATGAAAAACCGCCTGTATTATTCCACCATGGGTATATCAAGTCGGCTAAGCTGATAGAAGGATGGCGCGCCGGTAAAACCCCGGCTCAAGCCGAATCGCCGCCGCCGCCGACGAAAAGTCCACGACTTGCTTCTCTGGTTCAATGTTGTCAATTTACTAGTGTTGAGTAATAGGGTAAATATCAGTGTTGGCACTTTTATAATAATTGTACAGAAAGTTATAGTTATTTTTTAAACTATAATTGCAGAAAAAAATATGTATCATATTAGTCCTTAGTTCTATTGATAGTAAAAATATGGGCTTTAGATTTGTTTTTTAGAAATATACACATACTTTTTTTAAGTATTATTAAATAGCTAGAATAAATTTGAGAAAAAAAATAACTTACAAAAAAGCTTGACAAATCACTTTTTCACTTGACACTTGACGCGCATTAAAAAACTTGACAATCAGGCCAAATCAGGCCCTTCTGGCAACCCTATGTGCAGAGTGTAATTACAGTAGTTTTCCGATTTAACGAACGTAATGGTTATCGGGCCTGTTCATTAAAGCGAATTGTTCGTTATATCCAGTACTAAATTAAAAATTAATTGCGTCGTCTATTTTATTCATAACTATAAATATGTATAGTGTTTTTTCGTATATTTTATTAAAATTAAAGTAATTTTAAATAAATATTTCTTTTAAAAATATGTATAAGGAAAGGAAAAATTCATAAAAACACTGTTGTACAAGAATAATTTATTTAAAAAATTGTTTGAGCACAGTCTGTTTTTTTTTTGGCAGGGATATCTTTTTTAATGGCATCTTCTTGGAGCTCTATCTCTAAAAGCATTAAATTTGTGTTACTAATATTGTTTTGCTGGGCCCATTTCATACAAATTTCGTAGTGCTTAATGACATCTTCGTGTTTTATTTTGGGATCTTGAATTGAGTCTTCATCATTTTCGTTTTGTTTTACATTTGTTCGTTAAAACGAGTACAAAATAAAATATTTGTTCGTAATATTAGGGGACTTATGCTAGGAACACAACTGAGACGAACGACGAATTTCGCCTAACGCGACGAATTCGTCGGTGAAAATTCGCTGTGTAAATTCATCGTATGAAGCACAATAACGACGAAAAAAGTAACAGCTGTTATAACTGATAGTTATTGTGTACTGTTAAAAGAAATTATAAAAAAAACATGAGTCAAATAATTTCAAATTTTTTGAAATAATAAATATCATGTTTTTCCCTATATAATGCTATATAATACAATGAAACAAATCACGACTTTTCGCAAAGTGAAGTTTCGATTGTATCGTATTCTCTTATATGTATAGATTTTTTTTAAATAAAATAAATTCATTGCAGTTGTTTTGCAATTATCATCAAGCAAACCACCGCCAGCTCCTTCAAGACCTTCATTCTCCGTTTGTGTGTGAATGGAACGAAATGCCGCAGAAAGAAGTCTAATGCAGTAATTAGATAATTTCAATAATTAAGATCAATGTTCAAAAATGTTTTAAATATTCTATGTAATATTGTAGTATTATCATAATTGTCATTCCGCACAGCTACAAAGTGGTCAAACATCATTGGAACCGAAATGAGATAATTTTTATAGATCAATTCACGCATATCATATTTCTTTATTCATGAATCGCAAATTTTACTTGGCGTTAGTAGACGAAAAATACTGCGCAATACCAAATTGAGCACACTTTCTTGATATTCTTGCATGGAGTCGCTTGAAGGATCCGTACATAATATATTTATATAAAATGGGGTAGCTTTTTGAAGAAATGAAACTAAGCAAATAATTCTTCATTGTTTTCACCAACAATTTTTATTAAAGTTTTATTTCCTTTGCTTGTTTTGTATAACAGCTGATAGTGTGACCGTACTAGAGAAAATAATTCATAATTAAAAATGAAACATTAACAAAAACACAACTAAAACCAATTTTTGAAGTTAATTATTTTATATATTTATTGTAAATGTTATAAAATAACGATAAAACAATTATTAAACTAATAAGAAACTTTATTTACTAAGAAACTTAAAAACTAAAAACGAAAATGGTCACATGGTACTGATTTGTTCGTCGTTCGCCGGCGCACAGTGGCTGAAAATCGTTTTTCATTGGCCAAAACTCTGTAACTTTTGAACCGATCAAAATATTGAAGTAATTTTTTTTTTATTGGATAGATATTTAGTTCAGCTTGACTCAGTTTAAATTTTATTAAAATTGATTGAGGACTTTTTAAGGAATTCTAGGTCAAAGTTGAACTTTTGAATTTTTTTTAACTTTTTGAGTGAAATATGGAATTATTATTTTTTTATTTATTAAAAAAATTGAATATTTGGAAATTAATAATAATTATAAATAATTTTTGTAATAATGGAATTTTTTTTATGTTACACTTAAAAAAAATTTTACACTGAAAAAAATAGTAAAATCAACTGGAGATTTTGCTATTACAGAAAAATTAAAAATTTTTTGCTGACAAATTTGCAAATTTGTTTACACTCAAAGAATAGTTACACTTAAAAAAACACGTTAATAATATTATCTAAAAATATTACTACAGAAATATTTATTATTTTTTGCTGTCAAATTTGATAATTTTAAAAACATTTTAAAAATAAAAACTGCAATAAATTTTAATAGCATTTGCAACAATGGTAGGTTCTGTTTATTATTATTTTTTACTAATATTATGTTTTTCGTACTTAAATAACAATGAAAGGCAATTATAATTATTATTCATTTGACTCAAATATTGATTGCAAATATTCCATATTTTGTTCTGTGCTATTTCTGTTCTTTAGTAGTTTTTTGGCTTCTTCATCTAAATCCCGATGTTCCACTTTCCATTGATTTCGAATACTGGAGATGAACGGATCTGACGTTGCCAATAATATATTAAATAGATCTTCATTTGTTGAATTTCTTGAAATTTTTCTAGTATTGTGCTCTCTATAAAATCTGTAATCCTTGTTCCTTTTTTTCCTGAGCCTCCTCTGATAGATCTCCAAGTGGCACCAAATGATATTTAATGACATCTTCTCCATGATAAAGGATTTTGTGAACTGTTGCAGACATATTTCTCCATGGGTAGTTGGTTGTATATATTTTTGCAGTTTCCTTAGCATAATCTCCAAATTTTCTAGAGTCAATTTCTTCATTGCACGCAAGTACTTCTAGGATTATTTTAAATCTGAAAATAAGGTTAAAATCCACTCCTGTTATTTCAGATGCTGTTTCTGGATCTGAAAAGAATCTTCTTGCGGTATTGCCATCATTTGTATTGCCTGACCCTTGTTTTGGCTGATCTATAATCAATCCTAATTTGCGATATTCATCTTGAACATGTTTCTTTTTTGCACTTCTTAACTCTTTGTTGGTTTCGTTGTTTCTTATTGATCCTGAAGACCCGAAATCCAAATCATAATTGATTTTTACTATGTGTTCCATAAGTCGTATTCTTGCATGTAGTGGTGATAATCCAAATTCATATGCATCGGTATTATCTAATGATTTTGTCGGGACTTGGTTTAATTGGGTTGATGTTGCTTGGCATATAATGCAGCTGGATGCAGCCTTCGTGCTAGTCAAAGCCTGACCTACTTTTCCATCTATCATTGTCAGCACTAATTGGTAGCTTACTTCAATTTGCTGCCCATCCAACTGTAATTGTAATGGCTGTAGTGTTGCAATTTGGGTCTTGATATCACTAACTTCTTTGTTAATGGCATCATGAGTTTCTTTTTTGAATTCAAATTTGATTGGCCTGCAGTATTTCGTAGAAGATGGTGTCTCATTTTTCCAAATATCCATTGTTTGCGTTGTACTAGTCGAAGGCTCTGAATCTTCCAAAATCTTTTTCAATCGCAATGGTACAAATGATACCATGAACATATCTGAGTCCGATATATTTTCACATACAGCTTGTTTGTATTGTTTTTGTCCCGAAGAACCATCACATCCCCATTTACAAAAAAGAATTAACTTTGTGTTTCCATATTTCTTTAACTCATTTCCTGTTATTGATTGTAGCAAGCGTTCGGCTGTGTGATCAAGTAGAGATTGTAGTTGTACCTCTGCCGAAATTGGTGTGATTGTAATAGTGTCCTTTGATGGCAAACAGTCCATTTTAGCAGCGGTTATGTGATGATATGCTGGATACATATTTGAACCTTTTTCAATCGCACGCAGTCTGAGCTGTTTCTGCAGCGACAGTAAGTTGGCCCTCTAACCAGTTTGCACTTTTTATATAAAAGTTTTGTTTACTGTAGCGAACTTCTTTGTAGCGTTTTTTTAGAGCTTTGATGAAATTAGATAATTGCTCTTGCATTTCGGTGCTATACGAATTTAAGTTTAATTTTATTTTAACGTAACTAAGAACATCTTCCTGGTTTTTGTTTCTAAAATACTCTTCCGCCAGTTCTTTATAACTGAAGCTCTCCATATTTTTCTGAATATTTTTATTTGCGTCTGTTATGTTTTACCCGTAAACCCAGAGGATTAACTTATTACTGAGTAATCCCTTATCGAATTCGTAGTTTTATACATTTTTAGATACATGTTATTCACACATTGATCTTTAATTTCATAGCAGGTAGTGCTTAAATTGCACAAAACTGCACATGTTGTCCAGACCTTAATATCAGGTAAAACTGATTAGTATCTCGCCAATATTTGTTGTTGTTGTTGGGTTGTTTTTTTATCTTTAGTGGTTTAATGTCCCGATTATTGTTATAAAATTGCTTATGACTTTGGTTGACCTTAACATTTGATAACAGGTAAATTTAGAAAGAGATTTTGTGATAATTTGTGATAATTTGTGATAATTTTATTACCAATTTTTGGCTGATCAAAACAAAGAAATTAAACCCTCTCGGAGGTATTATATTTAATTTTTTTAGTTTTACGTAGTCTAAAGTAAAAACATAAACTTTTAGGCAAAAAAGTGAAAATTATATACACCATTGTATACGAGTACTTTGGAGTAATTTCATTAAAATGAAAAAAGTGTTCTACAGGCGGCTCGTCGCGGGTGCAAAAGTATATATAGCGTTAAAGAGGACACTTTCACCTTTCTCCGGGTGGTATACATTTCTTGTTCCCTTTTGTTCCCTAGAAGTTCTATTCCACTAAAGTTTAAATTTGAGAAAAATATAGTAGTTTCATAAATATTCCGTAACGCCCTTAATATTAAACGCTAGATCTCTGACCACTTACAAAAACTAAAGACTATAATCCTACCAATATTATAAAAAAGACCGCAGGCCATTATCGATGATAGCTTGCGAGTAGTAACCATTTATTTTTGATAAAAAACAACAGAAAAACACCTTTTTCTCAAATTAGAAAAAACCGTTGAGTTTGACAGCATACCACGCTCACAATTATCAATAGTTTAACCTAATTTTTTGGCTACCTTAATCTGGATATATTAGCTGCAAAAGGGCGTAAAAATTTTAAAAATCGGTGACAAAAAAAAATTTGAGTTTTGGCCAATGAAAAACGATTTTCAGCCACAGTGCGGCGTAAGAAATCTAAATAAATCTATTGCAAAGTTCGCCGCGTATAACGAATTTCGCCGTCGTCATGATTGTGTGTATTTTCATAGATACTAATGTATTTTAATTTTGACGACGAATATTCGCATCCAAAAATTCGTCGTTCGTCTCAGTTGTGTTCCTAGCATTACTTAATAGAATTAAAAATTTGAGTGTTCGTTAAATGCGATGTTCATTAAATCGAATGTTCGCTAAATTGAAAAACTACTGTATTTACATTGAACAGAATCTTGTTTGGCAAAAACTAAAATCTTTTATTGAAAATTGAAGAGACGAGAATGTAATAATCAAATCTGTATGTATTCAGTTAAAACTTTTTTGTTGTTTTTTTTTTTGGAAACTGCTTCGAATGTGCAAATCAGCCAAAACAGAACTTCTGTAGAGGTGGTGGGGGGTCCGCCGGGAAGGTATACTACTTTGTTTTCTCGCCATTTTGGTATACATTAGTCATGACAGTTCATATTTGGCAGTCGTATAGTAGACACGTGGCAAATTTATTGTGGAAAAGTATTCGATAAACCAACTTGTTTTAAACGTTAAAACGTTTTATTAAAATCAATCATCGATTACTATGACGATGAGAAAGTTACGTAAAATTTTTGGCAGAAACAACATGCCAACAAAACGCACTATTTATCCTGTAGTGAATAATTTCGAAGAAAGAGGGTCTAGTCTGTAGGTGATAGGACCAATCATGGAACACAACATACTGCAAGATCGGCTGAAAACATTACTGCTGCCCCAGATAGAGTTCAAAACAATCCATCAACCTCAATTCGACGGCGTGCTCAGGAACTTGGTCTTCAAAGAACAACTTTGTCCACAATTTTACACAAGCATTTGTTTCCATTTAAGATTCAGTTGACACAAGAGTTTCTTCCACAAGACCATTTACGTCGCCGTACATATACCAATAGGATGTTACAGCTCAGC
Source organism: Gymnocheta viridis (assembly GCA_956483585.1). NCBI lineage: Eukaryota > Metazoa > Arthropoda > Insecta > Diptera > Tachinidae > Gymnocheta > Gymnocheta viridis. Next base: position 10,493,968 of record OY101444.1, read on the forward strand.
TCGCCCATGACGACCCCGACTTTCATGAGAAAATCATGAGGAGTGACGAGGCACATTTTCATTTGAATGGACATGTGAATAAACAGAATAGTCGGTTCTGGGCAATGGAAAACCCTCAAACTATTCATCAGTCACCTTTGCATCCATTAAAAGTGACAGTCTGGTGTGCAATTTGGTCTTTGAAAATGAAAACGGCGTGACGGTAACTGTGAATGGGAAGCGATATCGTGATATGATTGAAAACTTTTTAACGCCACAACTGCATGATTTGGGCTTGATTAATATGTGGTATCAACAAGACGGTGCCACATCGCATACAGCCAGGATTACAAGGGAATTACTGCGGGATCTATTTCCATAACAAGTTATTTCAAGAAATGCTGATGTTGATTGGCCTCCACGGTCGCCTGATTTGACTGCTCCGGACTTCTTTTTGTGGGGATATCTGAAAAGCAAGGTTTGTTCATCAATTTCACATCTGTGTGAAAATAAATTCGTATTTAAATAGCAGAGACACGAACCACAATTTTTAACATAGCTCATTTTGCAGTTAACATTAATCGCAAATTTGATTAAAGACGAAAAATGCAGGAATTGGGACCAAGTCCATGCCAAAAAAAATTATGGTAAAAATTCTCCATTATGTACCTAATAATATTACAATAATAGAATATGGGATATATGTTTAATAATAATATTAAATTTATTAAAAAAGAAGGATTTTTTAGTGAAATTTCTGGAAAAGATTAGTGACCATTTTGGTCAAATATGGAGTTGCACATGATATGCGACGAATTGGCTGGCAACAAGTATGTAGCCAGCGACATTTGTAGTCATGTAGCCATGTAGCCTGCTGTTGTGAATGTGTTTATAGCTTAAGCTTAAGTTTGTTATGTTACAAGATAATAATTGCATTTTGTGCTATTATTTTGACCAGCACTGTATACACTTTGAAACCATGAACAAGAGTGTATGTACTCGTATATGATAATTTATTCGTTTCCAAGAAATTTCGCACTGTTAAAATATTGTTTTTGTTTTCTTCAATAGATTTATTTAATTTATGACGATTTTTTTTCAATTGTAGTTCGATAGTTCTTTATCTATTCCGCATTGAGTTGATTTATTTACTCACTAACTCACTCACTTAGTCAGTAAGCCATTCTGTCTGTATGCCAGTGTGACATTCGTTCGGTATATTAAACTTTTTTTTCTTGTACATTTACAACAGAACACACACACAGATTTACTAACTACAAAAGCCTAAAGTATTCTACACGTTTTTGCCTTATTAACAAAAGTTTTCATTATGAACTTTATTTTTTTGTTAAATAATTTATTTCAATGAAGGCAAAAAAGCTGAAAAAATATATGTACATAAATACATATGGATACACATATGTATGTATATATTTAAAATGTCAAAAAGCTGTTTCAATTGATTAAGAAAAAAATGTAAATAAAAAATTCTTACCATGTCAAATTTCCGTCTTTTGCTGTTATTGTAGCTGACAAATTTTTAATGAAAAAAAACAGGGCTTTCGATATCGAGCTGATTCGTTCGAATTTTCTTAGTTTGAGATTATGGCATTCGATATCAAACAATATAAACACATTATTCGATATCGAATGTCATAATCTCAAACTAAGAAAATTCGAACGAGTCAGCTCGATATCGAAAGCGACGGTAAGACCCCAGACTTTTTTCCTATTTTATAGATTTTGCCGGTCGATACTTTAAAGTTTGATTTAGCTAAAGATACGGTCACATTTGGCAAACATTTGCCAAAAAAAACCACTACTTTTTCTTAGGGTTAGTGTGATTTAACTTGGTTTTTATAACACAAAATGAAGTCAATTATGTCGCAAAATGCTATTTTTATATTATTTTTAATAAATGCCAACCCATATTTAAAAAAAATATTGGAATTAAAGAAAATGCAAATTTAGCTTGTCTGTTGGTCACGTTTTTTTTCGGCAAATATTTGGCAAGTGTGACCGTATCTTAAGTGAAGATGGTTTGGTAGCACTCCTAATTGACATGTGGGAAGGGTGGGTATTCCCTCTACTTTATATTTTAGGAGTTGTTTGGACAAGGGTGCTTTTCGCTGGAGTAGTTAGCGCCTTAACAGCTAAACAAATAATAATTTGAAGAGCTCGTGTTTGAGTCAAGTCCTCAACACCATGTGCGTGAAAGTGTATTTAAAAATTTATCACTCTAGTCACAAACCATAGAGTTTAACAGAACTCTGTTAGCATAACAACATGGGTCTGTTAAACATTAAAAAATTTTGCTTTAACATTAAAAAATTTAAAAAATTACCATATAGTTGAACAAAATGAATCCGAAAAATATTAAATATAGCAATCAAGGTGTATTTAAGTAGGTGACAGCATTAGAAAAACAATTACAACAATACAAGAACAACAGGCATTTTTGTTTATGTAGTTTCATTGCGTATGTCAAAAACATCTGCCTAAAGAAAAGAAAACAAATACAGAAAAGTTCAATTTATTTGTGTAGAAATTTTAAACATTAGTCCAAAATTTCAAAAGTAACCACAAAAAAGTTTTAACAAATTTGAAGATAAAGTCGAAAATTTACAAAATGTGCACACAGTATTCATTTCCTTGTGATCAACGTAAATATCGTATGTGTGTGAAGATAAATATGCCGAGTTAAATATGTTTGACGTAAGAGGTTACGTAAAACATATTTAACTTTATAGTTAAATATGTTTTGAAGTACCAACACTGACATATTTAATTTTGTCATATTTAGGAAAAATTAAAACTACAAGTAAATTTAAGCAATTTTTGTAATAATTTAAAATCAAAATTAAAAATGAATGAATGAATTTCGTATTTGTATTTTTGAATTTTTTTACAAGAATTTTAAAATCGAATTTAGTGAATTTTTAGGTGATCATTGGCGGTTTTTGGCCATTTTTGGGTGCATCCTTCCTTGTAGCGTATAACCACTATATGGAGTCTTTAGCCAAGGGCCCACACTATTTAAATATCTATGTCACATTTCTCAATTGTATTTGTGAATTTTTTTACAAGAATTTTAAAATCGAATTTAGTGAATTTTTACGTGATCATTGGCGGTTTTTGGCCATTTTTGGGTGCATCCTTCCTTGTAGCGTATAACCACTATATGGAGTCTTTAGCCAAGGGCCCACACTATTTAAATATCTATGTCACATTTCTCAATTGTATTTGTGAATTTTTTTACAAGAATTTTAAAATCGAATTTAGTGAATTTTTAGGTGATCATTGGCGGTTTTTGGCCATTTTTGGGTGCATCCTTCCTTGTAGCGTATAACCACTATATGGAGTCTTTAGCCAAGGGCCCACACTATTTAAATATCTATGTCACATTTCTCAATTGTATTTGTGAATTTTTTTACAAGAATTTTAAAATCGAATTTAGTGAATTTTTACGTGATCATTGGCGGTTTTTGGCCATTTTTGGGTGCATCCTTCCTTGTAGCGTATAACCACTATATGGAGTCTTTAGCCAAGGGCCCACACTATTTAAATATCTATGTCACATTTCTCAATTGTATTTGTGAATTTTTTTACAAGAATTTTAAAATCGAATTTAGTGAATTTTTAGGTGATCATTGGCGGTTTTTGGCCATTTTTGGGTGCATCCTTCCTTGTAGCGTATAACCACTATATGGAGTCTTTAGCCAAGGGCCCACACTATTTAAATATCTATGTCACATTTCTCAATTGTATTTGTGAATTTTTTACAAGAATTTTAAAATCGAATTTAGTGAATTTTTAGGTGATCATTGGCGGTTTTTGGCCATTTTTGGGTGCATCCTTCCTTGTAGCGTATAACCACTATATGGAGTCTTTAGCCAAGGGCCCACACTATTTAAATATCTATGTCACATTTCTCAATTGTATTTGTGAATTTTTTTACAAGAATTTTAAAATCGAATTTAGTGAATTTTTAGGTGATCATTGGCGGTTTTTGGCCATTTTTGGGTGCATCCTTCCTTGTAGCGTATAACCACTATATGGAGTCTTTAGCCAGGGGCCCACACTATTTAAATATCTATGTCACATTTCTCAATTGTATTTGTGAATTTTTTTACAAGAATTTTAAAATCGAATTTAGTGAATTTTTAGGTGATCATTGGCGGTTTTTGGCCATTTTTGGGTGCATCCTTCCTTGTAGCGTATAACCACTATATGGAGTCTTTAGCCAAGGGCTCACACTATTTAAATATCTATGTCACATTTCTCAATTGTATTTGTGAATTTTTTTACAAGAATTTTAAAATCGAATTTAGTGAATTTTTAGGTGATCATTGGCGGTTTTTGGCCATTTTTGGGTGCATCCTTCCTTGTAGCGTATAACCACTATATGGAGTCTTTAGCCAAGGGCCCACACTATTTAAATATCTATGTCACATTTCTCAATTGTATTTGTGAATTTTTTTACAAGAATTTTAAAATCGAATTTAGTGAATTTTTAGGTGATCATTGGCGGTTTTTGGCCATTTTTGGGTGCATCCTTCCTTGTAGCGTATAACCACTATATGGAGTCTTTAGCCAAGGGCCCACACTATTTAAATATCTATGTCACATTTCTCAATTGTATTTGTGAATTTTTTTACAAGAATTTTAAAATCGAATTTAGTGAATTTTTAGGTGATCATTGGCGGTTTTTGGCCATTTTTGGGTGCATCCTTCCTTGTAGCGTATAACCACTATATGGAGTTTTTAGCCAAGGGCCCACACTATTTAAATATTTATGTCACATTTCTCAATTGTATTTGTGAATTTTTTTACAAGAATTTTAAAATCGAATTTAGTGAATTTTTACGTGATCATTGGCGGTTTTTGGCCATTTTTGGGTGCATCCTTCCTTGTAGCGTATAACCACTATATGGAGTCTTTAGCCAGGGGCCCACACTATTTAAATATCTATGTCACATTTCTCAATTGTATTTGTGAATTTTTTTACAAGAATTTTAAAATCGAATTTAGTGAATTTTTAGGTGATCATTGGCGGTTTTTGACCATTTTTGGGTGCATCCTTCCTTGTAGCGTATAACCACTATATGGAGTCTTTAGCCAAGGGCCCACACTATTTAAATATCTATGTCACATTTCTCAATTGTATTTGTGAATTTTTTTACAAGAATTTTAAAATCGAATTTAGTGAATTTTTACGTGATCATTGGCGGTTTTTGGCCATTTTTGGGTGCATCCTTCCTTGTAGCGTATAACCACTATATGGAGTCTTTAGCCAAGGGCCCACACTATTTAAATATCTATGTCACATTTCTCAATTGTATTTGTGAATTTTTTTACAAGAATTTTAAAATCGAATTTAGTGAATTTTTAGGTGATCATTGGCGGTTTTTGGCCATTTTTGGGTGCATCCTTCCTTGTAGCGTATAACCACTATATGGAGTCTTTAGCCAAGGGCCCACACTATTTAAATATCTATGTCACATTTCTCAATTGTATTTGTGAATTTTTTTACAAGAATTTTAAAATCGAATTTAGTGAATTTTTAGGTGATCATTGGCGGTTTTTGGCCATTTTTGGGTGCATCCTTCCTTGTAGCGTATAACCACTATATGGAGTCTTTAGCCAAGGGCCCACACTATTTAAATATCTATGTCACATTTCTCAATTGTATTTGTGAATTTTTTTACAAGAATTTTAAAATCGAATTTAGTGAATTTTTAGGTGATCATTGGCGGTTTTTGGCCATTTTTGGGTGCATCCTTCCTTGTAGCGTATAACCACTATATGGAGTCTTTAGCCAAGGGCCCACACTATTTAAATATCTATGTCACATTTCTCAATTGTATTTGTGAATTTTTTTACAAGAATTTTAAAATCGAATTTAGTGAATTTTTAGGTGATCATTGGCGGTTTTTGGCCATTTTTGGGTGCATCCTTCCTTGTAGCGTATAACCACTATATGGAGTCTTTAGCCAGGGGCCCACACTATTTAAATATCTATGTCACATTTCTCAATTGTATTTGTGAATTTTTTTACAAGAATTTTAAAATCGAATTTAGTGAATTTTTAGGTGATCATTGGCGGTTTTTGGCCATTTTTGGGTGCATCCTTCCTTGTAGCGTATAACCACTATATGGAGTCTTTAGCCAAGGGCCCACACTATTTAAATATCTATGTCACATTTCTCAATTGTATTTGTGAATTTTTTTACAAGAATTTTAAAATCGAATTTAGTGAATTTTTAGGTGATCATTGGCGGTTTTTGGCCATTTTTGGGTGCATCCTTCCTTGTAGCGTGTAACCACTATATGGAGTCTTTAGCCAAGGGCCCACACTATTTAAATATCTATGTCACATTTCTCAATTGTATTTGTGAATTTTTTTACAAGAATTAAAATCGAATTTAGTGAATTTTTAGGTGATCAGTGGCGGTTTTTGGCCATTTTTGGGTGCATCCTTCCTTGTAGCGTATAACCACTATATGGAGTCTTTAGCCAAGGGCCCACACTATTTAAATATCTATGTCACATTTCTCAATTGTATTTGTGAATTTTTTTACAAGAATTTTAAAATCGAATTTAGTGAATTTTTAGGTGATCATTGGCGGTTTTTGGCCATTTTTGGGTGCATCCTTCCTTGTAGCGTATAACCACTATATGGAGTCTTTAGCCAAGGGCCCACACTATTTAAATATCTATGTCACATTTCTCAATTGTATTTGTGAATTTTTTTACAAGAATTTTAAAATCGAATTTAGTGAATTTTTAGGTGATCATTGGCGGTTTTTGGCCATTTTTGGGTGCATCCTTCCTTGTAGCGTATAACCACTATATGGAGTCTTTAGCCAAGGGCCCACACTATTTAAATATCTATGTCACATTTCTCAATTGTATTTGTGAATTTTTTTACAAGAATTTTAAAATCGAATTTAGTGAATTTTTAGGTGATCATTGGCGGTTTTTGGCCATTTTTGGGTGCATCCTTCCTTGTAGCGTATAACCACTATATGGAGTCTTTAGCCAAGGGCCCACACTATTTAAATATCTATGTCACATTTCTCAATTGTATTTGTGAATTTTTTTACAAGAATTTTAAAATCGAATTTAGTGAATTTTTAGGTGATCATTGGCGGTTTTTGGCCATTTTTGGGTGCATCCTTCCTTGTAGCGTATAACCACTATATGGAGTCTTTAGCCAAGGGCTCACACTATTTAAATATCTATGTCACATTTCTCAATTGTATTTGTGAATTTTTTTACAAGAATTTTAAAATCGAATTTAGTGAATTTTTAGGTGATCATTGGCGGTTTTTGGCCATTTTTGGGTGCATCCTTCCTTGTAGCGTATAACCACTATATGGAGTCTTTAGCCAAGGGCCCACACTATTTAAATATCTATGTCACATTTCTCAATTGTATTTGTGAATTTTTTTACAAGAATTTTAAAATCGAATTTAGTGAATTTTTAGGTGATCATTGGCGGTTTTTGGCCATTTTTGGGTGCATCCTTCCTTGTAGCGTATAACCACTATATGGAGTCTTTAGCCAAGGGCCCACACTATTTAAATATCTATGTCACATTTCTCAATTGTATTTGTGAATTTTTTTACAAGAATTTTAAAATCGAATTTAGAGAATTTTTGGCTGATCATAAATCACAAATGTTAAAGATATGTACGCTGTTTATGTTAAAAATACGTTAGTATCGCTAACATTTTTGAAGTCAAGAATTTACTTTCAGTAGACAACATTATTCTTCCCAATGTAACCATATCAAAGTGACCAAACTGACTGACGCATAATTGTTATTACACGATTAATGGTACTTTACTTTATTTAATTGTTTATCGTTTTTTCGCTTATGTGCATTTTCGTTTTTGTCGTTTATTATACTATAAATTATATAGTTAAAAAATCTTTTAAAATTTCTAACCCAAAAGCTACTGCTTATTATATATTTGCAGATGAATAAAAAAAGTTGAGGTAAATTTAGCTTAAGAAAACCTAATATGGTCACTCTATATACACTTTTTATTCTTGTCGAACATGTTAAAAAATTAACATGCCTTCCGAAATGGGAGCTACATTCTTGACTTCAAAAATGTTAGCGATACTAACGTATTTTTAACATAAACAGCGTACATATCTTTAACATTTGTGATTTATGATCAGCCAAAAATTCTCTAAATTCGATTTTAAAATTCTTGTAAAAAAATTCACAAATACAATTGAGAAATGTGACATAGATATTTAAATAGTGTGGGCCCTTAGCTAAAGACTCCATATAGTGGTTATACGCTACAAGGAAGGATGCACCCAAAAATGGCCAAAAACCGCCAATGATCACCTAAAAATTCACTAAATTCGATTTTAAAATTCTTGTAAAAAAATTCACAAATACAATTGAGAAATGTGACATAGATATTTAAATAGTGTGGGCCCTTGGCTAAAGACTCCATATAGTGGTTATACGCTACAAGGAAGGATGCACCCAGAAATGGCCAAAAACCGCCAATGATCACCTAAAAATTCACTAAATTCGATTTTAAAATTCTTGTAAAAAAATTCACAAATACAATTGAGAAATGTGACATAAATATTTAAATAGTGTGGGCCCTTGGCTAAAAACTCCATATAGTGGTTATACGCTACAAGGAAGGATGCACCCAAAAATGGCCAAAAACCGCCAATGATCACCTAAAAATTCACTAAATTCGATTTTAAAATTCTTGTAAAAAAATTCACAAATACAATTGAGAAATGTGACATAGATATTTAAATAGTGTGGGCCCTTGGCTAAAGACTCCATATAGTGGTTATACGCTACAAGGAAGGATGCACCCAAAAATGGCCAAAAACCGCCAATGATCACCTAAAAATTCACTAAATTCGATTTTAAAATTCTTGTAAAAAAATTCACAAATACAATTGAGAAATGTGACATAGATATTTAAATAGTGTGGGCCCTTGGCTAAAGACTCCATATAGTGGTTATACGCTACAAGGAAGGATGCACCCAGAAATGGCCAAAAACCGCCAATGATCACCTAAAAATTCACTAAATTCGATTTTAAAATTCTTGTAAAAAAATTCACAAATACAATTGAGAAATGTGACATAGATATTTAAATAGTGTGGGCCCTTGGCTAAAGACTCCATATAGTGGTTATACGCTACAAGGAAGGATGCACCCAAAAATGGCCAAAAACCGCCAATGATCACCTAAAAATTCACTAAATTCGATTTTAAAATTCTTGTAAAAAAATTCACAAATACAATTGAGAAATGTGACATAAATATTTAAATAGTGTGGGCCCTTGGCTAAAAACTCCATATAGTGGTTATACGCTACAAGGAAGGATGCACCCAAAAATGGCCAAAAACCGCCAATGATCACCTAAAAATTCACTAAATTCGATTTTAAAATTCTTGTAAAAAAATTCACAAATACAATTGAGAAATGTGACATAGATATTTAAATAGTGTGGGCCCTTGGCTAAAGACTCCATATAGTGGTTATACGCTACAAGGAAGGATGCACCCAAAAATGGCCAAAAACCGCCAATGATCACCTAAAAATTCACTAAATTCGATTTTAAAATTCTTGTAAAAAAATTCACAAATACAATTGAGAAATGTGACATAGATATTTAAATAGTGTGGGCCCTTGGCTAAAGACTCCATATAGTGGTTATACGCTACAAGGAAGGATGCACCCAGAAATGGCCAAAAACCGCCAATGATCACCTAAAAATTCACTAAATTCGATTTTAAAATTCTTGTAAAAAAATTCACAAATACAATTGAGAAATGTGACATAGATATTTAAATAGTGTGGGCCCTTGGCTAAAGACTCCATATAGTGGTTATACGCTACAAGGAAGGATGCACCCAGAAATGGCCAAAAACCGCCAATGATCACCTAAAAATTCACTAAATTCGATTTTAAAATTCTTGTAAAAAAATTCACAAATACAATTGAGAAATGTGACATAGATATTTAAATAGTGTGGGCCCTTGGCTAAAGACTCCATATAGTGGTTATACGCTACAAGGAAGGATGCACCCAAAAATGGCCAAAAACCGCCAATGATCACCTAAAAATTCACTAAATTCGATTTTAAAATTCTTGTAAAAAAATTCACAAATACAATTGAGAAATGTGACATAAATATTTAAATAGTGTGGGCCCTTGGCTAAAAACTCCATATAGTGGTTATACGCTACAAGGAAGGATGCACCCAAAAATGGCCAAAAACCGCCAATGATCACCTAAAAATTCACTAAATTCGATTTTAAAATTCTTGTAAAAAAATTCACAAATACAATTGAGAAATGTGACATAGATATTTAAATAGTGTGGGCCCTTGGCTAAAGACTCCATATAGTGGTTATACGCTACAAGGAAGGATGCACCCAGAAATGGCCAAAAACCGCCAATGATCACCTAAAAATTCACTAAATTCGATTTTAAAATTCTTGTAAAAAAATTCACAAATACAATTGAGAAATGTGACATAGATATTTAAATAGTGTGGGCCCTTGGCTAAAGACTCCATATAGTGGTTATACGCTACAAGGAAGGATGCACCCAAAAATGGCCAAAAACCGCCAATGATCACCTAAAAATTCACTAAATTCGATTTTAAAATTCTTGTAAAAAAATTCACAAATACAATTGAGAAATGTGACATAGATATTTAAATAGTGTGGGCCCTTGGCTAAAGACTCCATATAGTGGTTATACGCTACAAGGAAGGATGCACCCAGAAATGGCCAAAAACCGCCAATGATCACCTAAAAATTCACTAAATTCGATTTTAAAATTCTTGTAAAAAAATTCACAAATACAATTGAGAAATGTGACATAGATATTTAAATAGTGTGGGCCCTTGGCTAAAGACTCCATATAGTGGTTATACGCTACAAGGAAGGATGCACCCAAAAATGGCCAAAAACCGCCACTGATCACCTAAAAATTCACTAAATTCGATTTTAAAATTCTTGTAAAAAAATTCACAAATACAATTGAGAAATGTGACATAGATATTTAAATAGTGTGGGCCCTTGGCTAAAGACTCCATATAGTGGTTATACGCTACAAGGAAGGATGCACCCAAAAATGGCCAAAAACCGCCAATGATCACCTAAAAATTCACTAAATTCGATTTTAAAATTCTTGTAAAAAAATTCACAAATACAATTGAGAAATGTGACATAGATATTTAAATAGTGTGGGCCCTTGGCTAAAGACTCCATATAGTGGTTATACGCTACAAGGAAGGATGCACCCAAAAATGGCCAAAAACCGCCAATGATCACCTAAAAATTCACTAAATTCGATTTTAAAATTCTTGTAAAAAAATTCACAAATACAATTGAGAAATGTGACATAGATATTTAAATAGTGTGGGCCCTTGGCTAAAGACTCCATATAGTGGTTATACGCTACAAGGAAGGATGCACCCAAAAATGGCCAAAAACCGCCAATGATCACCTAAAAATTCACTAAATTCGATTTTAAAATTCTTGTAAAAAAAAATTCAAAAATACAAATACGAAATTCATTCATTCATTTTTAATTTTGATTTTAAATTATTACAAAAATTGTTTAAATTTACTTGTAGTTTTAATTTTTCCTAAATATGACAAAATTAAATATGTCAGTGTTGGTACTTCAAAACATATTTAACTATAAAGTTAAATATGTTTTACGTAACCTCTTACGTCAAACATATTTAACTCGGCATATTTATCTTCACACACATAATATCGTAGTGTTAGCAAGCAATTTTTAGACATTCATAGGTGCACTCATTACGTTTTAAAACCTTACCAGTGTCCCCAGTGTAAAGATTCCTTTAAAAAATTGAATATTTTGCTCAAGCACCTTAACGATATTCACGGACAGAAGGAATTTATTATATTCTGCGAACATGAGCAATGGGCAAAAAATTTACTAGCAGCCGAAACTTCACTATCGGCAAAATCATTTACCGCAACAGTCGAACGAAAAACTGAATACGTCTAAGAAAACAAACTACGAATAATTGAAATATGTACATATGTATGTAAGTTTTATAATTTTATAATTGTTTTAGCTCCATGAAAATGTATCTGATTAATTTTCCACAGCAACTCGTTGATCCGATCCGATTGTAGTTTATAAATGTTGATGCATTTTATCAAAATACTCTAGAGTGAAGGGGAACGTATAAATAAATATAAGTTACCTTGATGTTCCAAAAGCTGATAGTTCAAAAACAGTGCCGCCAAACGTAAATTAGACAAAATTCAAAACCACATACGAGTATGTAAAGAACATTTTACATAATACAACTAAAAATAGTTGATGAATAAAAGGAAAACGCCACCATTGTTTACTTAAATATATATATATATAAATCACAGACACAACATATAAATCTATAATTTATAAAACACAACAAAATTTCACAAATTTTACAACAAATGTAAACAACTTTTTGACATTCCCAATTAAAACATAAAGCAAAGCAAAAAATAGTCAGCTGGCGCGATGCTGCCACCTGGTCAAATAAGCCTTGATAGCAATTGGAAAATCCGATTTTGACAGCGCATTAAGTAGTGAAGTTGGCTGCTAATGTAATGTATGCAAGTTTGGACATCACAACGGGCCTAAAAACCTTTGAGTTTGGATGCGGTCTTACTAGCTTAAACTAACCCAACTTATAGATTCAAGAGAAAAATATTTCGTTCTTTTGTTTCTTTATATTTCTGGAAATTTAAATTCGCAAGTAATTCAGTGATGTTTAAACCTTCTCTCCAATTAAGTACACAAACGACCTTCGATAAGGTTCCAGCTGTGGAGAAATAAAAAAATATATTTTTGCCAGCAATATGGATTTCTTATCAAATTATATTTTGCTTATTTTCTTTTTTCTGTATGAATTTAATATGTTTTGTGTTATTTTGTTATTGCTGAGTTGTTATTAGTTTTGGTTTCTGTTATTCAACTAAAGGTACGCTCACACTTGGCAAACATTTGCCAAAAAAAAAACGTAACCACTACTGTTGCTTAGGGTTAGTGTGATTTAACTTGCTTTTATATCACAAAATGAAGTCAATTATGCCGCAAAATGCTATTTTTTATATTATTTTCAATAAATGTGAACCCATATTTAAAAAAAAATATTGGAATTAAAAAAAATGCAAATTTAGCTAATCTGTTGGTTACGTTTTTTTGGGCAAATGTTTGCCAAGTGTGACCGTACCTTAAGCCATGACAGACGACAGCGCTTATCGAATTCATATTTATTGAATATTTTACCAATATACAATTCGTGCCTTTGGTGTTTAAAACGAAATTCTTATCGTAAATTAAAATCCATTTGCAATTGAGGCAAAGATATTGCAAACAAAACGGAACACCACGCAAATAGAAGCGAAACACTTGAAAACAAAAAATAAATAAATAAATGAAATAAATTGTTCTACTTAATAAAAACGAGTTGTTTAAAATTTGATTTATAAATAAAAATTGAAACAATTATGATGGAAGATATAATGGTGGCTTAAATGGATATTTATGGCGTTGCTAAAAGAATGCATTGAAAGGTTTCAATTCAAAGCTAAACGATGTACATTGACTAAGAAGTTGCGTTAAGCTGCTCACACACGAGTGATATGTGCGTGTGATTTGTTCGCGTACCATTTCTCCAGACACACGACGGACGAATATATCACAATAATCTTAAATGTAGAAAAGAAAACATGAAGCTATAAACACATTCACGACAGCAGGCTACATGACGACATGACTACAAATGTCGCTGGCTACATACATACCTATGTCGCCTTGTTGTCAGCTACTTAATTATTTTGAAAACGACAGCTACACAGTAAAGAGCAGATTCATTTATATTTCAAAGGTGCCACTTTAGCCTTTTTTTTGCTTTTTTAAAGTTACGTTTTTCTAAAAAGTACAATTCAATGCAGCAATAAAATTACAAAAAAATCACATGTATATCGCAAAAATAGCTAAAAACCGCGAAAAGTTTAAATACAGTGCTAGCTCGCTAATCCGAACGTATATAATCTGAATTATCCATTAATCCGAATTGAATTTATGACGTATTACATACTCTACGAGTATAGGCCGAATTGGTTGCAAGGTCATTAAACCGAATTTTTATTTTTCTGCATTTTCGGTTTTTGTTTTTACAAAACCATGTGTGGAATTGTAAAACTAACGGGAGGGACATCATTGAGATGCAGAGCCTTCTATGATTAATATTGTACATAGGTATCTTTTATGTCTTGTTGCAATGCTTCTATAAATTCTTGTTGAAAGCATATTCTTTCTCAGAGGTGGGCTTCAGATGTTAACTTCTCGCTATCATTGCTCCAACAAGAATTGCCTGAGAATGATTGTGTTGAAGAAACAGAAGATTTTCGCACAATAACCAACTTATTTCGCTGCAATAATGACGTGCGAATTTCTGAAGATGAAATTATTCTTAGCTGGATTATTAACTCTGACAATACTTCGTGTAGGAGTTCATAGTCAGACACAGAAAATGTGGAATCAGATCATATAATTATGAAACTCGTTAAAAATCATGAAACTGTGCAGCTCTAAAATACGTCAATAGATTGGGCAAAGGAACGAGGTAGGCAAACAGATTACATATTGACGCTAAAAGAATTCCGGAACAAGGCTTTGGAAGCATATGCAAAAAAAGAGAAGCAAACCTACATCGCAAATTATGTTAAAAAAACAACATAATATTTAAAAAAAGCTTTAATTTTTCATTCTTGATTAATAAAAATAAAATAAATTAGTTTTGAAATTCTGGCTTGTGTTTTCTTTTCGAATATTATGAATTATAATACGTAATACCAGCACATCCAGTAATCCGAATATCTCGTTAATACGAATCAGGGTCTACAATCATTAATTCGGATTAGCGAGCTGGCACTGTATTTTGAAACAGGCGTAAAGCTTCCTAAATGGAGATAAAAACTTAAAGAATGTGATATGCATTCACATTCCTTACATTTTTAGGTCTTTTTTTTTGAAAATTTTACGGTTTTTACAAAACTTTGCAACTTTTCGTTGACTTTGCGTTTTTTGCAATGTGGGTGGATGACTTTTTCTATTTTTTATTGTTTCATGAACTCTAAAATGATATTAAACATTTTTGTTTTGCCAATGATTGCAAGTTATTGCAAATTTTCGTGAATTGTTTCGTTTTTTGCGATTTTTTTCACATTCCTTGCATTTGCAGCTCGTTTCAGAAGAGTTTACGGCTTTTTCTAAATATTGAAAAATTTCGCGCATTTTCGCGATTATCGCTACATAATTGACTCAGTGACCTTTTTATTGCTTCATTGAAATTTTAAGATTTTATAAAAAGATGAACAACAGAATATTGTTCCAATATGCAGGAATTTCAATCCCCTTATTTTTATTATTATTTGTCTATGGAATTGAATTCCTTACAGACAATTACTAATATTTATTTACATTACACAACATTAAATAAAATACAATAAAATAACATACAACAATTTGTTATGAATTTAGAAAATTTATAATTGCATTTTTTACTACATCGACATTTAATGAAAAGTCTATAAATCTATATAACTGGTTAAATTGGTTACACATTCTTCTAAGAGGATCGGCATCAGCATAATTAGCTCTAAAAACGTTTACTGATAGAGGAATGCAATTACGGGATGTACGTTGAGGAACATTAAACGAAATTTCATGGATCAAAAATCCAGAACAGATATCACCATTAATAATGTTGAAGACAAACGATACATTCAGCATAGTTCTACGACTTTTTAAAATTATTTTTACACAAAATAATTAATACCAAAAAAAGAACTGCAATTTTTGCATTTTATTTTCTTTTACATTAAAAAAAATATTTCTTGGAAATAATTTGCTTTACATATTTTGTTATACTCGTATTGTCAACTCTTTTTTTGGTTCGTAGCCAACAAGAATAGAAATTAGTTTAATTTGACTATACGACAAAATTATCATGGACAACAAACAACCTGCAGCCGTGTAGCCGTGCAGTCGTGACAGGTTGTAGTCGGTAGCCTGCTGTAGTGAATGTGTTTATAGCTTGAATTGTGAAGCGGGTGATGCAATTGCACTTTTGATAACTTATTTGCGTGCACAACAAAAGAGATATTTAATAAAACGAAGCAAATGTACGAATTACTGGCTTTTAAGAAGAAATAGGTTTGCACATATAATTTTATTTAAAAAAAAATATGAAACTGATTTCAAGAAAGATTTCAATTAAAAATTGTTTGCTAGCCATCTTTGACTCTTCGTTGCAAACAAAAATAAAAATTGAAGAAGAATACCAAAAATGTTTGTATGCTGAACATCTATGCAATAGATACAATTTGACGTTTCGTTGTGCACTTAAATGAAAAACTTTTCAAAATGTTCGTTCGCGCACAAGTCCACTAACACATCGAACAAATCAAAAGAAATTTAAAATTTTCAATTACTTGTGATTTGTGCGCGCACAGCCCCATTAACAAGTAACAAGACGTCGAGCACGAACAAATCACTCGTGTGTGGGCAGATTCAATGGCTTTAAGAACGTATTTAATTAAGTTAATGAGGAGTGATATGTTTTCTAACTTCCCGCTATTAAAAAAAAGGGGAAGTTACTGATTTTATCCCAATTTTCGAAAATCGCATACGCACTCAAATTATAGAAACATTTCTGGTTTGTTTTTTTACATCTGTTGGAATCATTTCTTGTTTATTAATTTAATAAATAATTAAAACTTTAAGCAAATGAATTAAATATTTAAATGAAGAAAATATTTTAAATATGTAGTTTTTTCTGCGTGAGCATGTGAAGGGGGTATAATGGCCTTCGATTGTGGTCTTTCTATACGGGGCTGCCCTTTTAACCCAAACTAATTGAAACTACTCTTTCACACCTCTGATCGCGAACAGAAAAATAATTCATTTATTGAATGAGTGGCATTCGAAATAACATGTTTATTTTGTTTTGGTTTTATTATTGCAATAATTTTTTTTCTTTATCTTCATAATTATTTAAATGTGTTTTATTAAAAGCAAATTGAAATATAACATTAAAATTTATGGACATATAAAATGGGCGGCAAGTAGAGTCAAATGTACGAATGTACTTATAAATATTTACGAGAAAAATATTAGCTTTTTTTATTTTCTAAAATGTGATTTGAAACGATTTTATTGGGAAAGGTTTTTACTTAAATAAAATTTTCTGAATTCATCTCTGCTTTGAATGTGTAAAAAAGCAGTTTACAACAGATGTATACAAGCCCTATTAACCCACATTATTGTTATTTTTTATTTTATTTTTTTGTTTAAACAAGTTTGCCTAAAGATAGAATTTTTATTTTGTTTAATATTCACATCATGTTATTTAAACTTCACCTGAATATGTCAGTGTTGATTGATATTCGAACATTGGTTTTGTCATTTTCAGCTGTCAGTTAATTGATTTGAAATGTGTGTAGATATGTACATGTTTAGCAAAAAAAAATATTACATTCATTTTGTTGGAATTATTCTGGTGTTTGTCAAAGAGAATTTATCATATTGGAAATAATCACATTTTAGTTGCTTTTAGATTTTACGTTTTTTACACACATTGATTTATTTTAATCTTATCTGTACATAAAGTATTAGTTCAATATCGTAGGTAATATTTTCAATTTTACTAATTAATAATGGTGGCATGACTCATAGTTAGCAAGAAATTGTGAAATTATGTTGAAATTCCATTCAATGCTTGAATGCTCCTACTGGGGCTCATTAAGCGAACCCTAAAAAATAGTGTATAACATTCAATTTCGTCTGTCAAAAGGCTTCTTCCCTTTATAACATTTGTTTTCAATAAGATCTTTACAACCAATTGCTATCCCAGAATCTGGAAACTTGCTAAAATTGTTCCTATACCTAAATCTAATTCTGACTAAAGGCCATTTTTATGTAAGGTCTTTGAAAGACTTAATTCACAACCAAGATTCACAATATCTTGAAACGAACAATATGCTCACTGAGCGGCAATCTGGTTTTCGTTAGAACCACAGTTGTATAA
Organism: Gymnocheta viridis; assembly: GCA_956483585.1. Taxonomy (NCBI): domain Eukaryota; kingdom Metazoa; phylum Arthropoda; class Insecta; order Diptera; family Tachinidae; genus Gymnocheta; species Gymnocheta viridis. The sequence goes on from OY101444.1 coordinate 10,512,084, forward strand.
CGGCCCTCGTAGATGTTGCTGAGGATATAAGACAACAGGTAGATCGCGGTAACGTTACATTTTTAGTTCTCTTGGATCATTCCAGAGCGTTTGATATGGTTGACCATAACATTTTGTGTCTCAAACTTAAGCATATGTTTAGATTTGCATCAACTGTCACAAGTCTGATATAATCATATCTAATAGATAGATATCAATATGTTGAAACACCCACCTCAGTTTCAAGCTCTTTGCCATTAAGTGGAGGTGTTCTGCAAGGCTCGATCTTAGGCCCTCTGCTTTTTTCATTGTACGTTAATAATCTTTAGGATAAACTTGAATGTTGTAGGGTTAAATTGTATGCAGATGATATTCAGCTTTATATTAGTTGCAGTAACATCGCGCTTAATGAATGTGTTAGGACCTTAAACCAGGAATCAGGTCGTGTTTACGGGTGGGCCACAGCTAATGGTCTTGCTATTAATCCTACCAAGTCCAAGTGTTTGATTATTAAAAAGAGGTTATTAAAACTTAATTTTAATCCTATTTTAACTTTAAACAACCAGCCCATTGAAATTGTAAACACTGCCAAAAATCTTGGTATATGTCGTACTTTAATAACACCCTCACTTGGTCTACCCACGCTAATTTTGCATGCGGTCGAACATTTTCCATGTTAAGGAATCTGTGACAAACTCAATATTGTACCTCAATTAAAATTAGAACACTCCTTGCCAAATCATATTTAATATCGAATTTTGTTGTATGGCTGTGAACTATTTGCCAGTTGTGATAGTGAAAGCAAAAGGAAGCTAAATGTGGCGTTTGATAACATTATTCGTTATGTATATGGGTTAAGAAGATATGACCATATTTCCCCCTACGTCACCTGGCTTTACGGAATTACTTTAGAATATTACTTACGAGTGCGTATCTTACTGTTTATGTACAAAATTATATTTACGCATCAGCCTCATCATCTATATACACGATTAAACTTTTCAACACTTGATAGAGGTAATAGAATTCTAGCATTTGGCCATAGAACACTGATTTCTAAATGTGACCCGGCCTATGAAAAGGTGGCTTATGACTCAAAAAAAATTTTAACACTTTTTTTTTTGGTTTCAATAGTTTTTGAGACGCTCTTTCACGTGGTGAAAACTAGAAAGTCCTAACTTGCTTAGAAGTGTACTAAAAATGTAGAGAAAGAAGAGCACAAATGAATGAAAAACAGAATTTTATTGAAAATCCAGAATCAAGATAATAAATGGAATTGAAAAATTTAAAAACAGGATTGAACGCTGCAAAAACGATTTTACCAAAACAAAAGCTGTTTTGCACAAAAAATATTTATTTAGCAGTATTAAGTAGTTTTCTTCGTCGCTATCCTTGTTGAAACCTTTGAAGTTGCTCGTTTTTTCGAATCTCCTTCTGGAGATGAGGCCTTACGTTTTCTTGATTTTTTTATTGCAGTTGAAGTCGCAGGTTTCTTCAGTTCTTTCTTTTTTGGATCTTGATTTGAAGATGAAGCTTCAGACTTCTTCGGTTTAGGTTTTGACGATGAAGTCTTTGGTTCCTTCGATGCCACTTTGGTGGCTGGTGAAGCACCCTCAGCTTTTTTGATGGCATTTTTTCGATGGCAATGGAGCCAATTTATCCGCATTCGTGGGGTCTGAAACAAAAAACATCGCTCTTTATATACACACACAATTTTATCTCATTTATGCTCTTTTGCCTTTTTTGGTTGCCTTTTGGGCATGACGTTCATAATGCAAAAGAAAAACTACTAAGAAACCGACGAAATGCATTGTTTATCTTTAACAGCTGTTTCTCGCAATTTCTTTTTCTTAAGCCACCTTTTCATAGGCCGGGTCACAAATATCATTTCTTTATTCATGCTCTCAGTCTCTGGAACGAACCGAATCCCTTATTCATCACAAACCATTAATAACGCACGTCAGTTCAGGAAATATAAGTATTTTTTGTCATTTTTCACGTTGAATGTACATGTTCGTTTTAATAAATTCTGATTGTACAACAATGTATGTTCTCAAATTTTCGAGTTTTACTTTTTCTATTTATTTATTTTTTTGTAAGCTTATTTTTATTAAATTTTGTTATCTTTATGTAATTAAATATTATTAAATTTTTAATTTTACTTTATATTTTAACATTCCTTAATTAAATCTAATATGGCATTTACACCAAACCGAAATCCAGTTGATTTCAATGGAAATCTCTATCAAAATCTCTACCGTTTACACCGGGTTATTCGTGACATTTTTTAAGATTTCGTATCCATGACAAAAACAGTTGTTTGGAATTTTCATTTTCAAATGTCAAACTTCATACGAAAAATTATCATTCAAATGCGAAACACCTGGCGAGCACACCTTTGAAAGATGATATGTTATTAAACAGTGTTGTATTTTTCAGTACAATTTACGAAAAACCACAGTTGCATCACTAAGTTCTACGAGATTTTGAGTAGATTTTGACAAAATCTAGTGACGAAGTAGATTTTGTTTTGTATGGGAAATCTAATCAAAATCAACAAGATTTTGCTCGAAATCTTATAACTACTAGATCTTGGTCTGGTGTAAATGGCATATAATACATTTTGTCATGCTTTCTGATTCATTGTATTCGCATATGCTCAGTTCTATACTGCAATATAAGACTTAAGTCTTGTGTATGGAACATCGAAATAAAATAAATAAACAAATAAAAATAAAAAGGAATGTGTTTGATGCCTTATCCCCTGATCAATCCAGCAACTTTGGAACAGTTGGGAGATAAAAGTTATATTCATAAGTGATTGGAAAATCATTCCAATTGACCACATTAACTCAACACATGAGAAAATCTTTTCCACTTAAGGAAATCGGCTCAGCTGTTGTTTTCCTCTATATTTCTAAACAAGTGTGAGTGTGTTGAGTTTTTCGTATATCTACGTTGTATTTAAATCATTTTATTTATATTATTTTGCTTAATTGCATATATCTAATTACACCCAATCCTGTTTTTACACGATCCTTTTTTACACGATTTTGAAATAACACGGTTAACAAAAATAAACTTTTCCTGTTTTTACACGGGTAAAAATATTTTTGGGGAATTTTTTGTTTAGGTAGGACAAAGATATGCAAACAAGAGCTGCCATGTACTTTTGATAACTTTCATAACTTGATTAAACATACTTTAAAAAACTTATTATGTGGTAACATAATTGATTGTTATATAATTGTTATTAATAGCAAATTTTTCGATTTTGATTTTTTAATTAATTAACGAACTTGAGACCACTTTTATATAAAAAAAACTTCTAAATTTATTATCGATATTTCGTTACCCCTTTAATAGTTTTCTAATGATGAAAAATCGTTTAACAATCAACACAAAGAGATCTCCAAAGTAGAATAGATACGTTCCACAGCTGATTTCACTGTTAAAATAATTAAACCACTGGAATCTGAAAATGCAGACGAACTAATTATATCTTCGGACGAAGCTGATATTGAACCAGCGCGACGCAAAAGACCGTGCTTACTATCAGAGACTAACACCGAATAAAACATTTTGATTTTTCTTATAAATAAATGAATTTTTTTGTATTTATATTATTCTTTAAATTTAGCTTTTGAGGTCACTTTTTTTATAAAAATCATCCAAATTTATTTTATATCGATATTTTGTACCATTTCGGTAGCTTCTTCAGGAGGAAAACATCAAGAAACAATTTAAATAACAAAATAAAATAAAATAAATTTGGATGATTTTTATAAAAAAAGTGACCTCAAGCGTGATTTAAAGAATAATATAAATATTAAATTTATATTAATCGAGATTGCCTCGATCTCTTTTTTCAAAGCCTGCTATGGTTATACTATTGTAATTTTTATAATTCTCATTGAGTTTTTAAAAGTTTTTGTATAAGAGGTTTGAAACATTTAAAAATAAGGTTTAAGGTCTACTGATGATTTGGCTTTAGCACCAATGAAATGCATGTATATAGACTAGTTAAAAAACCCTCAACAAACAAAAGTTTTTTAAAATAATATAAATATTTAAAAAAAGATCGAAAAATTATATTTTGATTTTTTTTTGCTTCTAATTTTCAGTTTTTCAAAATATTATCTATACAGAGTTATTTAGTTCTTGAAAAATGTGATTGATTCTTTATTAAAAAAATATTTTAAGATAACTTGTCAATTATTTCTTTGCTTTTATGTCTTAAAATCATAAAATTAAATTAAAGCAACACTGTATGAAGAAAGAGAGGTAAACTTTTGGTATTTCATAGAAATATTAATCCTTTCGACTTTTTTTGCACGACTTTTTTTACACGGTGGACGCTGAAACGTATGCACCGTGTAAAAACAGAATTGGGTGTATATCTTAAACTTGTCACGCTTGACCACCTTACCTTTAATATTAGACCTGAAAAGGTAAAGAACATAATTAAAAGAATCGTTAAGAAATAATTAATTAATAAATTAAAGGAAACATGTTTATATATTGATTATACCATTTGTAACCACAATAATAGCTGAACAGTTACTTAAACGTATTTAATGACTTTAATAGTGAAATCTTAACACCTGCCAGAAATTACAATACATATACTCACTCGTGCATTTAGTTTTTAGAATCAGGCAAACGTTGGTAGTCCAGTCTTGTTAGAAATATTTCAAATAAAGTCCTTGAATTCTCATAAAGCAAGACTTGTTCAGTGCGAGCGGCTGTTCACTGGGAGTGCAAAAGTATTTATTTTTTTTTTCAAGTATTAAAGAACAATTAAAATAAAAAGTTATAATTAGTTGAGAAGAAAATTAAAAAAAAATTTTTTTGAGTAACACAAAATCGTAAATTCATGAGTAAGCAGAACTCTAAGAAAAAAATAAAAAATAATGACTTCCAGCTAAATTTCCCATCTTATTATCAAAGAAATGGCAATTAAAAATAACCCCACCATGAACAAGAAAGCTTTTTTAAAAGTGACAGTTTCAGCAAAACAATGTAACTTTCACTTTTTGTCAAACTTAATCTAAGAAAAAGTTATACTTTTTAGCAAAAGAGATATTAAAAATTGTGATGTAATTCTAACAAAGTTGCAGAATCACTTTTTCTCTGCACAATTTTGGCGTAAAATCGTTGTAATTGTACAAAAATCGTCGACCGGAAATCGGGATGATAGTTTTCAAAATATTTAGAAAAAATTAATGTATTTTGTGTTTATTCGAAAAATAAATTTTATCCGATGTTATAAAATAAAACTTAAATAATAAAATTAGATTCCCCGGCTTACCCTTTCAGACACAAGGGTGCCAGTTTTGGGCACTTGTTCCCAAAGTTGAGGTTTTCTAAAGGGTCCGCCATCTAACTTTTTTTTTTCAACTAGTGCTTATTTCGTGAATGGTAACACTTAGCTCATGTCTGATTTGACAGATAATTAGTTTTATCCTTCCGCTGAACGAATATGGTTGTGTATACGCTTGAACAACGCTGGGAAATATTGCGACATTACTTTGAAAATCATGGTAATGTTTTGCCAAAAAAATCATCTTTTCAGGTGAAGCTCATTTTGATCTTGGCGGGCATGTAAACAAGCAAAATTGTCGCATTTGGTGCACAGAAAACCCGCACGCATACATTGAAAAGCCGACGCACCCAAAACGAGTCACTGTTTGGTGCGGATTTTGGTCCAGAGGCATAATTGGGCCATTTTTCTTCGAAAATGAGCAAGGAGTGGCCGTTACAGTCAATGGCGATTGTTATCGGGCCATGTTGAACGTATTTTTGTTCACAAAAATTGAAGAGGAGGATATTGGCAACATTGGTTTCAACTGGACGGCGCTACGTGCCACACAGCCGAAGCTACACTCGATGTTTTGCGCCCTGTTTTTGAAGATCGCATTATCAGCCGCAGAGCTGATGTCGTTTGGCCACCTCGGAGCTGACACCGTTAGACTATTATTTGTGGGGTGCCATCAAGTGTTACGCCGACAAGCCAGAGACAATTGACACTTTAAAGGACAATCTTCGTGAAGCCATTGGTGAAATACAGCCGCACACAATCGATAATGTGCTTAAAAATTGGACCGATCGTGTAGGCTACTGCATGGCCAGCCGAGGCAGCCATTTGAATAAAATTATTTTTCATTATTAACCGGAAGGATTGTACTTTCAAATAAAAAAAGAAATTTGAGAAAATATTCAGTAGTTTTT